>CM037093.1:82164884-82585961 GCA_020916435.1 Oxytropis ochrocephala
AATTAAAAAAAAATCCATAAACAACAAGATTGAGTCATTTAAACATAAACAAGATTCCTATGATTGTATGAGTATATGCATGTGTGCAATATGCATGTGGATCCATAACTCACCTCAATAGCCCCGTCGGGCATCACCGCTTTTGGCCGAAGCCACCACCACTTTTGGCCGAAGCCACCACCGCTTTTGGCCGAAGCCACCACCACTTTTGGCCGAAGCCACATTATTTATTAACTCACCGCTTTTATATGCACATGAAATATGTGACTCCATGACAATGCATTCACAACGTCACAATTCATCACATCAATTATTCAACTCACTGCTTCGGCCGAAGCCCACATCAATCAATAACTCACCACTTTGGCCGAAGCCCACATCAATCATTAAACCGACACCCACAAGGACTAAACAGTCACCTAAGGTACTAAACAGTCACATAAGGACCAAAACAACATTTTTGAAGGACCAATAGTGCATAGGGACCAAGATAGTATTTTTAAGGACTAAAAAGTTCAGAGGGGACCAAAACAGTATTTTTGACAATTTGGGCAACATTGGCAACAAGTGTTGGATTCCTACAGCAGTACTCCTACTTCGGCGATTTATTTAAAATAGCAAACGACATCGAAAAATTACAAAAGACCACTCATTGGAAAGCCCTCTAAGTGTAGTTTCTACCTATGATTTTAGTTTCTCAAAATCAGTGTCCAGTTGGTACAGTTTTTCAAAACACTACGCTGAGGTGCCCAAATCGGACAGAACGTTTTACCCAACTTGCAACCAAATTTTCTTTCTCATTTCTTAATGAAATTCAGTGAAATCAGTGCCTATTTCGTAGAGAATTAAGTCTATTTTCCAATGAAATAAGAATCGTTCAAAACGGAGTTCAATTGAGCACACAAAACCTCCAAAAACTGAACCTACTCCCAGTTTGACTCCAGAAAATTGACCTAACTTTAGAGACTCATAACTGGAGCTACACAACTCCGAATTTAACGAAACCAGTGCCAAAACGACCGGCCTTAAGTCTATTTTCAAAAACAATTAGCCACATAATTTTTGGATCAACCAAACAGTACCAGTTTGAGAAAACCGAAACAGTGTCCAGAAAACACACAAAAACCATAAACAAGTAAGACTCATCATCAACCCCCAATAAATTCAACAACACTTAAACACCATTCAATCCAACAAATACATGAGCATCAATTTAATTTCCACAACACTTAGGCATTTAACCAACATCATTAAATAAACATATTATCATATTTCATCACATTGAAGCATTTTATCGAACACATAGCATACACATTTCACAACACACTTATTCCCAACATCAAGTATCATGGTAGCATCAAATTAATCATCAAATACAACAACAACATATGATTAACACAAAACTCACACAAACAAACCATCCTAGTGTTATTCCAAACATAACGCATATCTTACAAACTATTATAGATGCAAATGAGAGTCCCCTAACCTTTAATGAGCTAGGACTTCAAGCCAACACCAAAAATCAACCAAGTGAAGTAACCCTCCTCCCTTTCCTAGCTGGAAACCGTGGACTCCCCCCCTTGGGTAGAAATGGAGATTCAACAAAAATGGAAATGAAGAGTTAAAGGTTACTACACTATAAAGAGGAAGAAAAATGGTGATGAAAGGACTAAGAACTCACTTACCAAGCCAAAAACTCAAGAAAAAGCTCCCTCCTTTTTCCTTCCTCCTTGCGTCAGCCTCCTCCTCTCTTCTCCCTCAATTTTCTTCTTTGTTTCTTTCTTTGTTTGGTTCAAATGGCACTACCCTAAGGACCCCCTTAGGTTAAAGACTAGGAATTGGGCTTATCAATGGGTTTGGGCCTTATTTACACCACTCCAATCAATTTAATTCACCTCCCGAAATAAAAATAAATCCTAACTTAATTATTCCACTTAATTAAATTAGACCCCTCATTTATTTACTACACCTCACTCTTTAACTAAATTAATTACCTTATTATTATTTAGATACGGCCAACTAAAATATTACTTAATTAAATTAATCATAATCACTTAATTAAGCAAATTAAATAATCACCTAATTAAATTAGTTAAATACTCACCTAATTAATTTTTTGGGGTGTTACAGACAGCATTTCCATGGACTTTGTAACCGGGTTGCCGAGGACAACAAGAGGGTTTGACACCATTTGGGTGATTGTTGATAGGCTGACAAAGTCATCACACTTTATTCCTATTAACATCACATACCCAATGCCGAGGTTAGCAGAAATTTATATCAATGTCATTGTGAAGCTTCATGGAATCCCTTTGAGTATTGTATCGATGCAGATCCAAGGTTTACTTCGGATTTTTGAAGAGAGTTTGCAAGAGCGTTGGGTTCCAAGTTGCGTTGAGCTCTCGGCATACCATCCTCGGGATCGATGGTCAATCCGAGAGGACTATCCAGTCCTTAGAAGACTTATTGAGAGCTTGTGTGCTTGAGCAAGGAGGTGCGTGGGATTCGTATCTACCATTGATAGAATTCACTTACAACAACAGTCATCATTCAAATATTCGAATGGCACCATTTGAATCATTGTATGGCCGTAGGTGTAGGACTCCACTATGTTGGCATGAAACAGAGAGAGGGTGTGTTAGGCCCCGAGTTGGTTAGAGAGACTACCGAGAAGGTTAAGATGATCGAGAGAAGATGAGGCGTCACAAAGCGCATGTAAGAGTTACCATGACAAAAGGAGTAAAGACTTAGAATTTCAAGTCGCGGCGACCATGTATTCCTTAGAGTCACCCCGTGGATCGAGTTGACGAGCTCGAGGTCCAAGAAATCGTCACCTCGTTTCATTGGACCCTATCAAATCTTGGAGAGAGTTGGGAAGGTGGCGTCTCAAATGCATTGCCACCCAATCATCAAATTTGCACGATGTGTTCCATGTATCTCAACTGAGGAACTATGTTCCTGACCCGTCCCATGTCATTCAAATGGATGATGTGCAAGTGAGAGACGACCTCACTGTGGAAACAATGCCGATCAGAATTGAAGACCGAGAAGTAAAGACCCTTAGGGGAAAAGAAATCAAGTTGGTAAAGGTGGTTTGGGTAGGAGCCGCCGTGAGCATGCTACTTGGGAGCTAGAGAGCAAGATGAAGGAAGTCTATTCCGAGCTGTTTGATTGAGGTAAGATTCCGAGGACGTAATCTCCTAAGTAGAGGAGGGTTGTAACACCCCAAAATAATTCAATTAATTAACTTAGTTGAGTTATTAAGGGTTTGCAACATTTTACTTTTAAGTCAAGTAATTCATTAAGTGAAGGTTAAGCATGTGTGGCATTTTAGAAAAATGTCTAAGTTAGGAAAGGGTGTGGGTAGAAGAAGCCCACGGCCTAATAAGGTCAAGGCCTCATTTAAGTCCCTTAGGACATGTTAAATGGTGCCTTCGTAGGAGACCATTACATTGTTCCAAAAATAGTCAAAGTTACCAAATTTAGAAAATAGAGAGAAGTGAGACTTAGAGAGAAGGAAGAGAACCGAAGGGAGAACCAAGAGAAAAAGGGAAGAGTGAGCTGAATCTTGAAGGATTCCTAGAAGTGCTAGTGAAGAGGGTGTGTCTACTTGTGATCGTGTTAGGGGCTCTTTTAATCCTTGTAATGTTTTGTGTTTGGTAGTATTTTGGTGTGAGTGGTTCTGATCACCTTGCATGTGTGTTTTATGTGTTGTTCATAACGTGTTTTGATGTGTTTTGCTCTTTGCTGTGATTTGTGGTGAAGTACGATGGTGGATCGGTTGGGAAAGAGAGAGGAGTGTAACACTCTGCATTGCAGTAATGGTACGAAGAGAGCATTGCATGGTGAGGCATCAGTGTGTGAATCGGTGTAGTGTGAAGAAAATGAGTTTGCATGTAGAGTTAGGGAGAGGATCAGAGCCAATTGAGTGAGTATCCGAGTGTGCATGAGTGTGGTGAGCTGGAAATGGGTTGCATGTTGGGTTTAAGTAAAGAAACAGAGTAAAAGAAGTAAAATGGGAGTTAAGCGCCTTTATTACGTGCGTAAACCGAAGTACCCTTCACTTAGAGAGTGAGAGAAACCGAAGTTGAGGGAAGTCAACGCCTAGAGTGTCTTAGTGTTGAGAGTCTGTTGGTGAGTTTGAGGGAGAGTATGTGTCTAAACACCATTAGCGAGGGGTAGGGACGCATAAACCGGGCGTGTAGGTGTTTCGCCTTAAGGTTACCGAGGTGTGTAGAGGAGTGAACCAAGTCCTCAAAGGCCGAGGTAGCGTCACCGAGGTGAAACGCCCAAATGCCTAAGTGTAGGTGGTGACCGAACCAGGGGAATGCCGAGAAGTGAATCCCCATGAGTTAGACGATTTTAGTGTAAGGGGCGCGTGTAATTGTGAGTATGTCGCCAAAGTGAGGGTTTGAGTGTAACATGTCGAGGTGCCAAAGTGAGCTAGGTGCCGAGGTGATGTAGGATACCGAGTTGGAGCGAGTTAAGCCGAGGTACACACATAGTGTGCCGAGGTGATGTTAGCGCCAATGTTGCCTAGCACATTGTGGGGCGCCACTTGTGAGTGCTATTTTAGCACCAAATGTGCATAAGTAAGGGAGCGATAGAGTCCATTTTGGTCCTTAGGTGACATTTTGGTCCCTAAGTGTCGTTGCGGTCCTCGGTGTGACAATTAGTCCACCATGGAGTGTCGAGGTGATTGAGAGGTCGGTTGTAGGTCCTAGGGTGATTCTACCGGTGTAGTAGGGTCGACCTTAGCACTGTGATGATGTCTAGATGGTGTGGACGTCAGTGTGAGCGACGAGTAGAACGACGAGTAACGACGGTGAACGACGGTGTAAGCATTCACATGCGTTATGTTTGATTGGTGTGTGATTGCATTTGTCATGAAGTCACATGTTCATGTGCATATTACGACGGAGGAGGTTTCGGCCTCGATGTGGTAGGACTTCGGTCTCCATATCAAATAACGACGGAGTAAATAACGACGGAGAGCCGATAGGCTAAATAACGACGGTGGAGGTACCTCATTGCATAATGCCCTGTGGTTGGGTTGCATACATGCATACATTTCATAATTTAATGTGTTTTGAGCTGATTGATAATTGTTGTGGTTATTTGAACTATCGGTGAGTGGTCAGATTAGTTTGAACCGAGGTGCTTTAGTGCTATCTCTAACCTTAAGCTTCTTCACATTATATTACTTGTGTTAAGAGACTCACCCTAGTCCGCTTTTATGTTGCTTCTCATGTCGGCAACTTGCGTACACACATGAGTGATGGTTGTGCCTAGCTCAAGTCGGTTGTGTTCGCTCTGAGTCGTGTAACACCGGGTTGGGTCGAGTAGATTTTAGTGCTTTTATGCCGATCTTGTGTACTTTCTGCTAGATAGTCTTTTGACTAAAACTATCACATTTTGTTGTAACTTTTTACTATGTATTATGACTTGATGTCTTACTGGCCGAGGTGCCTTTTGTTATGGGCTTAGACCCTTTTGCCGATGTGATGCGCATGATTACATGTTTAGTATAATGTTGTGCAAATTGTTTGAACTTAATTGAATTTCTGTTTTCCTTTTTAAATCATCAAATGTAGCCCTCCTTTGAGTGGAATTTTGAAACTCTGATTTTAATTTAGTAGATCGAATTGATTAGATAAGGGGGTGTTACACCGCAAATCACAAAAAAATCACTGGGCCTATTCCTACACCCCCTATTTGATGATGTAACCCTCTCGTAATTAATTGCACCCTCTTTTACTATTGCACCCCATTTCGAATTTCTCTCATTATTTTTCTCAATTTTCTCGCATCAATTATTATTGTATTTATTTATTGTTATTTAGTCTTTCAAAAAAAAATAATTAGGCTTTGGTCGAGACGTACGTCTTATCAAATCCGCAACACCGGTTTAAGAGACCCGAGTTGTACAACTTGGTCCTAAACCACTTTAAAATTAAAATTGAACAACACGTTTTCCGAAAACCCCTAATCAGTTTATTAGTATATAGCACCTATTTTTCAAAAATAAATAAAAATGGGTTTGATCGAGATGTACATCTTATCAATCCCGCAACACCGGTTTAAGAGACTCGAGTTGTACAACTTAGATCTTAAACCCCTTCAAAATTAAAATCAACCAACCAACAAATTTTCAGGAAGAAATACGTGACTTTTGAGTCTCTCATAGCTCCAGAGAGTACGTAGGCGCGGGGTCTCCCTGTCAAAGTCAAAATTAAAATTTTCCAAATTAGTCCCTATTTTATCTTCTTGCAAATAAATAATCATTCTTTTTCTACTAAATTTTTGTAAATCTTATTTTTCGGTAAACAAATAATTAAATGACTTAGTAATTATTGCACAAATCAAATTTAGGGTAACTGTCTTAGGACAGATGTATTAGGGGTGCAGTGAAACTAGTTTTCACCCCTTCCCTTCGTATAACCGACTCCCGAATCCAACCTAGTTACGCAGACCACTAACTCCTTAGGTTAGATTTTTCTCAATTTTTCCTATCTTTAATAAATTGGGTGGCGACTCCATAAAAACATATATTTTGAGCCGTCGGGTCGAGACCACGGTCACGACACAATGTCTAAATCAAGTATGAATGATGATCAACAAGAAATAGTATTTCAATGGATTAAATGCTCCTCAAGACATGAGAAGATTTGTTTTTCAACCATCCTACAAGCATTTCCTAAATGACTATGGAACTCAAATAAGAAAAGCTAATGAACATCAGAAAGTCTATTAACTTGAGAAACTTCATTCGAGAAGAAGACAACCTTCAGTAGCTTACAAAGCTCATTCAGAAGGATCCTCTTTTGACAATGATGGTTTTAGCCAAAAGCTTCTCAATAGGAAGAAGAAGAACAATACTTATACTTAAGATGTGAATGAAAAACGACTCTCAAACTACAATGAGATATCCCTTCAAGCATCTTATGTTTAAGACTCATCATGAGCAGAAAACTCCTTATTCCTAAAGCACCAAGAAAATAAAGAACTGTGCATAAAGAGATATCAGTACTTAAATCAGTTCAAGTCTTCAGAAATTGCATACCCATATACACATGGTGTTTAGAAGACAAAGCCGTTAAAGATAATATTATTTGAATACTCAAAGGTCATACATAGTAAATATTCGAGATAGAGATAACAAGTCTTGACTTGTTATAATTATCAAAGTTACTCAAAAGATCTTCATAAGATACTCAGAAGACTTCTCATGAGCTCAGAAGACAGAGTTCAGAAGACAGATAAAAGAACATGCTCAGAAGACATGTTCAAAAGGTGCATCACAAGAATTCAAAGTATACAGAAGGCATCTAACCAAGTTCTTCATTAACAATATAAATATGGTATATCAAGTGCCCGGAAGATTGATATTCAATATTCAGAAGGAGTTATCAAGGCACTTGATGTTGTTCAGAAGCTACAAGCGATCAGAAGGTTCACTACTCATAAGCTTCGAACGGCTACCTGCTTTGACAGTGTACGGTTCCTGCACATGCACAAAAAAGTCAACCCTTTTAGCTTTAGAAGCTCTCAACGACTATCTCAAACTACTTGGAAGGAACTTCAACAGATCAATTGGTGGAAACCTTTATACATAGCCTATAAATGATCACATTCAAAATGTAAGAGTAGACTATAGCCCAAGACAATTCTTCCACTCATATGGATTTATATATAGCTTCTAAAGATCCTCATCAAAGCTTCTGAATGTCTATCATCTCTCTCAACCATACTCAATGAGCTTACATATTCAAATGGGAATTTACTATTCGTGTGCTTTAGCCTATGAAGTAAAGTATTGATACAAATTGATAACTCTCAGAAATATGAGTTATCTATGCCAAAACAAATGAGAATTAACCTTGTCCGAGAGAGTTTATGTGAATAAATATAGTAATTGTGCATAAATTAGTAAAAAAAAAAAAATTCAAAAGAAAATGTTGTTTTGGGCACGTAAGTGCCATTGTGGGGAATTTCACCCGTGTGTTAGTGATGCAAGGTATTTGTGGTTTGAGTGTTGTGATTAGTGTTGTGGCAGCAGTGGAATTGGTAGTTGGCATGTGGTTTATAATTAAAGCCTTCATAAGTGGTATGAGTAGAAAAGAGGTCTTTTGTCTTTAGTGTAAAGCCATATTGGGATCAGTGCATTTTGTGGGTCTGTAAAAGACGACAAAGCATCCTTAATTTTAGGGTTGCAACACATGGCAACACAACAAAAGGGGAAAATCTCAATTGGTACTTGGAGAGAGAGAGAGAGAGATATATAAATAGATACTTTACCGTAAAAGTGCAAGAGACTTCGCCTCCACTATTCCCTAGGTCAGAGAGATTTAAGTTCGATTTTGATAGGGAACAAATTAGATGACTTGAGGGCGCGGTGCCTTTAGGTTTTGAGAAATAGTCTGGTTGGTATGGAATTTAACGATTGTATTGAGAAATATTGATTGGAATACTGATTTAGAATAAGCTTCCTCTGTTGTTGTTGTATTGATTTGAGAAATAAAAAACCAATAATAACACTAACTTTTGTATTGATTTGATATTTTAGAAAGCAGCTAGCCGCGGCAGAAAAAGCGGCTGCGTGGCGACCGAAACTGTGGTTGGAGGGATGATCGGAGCAGTGGTAAGAACGGTGGGGCGGTGGAGTTGGTCTCCGAGTAACAGTGCTGCTAGCACCAAGCATGGGTTTCTATTTTGTTTTTTAGATAAGCCAATGGGTTTCTATTCTATTCTATTTTAACGAATTTTAGAAAGTAGGGACACGTGGAAAGTTGTGGAGCATTAGATGTATCTAATGGATTATAATATGCGAAAGGCAGCCAGGCATCCGCGCTCAAATCACCTAATCCGTTCTCACTTTGACTCTGCTTATTACTTCTAAATCTTATCTTATGCTATATATAGTCTTCTACTAGTTGCTCTAACCTAGCACATCATGCTATGCTTCATTCTCAAAAGGGGCCAGCAAAACTGTAGCGGGTATCTTCGCCTCTGAATCCGATCTATGCTTATTATGGCTTATGCTTCATTCAGAGGCATGATTCCCGCAACATTTTTGCTCGCGACCTCCACGTTAGACTATCTTTTATACTTCTTTAACTTTCATTTGTCTAATGTTTTCTTTTTTTTTCTTAAAACTTTAACTAAACAGGGTTGGAATCCTACTTAACCTCGAAAAAGGTGAACTCTTCACATATCGAACTCTTTGAATCGTATTGATCTGTGAATTTATAGAATTTGTAGAATAAGCTTTGCTCATCGATTTGTTTGAATTTTGCATCAAAATCACATTCCTAGGTTATTTTCCCTAATAATCTCTAGATCTATTTTTGCCGGTCCCAATTTAAAATTCTGTAATTTAAAGTCAAACTTGTGTAAGATATGCCAATAAGCCATTGATGTTGAGAATTTAAAATTTTGAACAAATGAAAAGTGCACGTAGAGTTGTATCTTTGGAATTTTGTAGTTGAAGAAATAGGACCTATTCCCTTAATTTTGATAGACACGCACTGCATATTGTAGAAGATATTAGGAGGTGTCACAAATATACAGAACAAGGATAATATTGAGAATGAAGACATCACAGTGTACAAACAGAAATATTTTTATATCCTAGTTATGATGCATTTATTTTGATTTGTTCTATTGCTGGTAGCTGTTTTGCATTTTACAAGTGACAATATTTCTTTGTTTTATAGATACATATGTGCATAGGGAATAGGATTAGTTGATTGCACCACACAGCATGCTGCTATTCATTGAAGCGAAGGAGAGACAGCTAACTCTAGGGACCTTATATGAATGTTTAATTCAACTCATAGCAACTGTGTGGATGGATGCCTGTGGTACACCTGTTTTTTGGTAATAATAAGAATAAGTTCACCCCGTTTTTGTTTTTATTAGTGTACAGATGCACTGCATGGGTTGCCACACGTTTCAAGGTATGTGAGTCGTTATTGTAAATGATAAAGAATGGAACGGAGCTTGCATTAGGAACCACGGTGAACAGGTTTTGACATGGAAGCTCCAACTTGGAGCGAATGGGTTGCCGCACGTTTGCGTGTTTTGGACATGAATCCAAACGTTCATGTAGCCATCAACTTGTTGTCTCAGAAAAGTTGCATAAGCATGTCCTTTTTCACACTTTAAGTTGTCCCCAAGTTGCTTCAATTATCTTCTGAGGTAACTCAAAAAGCTGTCTTCTCTTCCCACGAGTCCCAATCATTGGAATGACCAAGATATTTCTGATAGTTGCTTCAGTCGGAAGTGAGCTTAGATTACTCAATTTCTTAAGGAAGCTTGTTTTAGAAAACAAGAAAAGGAATTACTTGAAATAGTGGCAATAGGCAAATAGGAGTGGTAATAGACACTCCTTTAATTTCTAGGGACAAGACCTTTTGAATCAGCCTAATGCAATTTTGTTTTATGAAGCACAAATAGCCCGTGCTTCACTAAGTCATCATGAGATTACTCTCATAATGCATATTCTTTTACATATTTACTTGTCCAATTAAATGTTTAGATACAATAGGATTGCTGATTAAGGGAAGGAAGGAGGGGTACCATTAACAATGTCTTTGCTTCATTGGCTGTGGATTTAGTTATGTTACATCTTACAACAAGGGACGACCTAGTGTTTGATACTACCACTAGGTGGGGTTTGGCAAGGGTTGATGTACGGCATCCCCCCCACCCCCCACCCTCTCCTCCACAAGCAGAGAGAGTCTCCAAGATTTGAACTCGTGGCCTAAAAGTCACAAGGTAGCAATCTTACATTGGGCCCCTATATATTACTTCTTATAACAGCATGGCGAAATTTGTACTTTAGATTAATCCCTACAGCATTTGACACAATCTAAAACAATCTCTACTTTTTCCATTTGAATGAGCTTGAGTTTATGCAGAAAGAAAGTGAAATTTGGATGAGTGCAGGGAGTTCACGAAATGCTAATGCAGATATTTTATAAGACCCTCAACTATGCTGCAATTGATTATAGAATCTCAATGAGGTTTTTTAGTGTTGTGGCATATATGGATTAATAAATCCTTTATTTTAGACCACAACTTAAATCAATATATGTATGTACTTTTTATTGTAACCATACAATCACAGCAATGTGGGAATATAATACTAGGGTATGAGAATATTAGCATAGGAAGCATACATAGAAGTAGCATAGAGTTTCCCACCATACTCTTGAACTTCACTTACTGAATCAGTGCCAAACTCTTCAATAAGAGTAACAGCCTGTAAAACAAAACCATCCTCATTGAATCTGAGTGCTAGAGGCAAAACAGGAGGTGTTGGTGGTGGTGCTATTCCAAAAGGGTAATTAACAGCAACCCAAAACTCATTCCCTGAGTTCCTTTTTATGTTATCTGGTCTTCCTGGTAGTTGCAAGAATATATCTGAAGTATTTGCATTAGGTCCTGTAAGCCAGAATCTTTGGATTCTGTTTGCTGTGGATTCACTGACAAGGATAAATGAACCATTGTTGCTTACTGCTACCCCTGATGGCACAGCAAGATCACTTAGCAATAATGTGAGTTCATCTGTGTTTGGATCGTATTTGAATAGGCTTCCTGATCGATCTGTACTATTTAGCAGTTTCTGGATATCCCTGCAAAAATTTTAAATGCCACATTTACAATTTGTTTCTGGATATCCCAAGATAATACTAAACTAGTTATACTAACAATTTTGTTGTCTTTACATTATTTATTTATTTTTTGTAAGGAACGGGAGCTACAGTTACAAAAACAAAACAACTAACAAGAGATACAACGGAAATGCAGTTTCTCAAACTATCACTGAGCAAAAAAGTCTCATAGATGGCATACACAGTTCAAATGAATTCAAGATCTCCTAAAGACTAAAACTTAGAGAAGCTAGTTTGTCAGCACAACGATTTGCCTCACAGTGGATAGGTACAAACTTCAATTTCTACTTAAAATTATTTTTGTTTGATGTTTAAGATTTTGTACAAGAATTAAGAAATGCAAGTAAAATTTTTTTTAAAACAAGTATTGTGTAGTTTTCCTTTTCTGTACCCTTTATTGAGAATAAAAAACACATTGGAAAGAGAGATTACATGAATTGAAAAAGAAAAAATACATGGACAGAAAAACACTTAACTAGTTTTTCATGGTATAACAGAAGAAAATATTTAACTCATTGATATTGTAAAATGACAATCAAATGAGTTAACAATATTTTGCTAAACATCAAACAAGAAGGAAGCATATTGAAATTTTGATTAGCTCTTTCTATAATATTTGGACTCAGATTCCTGTTAAGATAACCGCATATTTACACAATCTCAACCATCTGATCAAAATTGTTCATGTAAGAGCTAATTTCCAAGTGTTCATGCAAGAATTGGTGCCACATTGGGTGGAATAGAATCCACTGCACTCAAGTTCTCTGAAATTTCCTGTATTACACTATTATTTGTGGGCTTTTATTTATCTTTTTAATAGCTAAAATCTCTCTACATTCTCTATAATACATATCTAGACTAAATGCAGGACCTTCCAGTTGATGGGTTTGGACTTTCTTCAATTACTGGACAGTTCTAATAGGAGAGAGAAAGACTCAACAACTAAAATAATAATATTTTATAAATAATAACATTTTATTGGATTAGTGTTTCTCTCTCTCTCTTACTGGAATTGTCCAGTAACTGGAGAAGATCCTTGCTCCCCAGTTGATTGCAACTGCATAGGAGACAGATCCCATATTGTCCATTTTCTCAAAGCTAACATCACTAGCCAGCTGGATATCATGAAAAAACTTGAGAATAGAATAGATTACCTGATCTTGTAATTAGAGCTAGCTTGTGTGAAATAAACGATTCCAGATTGAGGATCTACATCCAAACCAGCAAGAAAGCCACCAAAGGGATTGCCTTGTGCATCATTAGAAACAACTTGTGTTGCTTCACCTCCATCATATGGAACACTCACAAGCCCAAAATAAGCATCAGCTATATATAAGTCCCCTGTCTTGAAATCAAAACTCAACCCCAAAGGCCTCCCACATGTTTCTTGAAGTGCTGAGATGTCAGAAATGCCATCACATGCTGTCCTGTTCCTGGACCAACAATGGAACATTGTTTGATTAAACCTTAACTATCTTAGTTACATGAAAAGAAACATAAATTATGTAATAGAGAAAAGCAATCTTTAAAATCTTGGTTGCAATCAAGTTTGCATCACGATCCTCGATATTGTGGAGAATCGCATTAGTACAACTTTTTGGAAAGACATAAAAACTATGACGTTGCAGTTGTAGACTTTATTTTTTAAAAACCTTAGATGGAAGAAATCAAGTTTGCATCACGATCTTCGATATTATGGAGAATCACATTTAATACAACTTTTTGGAAAGACATAAAAACTATGACGTTGCAGTTGTAGACTTTATTTTTTAAAAACCTTAGACGGAAGAAATCAAGTTTGCATCACGATCTTCGATATTGTGGAGAATCGCATTTAATACAACTTTTTGGAAAGACATAAAAACTACGGCGTTGCAGTTGTAGACTTTATTTTTTAAAAACCTTAGACGGAAGCAATCAAGTTTGCATCACGATCTTCGATATTGTGGAGAATCACATTTAATTTGCAAAGACATAAAAACTATGACGTTGGAGTCGTAGACTTTTTAAAAAAAAAAACCATAGACGGAAACATCACCCGTCGTCATCTTGAGAATAGATGAAATTTGATCCTCTGTTGCTGCACAGTGCAACAACCTAGAGTCGTCTGATCTAAAGAGAAGAGTTCTCTTTAGATTAGATAGCTCTGCATCTCGCTACACTATAGCGCCTAAGTAGACAAATACATACCTGTCTGGTGTAACATGTCCAAATTCAAGGAAACCACCATTTGATCCATCATATTTAAAGATTCTTCCATCAGAAACACCGGTATAAGGACCGCCGCCAATGGAGTCAAATGCAAGGGACTCTGGACCTGTCAGTGATGATGGAAGAAAGAGCCTGTCAAGTAATCTGTTTGAGGCAATTACTATAAAAGATGAATATAGGAACCCAATGACAGCAACAATGGTTCTACTAGTGTTCAACATGATTGCCAACAATGTTTTGAGCTTAGTGATATATAAATGTATATAGCAATATATATTTTCACCTAAAAAAAATATATGAAGGTATTAGAAAAAACAAGTTTGTTTCGTCCACTCTTTCCCATTCCCTCGACTCTCTTCTTGTCATTATTTGATTAAGAAAGAGCCAGCTAACCCAGTTTCATGCATGAAAGCCTGATTATCTGGCAAAAGATGTTAATGGTTTGTTGCAAATTTGGATTGATTTATGTTCCAAATACAATATTGCCAAAACCTGCCTATCTAAAAAAAAAAACAATATTGCCAAAACCAAAAAGTGAAGCTATTTAGTTACTCTTTTCTGTTTAGTTATTTATTTATTTATTTACTAGCCGCCACGTATTTGAGAGTAGAGATCGTCTCCATTTCTGAGAAACGTATTATTACTAAAGTTTTTGGTGTATAATTACAAACTTTTTTTATTTAAAGGCTAGTTTGAGTCGAGTAAATCCATATAAGAAGACAAGTTGGTAAAATTTTAAGGAGGCCTAATTCGAGCTTGGGCCAGGCTTCAGAAATCAAGAATGAAAATAAGGAAAGGTTTTTTTTTTGTACCCCCACCCCTTCCCCATATACCCCCACCGATTAGTATATTCCTAAACTGCCCTTCAAAAAATCTGTTTTTTTTACAAATTTACACAAATCGTATATATCTCTTTTGGGACATATATACGATGTGCAATTTTTTGACATCGTATATATGTCCATTGTGCGTATATACGATTGATGCGTTGTAAGTCAATCGTATATACGCACAATGAACATATATACGATGCGTTAAAAATGCACATCGGATATATGTCCCAATAGAGATATATACGATGGGCTTTGTATTTGTTAACGGTTGTGATTTCATCAACAGTTTTAATTGGAAGTCTCGTGATTTGATTAACATCAACGGTGTAGATATGTTGGATAAAATAAACGTGTGTAATTACAAAAACGCGATATTGTAATAGATACACGTGTAATACAAAAAAGGTGTGAATCTATCTATAAGTCGTCAATAGAATCATCTGCTAAATCCACACATCTAGGCGCATCACCTGGAGTGGGACGATGCACTGAAGGACACATAGACTGCCAGAGGGTAAAACGACTGGCATACGGATGCAACCATGAAGCTGACTCTGATGAGTAGTGCTGGTACCACTGCGGGGCATAGGAGGCAACAGACAAGTGGGAGAGATCGAAAGATGCAACCAGTGTAGATTTTCCTTGTTCATAACAGATATGATTTTAAACTTAGATGAACCATAAGTACCTTTCAAAGGCAGATAAGTAAAACTCATATTCAAAGAAAACTGAAGTACCTTTCAAAGGCAGATAAGTAAAACTCATATTCAAAGAAAACTGAACTAGTGCAACATTATACTTGGTTGCAACCATGTACCCCATCTCTGGCAAATCAAACCACTTCGATGACGGCTGACGTCCGTATGATTCAATAGTTAAAGCTTTGCGAAGCTCTAACAATCTCTTCACCCCAAACATGGTTGAATACACTGTTTCCCTTTCCTTCGTTTCCTGAATTAAATCTTCCCTAATCACAGGCCAAAAATCCTCACCCATATCAAGTCCAACCCCGACTGCTCTAAAACCACAATTACCGTCACCTTCCACATCAACTATTTTTTGAACATAACTGTGCACGTGTGGTGGAAGAAACGGTAAATGGATTTTAGTCTCATTTGTCTGTGATAATACTCTAGAAGCACCCTAAGATAATTTGGAAGACCGTTGTGTTGATTTTAAATTAGAAGCCTCAGATTCTTCAGTCTTTTTTACCTTCTCATCCACATGCTCCCACCCGGAAGGATCACGCTTAGCATCAAATAATTTCTGTTTTTTCTTCTTTGGTGCACCTTTTGTTCTGACTTTTGATTTAGGTGGAACCATTGAAGAAGTAGAAGGGAATGCTATCTCATTAAGCTGCCTCTTGATAAGAAATTTCTCCTCCTCACTGACTTTATCAAATCTGGCCCGGATAGCATCGAACTGGTAAGAAATATCACAACCAGATGATTTATCCTGAGTGGATTTATCATCTACTGCATCCAATCTCAAATGTTTCCAGTGATCATCAACAACATTCAACGGAATAGAATTACCGAAAGCATGAAAAATACATATCTCACAAGCACAAGGAAGAAGATGTGTCTTCCTTTGAATGCACCGACACCGCCCTTTGTCATATCCAACCCCAGATTTCGATCTTTCAAACTCCTTAACCATGTGACCCAATGCAGATAAAGAAACAAGACCTTGAAGATTTTTAAACAGTGGAATATTGGACTTGACTTCAATTATGTTGATGCTTCTTTGAAAAGACCCGATGATTTGATCAAAATGAATTGTCAACATGTCATCAATAGATATGAAACATTTAGATAAATCACCCTTAGAAGTCTTCAATTGTCTCTTCAAACTCCAATGCAAAGATTCCGCTTAAACTTAAAAAAATATGCAGCGAAAAAAAAAGCAATATGTCCATGTGTCAAAAAAATTCAAGCAACGGATAAAAATAATAAACAAGTGTCAAAGAAATTTAAACGATGAAAAAAAATATGTCCACGTATCAAAAAAATTCAAGCAACGGATAAAAATGATAAACAAGTGTCAAAGAAATTTAAACGATGAAAAAAAATATGTCCACGTGTCAAAAAAATTCAAGCAACAGATAGAAATAATAAATAAGTGTCAAATAAATTTAAACGACGAAAAAAAATATGTCCACGTGTCAAAAATATTCAAGCAACGGATAGAAATAATAAACAAGTGTCAAAGAAATTTAAACGATGAAAAAAAATATGTCCACGTGTCAAAAAAATTCAAGCAACGGATAAAAATGATAAACAAGTGTCAAAGAAATTTAAACAATGAAAAAAAAAAATGTCCACGTCAAAAAAATTCAAGCAACAGATAGAAATAATAAATAAGTGTCAAATAAATTTAAACGACGAAAAAAATTATGTCCACGTGTCAAAAAAATTCAAGCAACGGATAGAAATAATAAACAAGTGTCAAAAAAATTTAAACAACGAAAAAAATTATGTCCACGTGTCAAAAAAATTCAAGCAACGAATAGAAATAATAAACAAGTGTCAAAGAAATTTAAACGACGAAAAAAATTATGTCCACATGTCAAAAAAATTCAAGCAACGGATAGATTCCCCAAGTGTGGGATATGGTTAGTCCATGCTGAGATAAATCGCTCCCTGTGCTGTGTCATGCACATATTTAATAAGAGCAGGTTTATCAGAGCAAGCAGCCTCAAAAAACTTCAGATTAGATAAGTACTCCGACTCATCAACAGAATCAATAATACAGAGCCAGAGAGAGGACCTCCTCCCGCCTATCCTTGTGCACCAACTCTTTAATCTTCGCTTTGACATTTTTTGTCACATGCCAATGACACAATAAATTTGTAGCAGAAGGAAAGACATCAAGAATAGCAGACATACAGTCGAGATCTCTATCTGTCAAGAAAACCTGAGGATGAATAGAATGCAACTCACATATACCTCGCAGCTGTTGCAATACCCAAGAAAAATGAATAGACAGCTCCTGCCCAATATACGCAAATGCAACATGAAAACTTATCTCAGTGTTTGTGACTCCAACAATTTGTAGAAGAGGCAAGTTATATCTGTTGGTTTTGTAGGTTGAGTCAAGAATGAGAACTTCGGGAAACAACCTCAATAACTTTATAGAAGTGGGATGGGCCCACATGATATAACTGACGACATCAGACCCGGGAATCTTTCTACTCCAACATAGATAAATATGTGATGCAATCAGTCTCAACACCTCCTGAATGTCCGTTCTAGGACCCCTCTTTGTAGACCGGTGTTTGTGACGCTGCCTATAAACTTGACGAAGAGTAGTCACATTCTCCGGATCTAGCTTCTTCAAAGCAGTAATAGTAGCTTTCGGTCCAACATCAAGATCCGAAATGTAACACCCCAAATAATTTAATTAAGAAATTGATTAAATTGTTTAAGTGTTGCACTATTTTTAATTATATTAAATTATAATATGGTGTTTATAATTTAGTATTTTATTTTAATAGAAGGGAGTGGTATCAGAAATACCAGAGCTGATGTTTTGGGCCCAGGAGCCCAAGCCCAATGACTTAGGCTCCTAGGGTTGGTGCAATTCGCACCATTTGCCAAAAGAAAGAAAGAAACGAAAGTGAGAAGAGAAAGGAGAAGAGGAGGACGGCGCAATAGAGTGAGAAGAAGGAGAAATTGGATCGCACCAAGCAAGGAGAAGAGGAGAGCTCCATTGTTCTTTGAGGTTTTGCACACGTGACTTGGTGAGAAGCATTTTCTACTGCTAATTTAAGGTAAGGGGAGTCTCACTCTATAATAGAGGGTATAATAGGTCGTATGTAAGTCATAGAGTCTTAGTTTGATGATGTTGATTGTTAATTGAATGGTTGTTGGATTGAATTTGATAATTTGTATGCTAAAATCGATTTGGGGCTTTAATTTAGGGTTTTGTGTTCTTGATTTTGCTTTGATTGATGATTGAGCATGCAATTGATTGTTTGAATATGAAATTAGGAGTATTAGAATGTTTATTGAGTGAATTGGTTTGGAAGAATTTGAGGAAATTGGGATTTGGG
This sequence comes from Oxytropis ochrocephala, assembly GCA_020916435.1. Lineage (NCBI taxonomy): Eukaryota > Viridiplantae > Streptophyta > Magnoliopsida > Fabales > Fabaceae > Oxytropis > Oxytropis ochrocephala. The sequence continues at coordinate 82,183,664 of CM037093.1, forward strand.
GTTTTGGGGCGCCAATGTGCTAGGATTCAGCGCCACATGTAATCGCTCATGGGTTTGGGTTTGTGAGTTTGTGCGCAGAATGTCATCGCCAGTGGCGCCATATTGCCGAGAAAATGGCGCTGGGTTACTGCTCATGTCTTTGGAGTTGCATCCGTGTGCGTGGTGTTCTTTGCTGGGCGCCAAGTTCTTTGGGAAATGGCGCCAGCAGCATCGCTTTGAAGTCTTTGTGAGTGTGTGTTTCTTTGTCCCGGGCGCGAGAATGTGGGTATTTTGGGGCCGGTGAGTGAAACTTGTATTTCTCGGGCACATTTGCTCGTGCAAATTTTTGTATTCACCGCCCAAATTCAATTTTTAGTGTTTTGGCTCGAGTGGTTTTCTCGTTGCGGTGTCATTTTGAAAATGTCCCAGTGGGGGTGGTTTTGTGTGTGTAAATGGGGTGGGTGAGGGAACTCACATTTCACGAACATATTTTATCATGCCAAATTTTGTATTCACCGCCCAAATTCAATTTTAAGTGTTTTGGCTCGAGTGGTTTCTGAGTACAGTGTTATTTTAAAAATGTCTCGGTGGGGGTGACTTTGTGTGTGTAAAGGGGGTGGGTTGGGTGAAACTTACATTTCGGGCATATTTCACCGTGCCATATTTTGTATTTACACGCCCAAAAACATGTTTAAACATTTTTGGCTCGGGTGGTTTCGGTTTTCAAGTGTTGTGGTGCTGGGTTAGTTGGGGCGCTAAATCAGTACGCCTGGCGCGCCTAGTCCGTGCTCGTGTTCGAGACGTATGTCCGAATCGTATGCGAGTTGTGTCTAGGTCTCATGTTGCCCAGGGGCGCCAGACACTAGAAAAGTGGTGCCCAGTGGGTCGTGTTGCCACGCGGCGCGCGCCAGCCAGATTCTTTGGCGCTTAGTCTTTGTGTTGCACCGAGGCGCTGAGAATGTGGGGAAAATGGCACCTAGTGCCGCCAAGTGCCTAAGAGTGTCTTTGTTTTTGGTCCCTAGGTGACGCTTTGGTCCCTAGATGATGGTTTTGGTCCTAAATGGTGGTTTAGGTCCTTGAGTGAGGTCGAGTCCTCTAGACGAGATTAGTCCTCGGGACTTAATGGTGTTGAAAGTGTATAATGAGATGACTGAGAATGCTATGAGGGCATGAGCCGGAGGGCCAATCCATGAGGGCTATAAAATGAGATTAATACTGAGGTAAGAGTTAATGTGTGTATTGAGCTGTTTGAGAATGTGTTTGTGTGGTTACATGGAGTCTCATGCATACATTCGGCTGCGGTCGTAGAGTTTATAAAATGATTGTGAAGCTCCGAGGGCGGCGTGAGGGGCGCAGTCATGAGGACTCCATTATTGATGAGAATGCCGAGAGGCAAATATTGAGAACGCCGGAGGGCAAATGGTACCACATGCATAATTACATTGCATACATTCTCATGAGTGCACGAATGTTATTGAGTGATGATTGGTGTGTTTGAGTATGCTGTGAACTGTGATTGTATATATTGCTTATTATCACTTTTATTATATAGTTCGAGACTCACCCTTTCATTGTTGTTTACCACGTGTAGTCATGAGTGAGGGCTTTCTACCTTCACTATTCCCCGAGTCGATGCCTGCTCGATCACGTAGCACCTGGGGGTTGGGGTTTAGACTTTATTTTGCTTTGTTTTGCTCATTTGTTGAGCTTTCATATATGATTCTCTATGTATTACTTGAGACTCACTGAATCCTCTTGAGATGTAACTTTATTTTCCGCTGCATGTTATGAGATTGTTTACCACGTGATTTATGGTGTTACGTATTTGATTATGTTTATGAGATGAATTGATTGTTGAGTGTTTTAAGAGAGAAGTGTGACGCTCCATTTAATGAAAAATGATTTTTATACACTCGATTTTTTGATTTAAATTACCGGGTAGAAATGGGGTGTTACATTAGTGGTATCGAGCAAAAGTTCGGTCTGTCCGACCAAGTGTGTCTGCTTGTCATGTTGTGTATGACGATTAGGAGTCTTGAATTAGTTCTCAATGGTTGTTTATCTTTGCAGTGTTAGGTTGATATGGCCGTAAGAGTTGATCTTTGCACTTGCCGAGGCGCTGCGAGCCATAGCACAAGTTATGGGGCGCCAGTGAGAATCATCGAGACCGCAGCACCGCAACATTCGGAGAGAGAACCCCTACCTTCAAGGGAGAGTACAACCCGGATGGTGCATTGACTTGGGTGAAGGAGATTGAGAGGATCTTGGGGGTGATTAGTCGCACCGATGAGCGAGAAAGTCGTGTGCAGACTACTCATCGTTATCCGAAGAGGTCGGGTGGTGGTGGTGGCCGGAGACCGGTGAGAGGTCAGAGTCGCATGTGAGGAGATCACTTGGGCGTGGTTCGGCGGAATTCTTGAGAAAGTATTTCCGGAGGGCGTTAGAGGTAAGAAAGAGTGGAATTCCTTGAACCGAGGCGGGAAGTATGTCTATTATCGAGTATCTTTGCAAGTTCACTGAGTTGGCCAAGTTCTATCCCCACTATGCTTTGAAATCGGGCTGAATTCTCAAAATGCATTAAATTTGAGAATGGATCGAGAGCCGATATCAAGCGGTGTGGGATATCGTAAGATTAGAGTATTCTTTGATCCGGTAGGCTAACTGCGCAGATTTATGAGGAAGATGCAGAATGCCCGCTCTAGGGTCATGAGAGACCGGGGGGAAATTTCATAACAGGGGGTAAGCCTTATGAGACGTCTGTGACAAGTGGAAAGCAAAGGTATGCGGGTGGTAACAAGTATAATGGTGGAAGCAGTGCTGCACGAGGGTAGGAGGTATCATGAGGGCAAGAAGCCAAGTGGGGGAGACGCCCCATCTGATGTTGTGTGTTTCAAGTGTGACAAGCCAGGTCACAAGAGCTTTGATTGTAAGATGGAAGTGAAGAGATGTTTTAAGTGTGGGAAGAATGGTCACATGGCATCCGAGTGTGATCGCAAGGAAGCTGTGTGTTTCAACTGTGGTGAAGCTAGTCACATTAGCTTCAAGTGCCCCAAGCCTAAGAAGGAAAGGTCCACTGGGAGAGTGTTTGCATTGGCAGGTTCAGAGGGACCTAATGATATCAGAGGTACATGTTTCATCTCTGGTACACCTTTAGTTGCTATTATTGACACGGGTGCTACGCACTCTTTTATTGCATCTGTTTGTGCTGAAAAGTTAAATTTAGTGTTGTCTACTATGGAGAGAGGGATGGTTATCGACACTCCAGCTAAGGGTCCGGTAACTACTTCTCTGATGTGTGCTAGGTGTCCTCTGTCGGTCTTGGCGAGATTTTCCGGTTGATCGATTTGTTTGCCTTTGGGTGGGTTAGATGTGATTACGGGCATGGATGGTTAGTAGATAACCATGTGCACATCAACCGTTCTAATAAGTTCATAGTTTTCTTCTTCCCGAGAGGAAGAGTTCTTTCTTTGTCTGGCGAGCAATTGCGCAGGGTAATGAAAAGAGGTGGTCGCTTGTTTGCTTTGATGGCGTCTATGTCTGCGAGAACCGAGCCGCGTGGTTGATGGGTTACCGGTGGTGTGTGAATTCCACTGAAGTGTTTCCGGATGAGATTCCTAGTGTGCCCCAGAGAGAAAGTTGAGTTTGGGATTGAGCTTGTGCACGTACTAGGCACGTGTCTATGGCACCGCACTCGGATGTCGACTTCGAGTTATCAAATTGAAGAAGCGATTAGAGGAGCTTCTTGAGAAGAAATTTGTGAGGCCTAGTGTGTCACCATGGGGAGCTCGGCTTTATTGGTAAAGAAGAAGGATGGGAGTATGCGTGCGTGCGTGGACTACGCATAATTGAATAAAGTGACTATCAAGAATAAGTATCCTCTCCCGAGGATAGATGATCCGATGGATCACCGGTGGGTGCTAAAGTGTTTAGCAAAATTGACTTGAGGTCCGGTATCACCAGATTAAGGTGAAGGATGAGGACATCCGAAAACAAATGCGTTGAACGAGGTATGGGCATTATGAGTACTCTGTAATCTTTGTTTGGTGTCACAAATGCACCAGGGGTGTTTATGGAGTACATGAACCGAATTTTCCATAGCTATCCGGATCGGTTCGTGGTTGTTTTTATTGATGATATCTGGTGTACTCAAAATCGAGGAAGAGCATGCAGAGCACTTGAGGTTGGTGCTAGAGGTCTTGAAAGAGAGGAAGTTGTATGCCAAGTTGTCAAAGTGTGAGTTCTGTTGCATGAGGTGAGCTTCTTGGGTCACATTATTTCGTGATGGTATAGCCGTGGATCCACCCAAGGTTGATGCGATGTTGCGGTGGGAGAGCCCAAAGTCCGTGGATCGAGATCGGGAGTTTCTTGGGGTTGGTGGTTATTACAGGAGGTTCATTGAAGGGTTCTCTAAGCTAGTCAGAACATCCTGCATCGCTTCTAGAATCGCTGATCGCCCCTACGAAACAACACGAGTCTTTTCAAATGTTTTGTCCTCACTTGCATGCTTTCCTGAAACTTCGAGAAGGTCACCCATCCCACTACTACTCCAAGCCAAGCACGCTTAACTATGGAGTTCTTATGGGATGAGCTCCTGAAAAGAAGATGCACCTTGTTGGTATAGGTAGTTCAACTCAATTCTTTTAAGCCTTCCTTCAATGCATAGCCCCATACCTTGCACCTCGGGATCCTCTCATTCCGGTGCGTGTTTGGTTCATTCACGCGCCTTCGCTTGAAGCCGCCAGAGCCGCTCTTTGCCATGCCACCTTTTTGGGCACCGGCGATCACTCCCCGCCCTCCTCAGCCCCGGATGTCACACTAGCCCTTCCATTGACTCGATTGACCTGTAAAGGAAAAGCATTTGTGTGGGATGCAAAGTGTGAAGAGAGCTTCCAAGAGCTGAAGAGGAGGTTGACCACGTCTCGTTGTTAGTGTTGCTGTGCGGCAGCAACCTTTTGTTGTGTACTGTGACGCTTCCAAGATGGGTTTGGGAGGTGTGTTGATGTAGGATGGGAAGGTAGTGGCTTATGCGTCTCGGCAGTTGAGGACGCATGAGAAGAACTATCCTACTCATGATTTAGAGTTGGCTGCGATTGTGTTTGTGCTGAAGATTTGGAGGCACTACCTCTATGGTACTAGATTCGAAGTGTTCAGTGATCACAAGAGTCTGAAGTACTTGTTTGACCGAATGAGTGAATATGAGACAGAGGCGTTGGTTGTGAGTCTCTTTGAAGGACTATGATTTCGGCTTGAACTATCACCCCAAGAAAGCTAATGTCGTGGTGATGCTTTAAGTCGGAAAACTTTGCATATGTCGGCTATGATGGTGAGGGAATTGGAGTTGATTGAGCAATTCCGTGACTTGAGTCCAGTTTGTGAGGTGACACCCAGTGTCGATTGGGTATCTTGAGGATTGGGAATGACTTCTTGGTTAGTATCGAGAGCGCCCGGAAGTTAGATGTGAAATTGGTAGATTTCTTTGGTTCTTTGGTGAGCAAGTCGTTGATGGGGATTACAGGTTGGATTCCCGGGGTGTGTTGAGATTCGGGACGTAAATCGTTTCCTGATGATCTTTGAGTTGAAGAAGATGATACTTGAGGAGAGCCATAGGAGTAAGTTGAGCATTCATCCATATTATACCCCAATTTTGTCCGTCTTCTTTTTCTCGCTTTAGTCGTTTATTTTTAGTAAGGGCGTGTTTCAGAGTCGCATGATTACGAGAATTATTAGTGTAGAGTCTCGGTTACTAATTTCAATCACTCCTTCAACTAAATCGAAACGCCGTTGTTTAAATTAGGCACGCACGCCGAATGATCGATCTTTTCGCGCGTTCTTCAATTTAACGTCCGTATTCGAGTTTAGTCGCATGCGTGGCGTGTCTACCTAAAGTCTTTTTTCACAAAAAGTTGGTTTAAATTCAAATTTAATAATGCGATTCCGAGTTAATTTTGGGGTTTTAGTTAACGCGCCCATTTCTTTTATTTGGGCCTCGTTCTAGCGTGTTTGTTTAGTCGGGTCCGATTTGCTTTTGTATTTGGCCCGACATCTTTTTTTAATTGATTTGTTTATTTAATTTATTTAAACAATATTTAGTCCAAAAATGTGGAAAAAATGTAATTTAGTTTTATTACAATGTATAGGTGTCTAAAAGTCCAAAAAAGGCTCCAAAATACAAAAAATAGTAATACAAAATAAACAAAAAATAGAATCCAAAATAAATAAATAAAAATACAAAAAAGAGCTTTAGTCCAGTTTAACGGTTGGGCTTGGATCTTCAAGCTCTCCTAAAAACCTAGTCTTCTTCTCCAAGTCAAACCTAAAAGGAAAAAACAAGGTGAATCAGGGTAAATCCAGAATTGATTGCAAAACCTGGTTTTCTAATATAAATAGAGAAGTGCATTCACCCAAAAAGAGGATCACGAGATACAAACAATGGCAAAAATAAACCGACTAAGAAATAAGGATTAGGGCTTCACATTGAAACCCTAATCACCTAAACAAGGTTTTTCTCGAGATCTGAGAAGAGATTGAGTTCGTGAACACGAAAGGAAAAAAGGACAAATTTCGATTCTGAGCAATCATCCTGAGGCCTAACAAGTTTGGAAAAGAGGTTAGTAGAACCTCACTACTATGGGCATTCTGTTACTCTAGTTAGTTTAGGGATCCAAATATACATGTACTTGATCTAAAAAATCATATGCTCAAAATGTTTTGGAATGTTGATCTTGTAAAATAGGATATGTTTTTTTAATAAAAATATAAAAGCACATGTTAGCAAATAGCAAATCTTGCAAATCTTTGGAACGTTGTGTTCAAAAGGTTGAAGCTAATGTGCTTTTTATAAACTCATAAACTTAGTTATGTCTTTTCAAAAAGAATAATAATGTTGGAGAAGATTTAATTTGTTCTCGGATCGTAAACTAAACAAATTTATTTGTTTTCTGTGTTGAAATCCATTTGAAGCAAATGAAAGTCTTGAGAAATCTTTTTGAAACAATTAGTATATCTTGTTAGAAGAAAAATAGGAATAGAGAAGAATAGACAACTAGAATGGAAACACCAACAGAATCTGAAAATGGAGAAGAGAAGAGAACTCACTAGTTCGCGGCGACCTTCCTGGCGTCTTCTCCGTGAGTCTCTCCCAGAAGACACCCACGAACCAAAACCAATGGCCGTCGGAAACCCCATTCGCCCGTCACTACCACCCTAACAGCGACTCGCTCTCTCATTCAACACTCCAACCGCCGCTCTCGCCGGCGCCACTAAGCACCCCCCGGCGAGAGCATCCCGTCCAAACCTCCAGCCTTCTTCCCTTCCTTCGTTCTTTCTCTCTCTCATTCCCTCATCGCGATTCTCTCTCATTCCGCTAAATCCTCTTTTGCTCTCTCTCAAATTTTGCCTTTTCCTCTCTCATGGAGCTTGGCAATGGCGTTGAAGGTGGAAGGGAATTTAGGGTTTGCACTTTCCCTTCTGAGCATTATATATGTCTTCCATTCTTTAAATTTAATTTAATTTTTTTAAAAAAGAATTTTAGATTACTATGTGTACACTTGTTTTCATTAACGCCCCCTCCTGCATTAGCACAATTCCCACCAAACGTGGGCCTGGATGGGTTCTGTGGATTACATCCCCCTTTTATTAATAATACAGTACCTTTGTTACTAACAACACACTTTTATTTCTGTTTTGCAACTCACTTCTCACTTATTTTGTTACTCATCAAAAATCACTTTTACCAAAAATATTAATAAAAATATCAAACACACAAATATTTTTATTAAGAACTACATGTGATTTGATCCCCTACCGGAGGGTATGTAGGAGCAGAGGAGAGAGCTCACCTCACAATCGCATTAATAAAAACCATTTGTTCTAGTTCCTCTAATTATTTATCTTTCCTACTCTTCTAAATAATAACCGAAAATAATTAAATATTTTCCTATCAAAAATCAAATAAAGACTAAGTCGGTTGTACAACCTAAGCTAGTCATCATCCTAGACCCAATGAGTCACATGCAGATTCAAGAATCCTAAAAACTCATAAAATATAACTAAACCATTTTTTCCAAAAATAGGGGACTAAGTCGGTTGTACAACCAAGGTTAGTCAAATGTTCTAGAACTAATGAGTCATGCATAGTTCAGGAGTTCTAGAATACCTATTCTAAAACCAACTCACCTCACATCAAACAAACTTCTTTCAAAAAAACCTCAAAAATACTTTCAAAAGTAGGGGACTAAGTCGGTTGTACAATCGGGTTAGTCGTCCTAGAATCGAGTGGTAGTGCAGCATTCAAGGAATCCTAGGACCTCTACACTAAAAAACACCAACCAACAAACCTTTTTCGGGAAGAACTACGTAGCTTTGATTCCTCCATTGCATCTGGAGGTACGTAGGAGCAAGACTCAAACTCTTGTCAAGCACTAAAAACCAAAAACTTAAATAAGTCTTTTCTCTATAAATAAAGGGTAATTATTAAATAAATCTTAAATTAATTAGACAATGGATGTCGTGGGGTGCTAATACCTTCCCACACATATAACGACTCCCGAACCCTAACGATGCCTCGTCCTAAACCTAAAGGGATTTTCCGAATTTGCCCTTAAACTAGAATTTGGTGGCGGCTTCCTTTCGAACTTCGAAGAATCCTTTCCCAGATTTTTCGGTCGCTACAATCCAGGTGCTACTAAAATGTATCATGATCTGAAGAAACTGCTTTTTGGTGGCTCAGGTATGAAGAGAGATGTTGCACGCTTTGTATATGCATGTTTGACTTGCCGTAAGTCAAAGATTGAGCACCGAAACTGCGGGGTTGATGCAACCTTTAGAGATTCCTAATGGAAGTGGGGCGAAAGATTTCCATGGACTTTGTGGATCAGGTTGCCAAATCTTGCGAGAGGTCTCGACACTATTTGGGTGATTGTGGATAGGTTGACCAAGTCTGCCCATTTCATTCCTATCAACATCACCTATCCTGTACAAAGTTGGCTAGAATATACATTCGGTGATTGTGAAGCTTCACGGGTTCCGAAGAGTATTGTGTCGGACGGAGACCCGAGGTTTACATCGGAGTTTTGGGGGAAGCTTGCAGGAAGCTTTGGGGTCCAAGCCGAGGTTGAGTTCACTTTATCATCCTCGGTCGATGGTCGGATTGAGAGAAACCATCCGATCTTTGGAGGATCTTCTCGAGAGCTTGTGTCTTTGGAGCAGGGGAGGTGCGTGGGATACACATCTCCCAGCGATTGAGTTCACTTATAATAATGGCTATCATTCGAGCATCGGGATGGCTCCTTTTGAGGCAATCAGACGTATGGGCGGAGGTGCGTAACTCCTTTGTGTTGGCATGAGTCCGGGAGAGTGTTGTTCTTGGACCGAGTTGGTTAGGGAGACTACGGAGAAGGTGAAAACGATCGGGAGAAAATGAGAGAGTCTCGTAGTCGGCGGAAGAGTTACCATGATAGGAGGAGAAAGGACTTGGAGTTTCAGTTGGTGAGCATGTGTTCCCGAGGTCACGCCTATGACCGGTGTTGGGCGTGCTCAAGGCAAAGAAGTTAACTCCAAGGTTTATTGGACCGCACTGCATCACCGAGAGGTTGGAAAGGTTGCTTATAGGGTGGCTTTGCCGCCTAATCTTTCGAACTTGCACGATGTTTTTCACGTGTCACGCCTTCCTAAGTATATTCCGCACCTGCCTCATGTGATTCACATGGATGATGTGGAGGTGCGTGAGAACCTCACCGTGGAGACTATGCCGGTGAGGATTGATGATAGAGAAGTGAAGGTGTTGAGAGGAAGGACATTGCCTTGGTCAAGGTAGTGTGGTTGGGAGCCGCTTGGGAGAGTATGACTTGGGAGCCGGAGAGCAAGATCGCGGGAGTCCTATCCAGAGTTATTTGACTCGGTATGAATTTCGAGGACGAAATCTCCTAAGTGGGGGAGAGTTGTAACACCCCAAATAATTTAATTAAGAAATTGATTAAATTGTTTAAGTGTTGCACTATTTTTAATTATATTAAATTATAATATGGTGTTTATAATTTAGTATTTTATTTTAATAGAAGGGAGTGGTATCGAAAATACCGGAGTGATGATGTTTTGGGCCAGGAGCCCCAAGCCCAATGACTTAGGCTCCTAGGGTTGGTGCAATTCGCACCATTTGCCAAAAGAAAGAAAGAAACGAAAGTGAGAAGAGAAAGGAGAAGAGGAGGAGGGCAGCGCAATAGAGTGAGAAGAAGGAGAAATTGGATCGCACCAAGCAAGGAGAAGAGGAGAGCTCCATTGTTGCTGAGGTTTTGTACGTGACTTGGTGAGAAGCATTTTCTACGGTTAATTTAAGGTAAGGGGAGTCTCACTCTATAATAGAGGGTATAATAGGTCGTATGTAAGTCATAGAGTCTTAGTTTGATGATGTTGATTGTTAATTGAATGGTTGTTGGATTGAATTTGATAATTTGTATGCTAAAATCGATTTGGGGCTTTAATTTAGGGTTTTGTGTTCTTGATTTTGCTTTGATTGATGATTGAGCATGCAATTGATTGTTTGAATATGAAATTAGGAGTATTAGAATGTTTATTGAGTGAATTGGTTTGGAAGAATTTGAGGAAATTGGGATTTGGGGTTTTGCGGCGCCAATGTGCTAGGATTCTGGCGCCTCGTAATCTTTCATCATGGGTCATTTGGGTTGTGAGTTTGTGCAGAATGTCAACTTTGCCCGGGCGCCATATTCTTGAGAAAAAATGGCGCTGGGGTTACTGCTCATGTCTTTGGAGTTGCATCCGTGTGCGCAGTGTGTTCTTTGCTGGGCGCCAAGTTGCTGGGGAAATGGCGCCCAGTGCACTTTTTTTGAAGTCTTTGTGAGTGTGTGTTTGCTGTCTGGGCGCCAGAATGTGGGTATTTTGGGGCCCGGTGAGTGAAACTTGTATTTCTGGGCACATTTGCTCGTGCCAAATTTTGTATTCACCTGCCCAAATTCAATTTTTAGTGTTTTGGCTCGAGTGGTTTTCTGGTTGCAGGTGTCATTTTGAAAATGTCCTGGTGGGGGGTGGTTTTGTGTGTGTAAATGGGGTGGGTGAGGGAAACTCACATTTCAACATATTTTATCATGCCAAATTTTGTATTCACCTGCCCAAATTCAATTTTAAGTGTTTTGGCTCGAGTGGTTTCCTGAGTACAGGTGTTATTTTAAAAATGTCTCGGTGGGGGTGACTTTGTGTGTGTAAAAGGGGTGGGTTGGGTGAAACTTACATTTCTGGGCATATTTCACCGTGCCATATTTTGTATTTACACGCCAAAAAATTTTTTTAAACATTTTGCTCGGGTGGTTTCTCGTTTTCAAGTGTTGTGGGTCTTTGGGTTAGTTGGGGCGCCAAACTCTGCGCCTGCCAGGCGCCTAGTCCGTGCTCGTGTTCGAGATCGTGTATCTGCAATCGCGTATGCGAGTTGTGTCTAGGTTCTGTGTTGCCCAGGGGCGCCAGACATTACTAGAAAAGTGGCGCCAGTGGGTTGTGTTGCCACGAGGGGCGCCAAATCTTGAGCTTACGCGCTAGTCTTTGTGTTGCACCGGCGCTGAATGTGGGGAAAATGGCGCCTAGTGCTGCCAAGTGCCTAAGAGTGTGCTGTTTTGGTCCCTAGGTGACAGTTTGGTCCCTAGATGATGGTTTTGGTCCTAAATGGTGGTTTAGGTCCTTGAGTGAGGTTGAGTCCTCTAGACGAGATTAGTCCTTGGGACTTAATGGTGTTGAGAGTGTATAATGAGATGACTGAGAATGCTATGAGGGCATGAGCCGGAGGGCCAAGCCATGAGGGCTATAAAATGAGATTAATACTGAGGTAAGAGTTAATGTGTGTATTGAGCTGTTTGAGAATGTGTTTGTGTGGTTACATGGAGTCTCATGCATACATTCGGCTGCGGTCGTAGAGTTTATAAAATGATTGTGAAGCTTGAGGGCGGCCGAGGCCAGTCATGAGGACTCCATTATTGATGAGAATGCCGGGAGGGCAAATATTGAGAACGCCGAGGCAAATGGTACCACATGCATAATTACATTGCATACATTCTCATGAGTGCACGAATGTTATTGAGTGATGATTGGTGTGTTTGAGTATGCTGTGAACTGTGATTGTATATATTGTTTATTATCACTTTTATTATATAGTTCGAGACTCACCTTTTCTGTTGTTGTTTACCACAAGTAGTCATGAGTGAGGGCTTTCTACCTTCACTACTCCCGAGTCGATGTGCGCCTCGCTCGATCGTAGCACCTAGGGGTTGGGGTTTAGACTTTATTTTGCTTTGTTTTGCTCACTGTTGAGCTTTCATATATGATTCTCTATGTATTACTTGAGACTGCTGAATCCCTTGAGATGTAACTTTATTTTCCGCTGCATGTTATGAGATTGTTTACCACGTGATTTATGGTGTTACGTATTTGATTATGTTTATGAGATGAATTGACTGTTGAGTGTTTTAAGAGAGAAGTGTGACACTCCATTTAATGAAAAATGATTTTTTATACACTCTGATTTTTTGATTTAAATTACCGGGTAGAAATGGGGTGTTACACGAAATGCTCGTTAACCAGATCCTTTTGCGCCTTAGACAGACGCCCAAATGCATTAGTACCAATGGAAGTTTTAACCAACTCGTACATGTGTCTACCACATTTAACCGTCACACACCAACCCCCACGGCTAACAGTGCAAGTAACTTTAAATCTAAAAGGACAACCTCTCCTTTTAGAACCGAAAACCCTTGAATCATTAGTAAACCCGTCTTGCTTCTCACAGCCAAAATCAATCTTATCTCGTCTCCCCCTCTTTCCAGCTGCTTTTTCTGATCTCACTATAATAACGACTACACCGATACTTCTACCAATAGCTTTGGTCCACTCCTCCACAGCCTCGCGTGTAGAAAATATCTACAAAATATATAATTTATTAAGTACTTAAGTAATTTAATACTATTTACCAAACTTGATTAACAAAAATATACCGTATCCGTGGTAAACGCCGCTGTAGTGTCGATATCAATAGGAGCCAACTGAGAGTCGGCATCTGCAGTAGGCGGGTCAATATCTGTTCCAACAAAACAGATATCAACTCAGGAAAAAACAAAAAAAATAACCCAATCGTATATACCTCCTCAACCTTGTATATACGATGGGTATTTGTTTTTAACATCGTATATACATGGCCCAGATATATATACAATTAGATCTTCAAAGCCCACTCGTATATAACCTATATACGATGAGTAGTCAACGAAACATTTAATAATGCAATCGTATATACGTCGTGAAGGACATATATACAATGCACACTTTTTCAGGTCAACGTTCATTATTTAATGTAATCGTATATATCTTCCATTGAGTTATATACGATGGCAGATAATGTGGGTCTCAGTCAAAGTGAATTCAATGCAAGTCAAAATGATGATTTATGACAGGAGTAATATCATAAAAGGGTGGGGGTGGAAAGGGATGGGGTGGGGGTATAAAAAAACTCACCCATAAGGAGGAAATACTACAAAGAAACTGCTATTCATTGCCTTTTAACGTAATCATTACATGCCTTTTATTATAAACTAACAAATGATTCTTCTTTAACAGAAAAATAAATTATGTGGGATTCTTAACCATTTGGTTTTGGATTTGATCTCCGGCCGGTATGTTTAGAAAAATATTTGTTGGTCGAGATCAATTCCTTAAATGAATTTTTGATACTTCGAAAGATTAGTCTCCACAATCGTCGTAGAAGATACTTGTTTTAAAAAAAAAAGTTAGTCAGGTGTTCTAAGTGCATGTTTGGTTTGGTGGTGGGAGCACGTAGAAGTGCTTTTGAGATTAACTTTCGTGATTTTAGAAGAAAAAAAGATGTTTGAGTTCTGATTGTAAAATTGATTCTGCTTCCTAGAATGATTTTTCTTGAAGCAACTATTTGTAGCTTCTGTCAGAATCAATTCTGTCAAAATCAATTCTGTCAGAATCAATTCTACTCACCGCCAAACCAATCATACACTAAATCGTCAATCAAATGCTAACAGAAAAGGTGAGGTGTTGGTTCTAAAAGGCTAAAAGCAGAATAATCCTGACTCAACTTCACGTGCACAACACTCTGCCTAACAGCAACAATGAGCCTTTGGACCTACCTGATCTGTGTTTAAACTTCTTTCCCTCATATACAAGTGTTAATCTTGGAATGTTTGATTCCTATGATACATTATAAATATTGGCTCATTAGATAAAGATTATCAATACTAAAAATAGATAGAGTTTAATTACTAACTCGTCTTGAGCAAATGATAGTATGGGTGCATTAAACACTTCTTAGAAGATGGGAAGGTTCTCTCACGTGATGCTAAGACATGAACTAATAATAATTTCTTACCTATCCGAAAACAATACTTTAGCTAATTTTTTAAGTCACTAATTTTATTTGGTTAGCAGGGGTTTGGTGCCTTTAGTTGGAGCGGAATAATATTGTTCTGTACCGTATCTGAAGATATTATATCCGAGATAGTTGGTAGGTAATATGGTTTTGATCAATATAGAGTTATGTCCGAGTTATGTCCGAGCTGATTGTTCCGAGCTGAGGTGGGGTGTACCTGCATAAACACTCCGATGCTGAAGTCAGTAGCAGTGGAGTTAATGCAAATGAGTGATAATTAATGCGTACCTCTCTCCTTGGAATAAATGCAGTATTTATAGGTTTGGGAAGCACTTGGGTGTCATCATCTGAACCATTGGTTGTGGAGGTGCATGGTAGGCTGTTGGATGAACGTTTATGGGCCTTGGCTGTTGAAGGCCCAATCAGTTGGCCTTTTGAGTAGAGAGGGGTGCAAATAGTATGCGTGTGATTTCTCCATAACAGTTGCCCCCCAAGTCGGTTTGGCATGTTAGGTCAAACTAGACTTGAAATATGTGTAAAAAATAAATCGTTTTAAGTGAGATTGGAGAAAATAGCTGTGTTCGGACTTTCTTACCGATCTTGTAGATGATTCAAATCGAACTGCATCACTGATCTTTAATGATGGTTGAAGTCGAATCGCATTTACCGATCTTTGAAGATGTTTGATGCCGAATCAGATTACACGATCTTTGAAGATGTTTGATGCCGAACTGTACTACCGATCTTTGAAGATGGTTGAGTGTTGTTGACGCTTCATTTTAATATTATTTCTTTTTTCGACAGAGCATTAAATGCTCGTGTTGATCGATGTGACCGTTCACAGTACTCGAGGCGTCTTTTTAATGATGACTTCCTCGATTCTTGTGTCATTTCGATTCTGATTGAGTGCGTCGCTTCGAATGAATAGTAACGGTCATATCTCAGAACCCTATAAATACAAGCGAGGGTAATTCATTTATCTTTTTTAGTTTCCTGCTTCACTCAGAGCTACCGACTTCGTGGTTTTAAGTTCTCCGAGCTCGCTCCTTCGATTTCTGACATCAAATCTCTTCATTCTTTCTCAAGACTTTCTTCTGAGGTTAGTGTTTCTATTTGAATTTACTTTTTGTTGTGTTTTTTGTATAATTCATTCTTCGTTGCGCTTCGTTTTTCAATTTCACCGGGCTGAGATCTAGCCCTCAGCCTGCCATCTTTTTTGCCAGGATGGGGGTTTTCAGGTCGGGTTCCGATCTTTGTTCGTGAACCCAACATCTTCTTATGGTTTTATCCTGATAGATTGCCCCCATTCCTGTAGGTAAAACTGGCGAAAACAAAACAGACAACTCGCGCCGAAACGCTCCGACTTATAGACCAAGCCGAGCAAGCTCGTAAGTCTAGAGGCCCTGACATCGAAAAGTTAATGGCATCCAGAACTGATTCTAATCCATTAGATAGGGAGAGAATGGCTGCACCTGAAATACAGGAAGAAATGTCTTCCGGGCCTAGAGGAAGTGATGATGAGAAGAGCTTCCGACGAAGAATCGCCCACCCTTCCGCCCCCCAACAATCCGAACTCGAGAGGCTCAAGTGGATGTGGATTTAGATCCGAGCTCTTCAGACGACTCCGATCTTGATTCGAGTTCGGAATCCGATACTGAATCAGATGGAAGAAAGGTTGACGACCCTTCTGTTGACCCAGAAGAGGAAAATGTTGGTGAAGATAGAAGAGGTAAAGAGCCGGAAGATACCGGGAGTTTTGAGTTGTTATACGGGTATGAAGATTCCGGGGTTAACAACGTCGACCTCCCCGTAGTTCCCCCTTTGGGCTCGCCCGTGATTACTCCCGGTATCCGAAAAACTTCGTATCTTGACTCGCTATTGACTCCGGAGATCGACATCAGCAATTATTCAAAGAGGCTTTACGCAAAAGATCCTGAGCGCTGGCGTGTCTTTGGAATGGGAAAGGGCGAGCATGTGGCCACTTACCCAGATTCTCTCAAGTTTATTGTTTACTGGACGACTTTAGCTCACATGCGCATCCGTCCTCCATTTACGGCCTTCCAACAGTCGGTTTTGGCCAGGTTAGAAATAGCCCCATCTCAACTTCACCCCAATGCTTGGGCATTCGTACGAGCTTTTGAGCTGGTATGCATTCATTTAGGTCGGCCCCTTTCCCTTCAACTTTTCTTACATATGTTTCAAGTAAACAAAAGGACCGAGAAGAACAGCGGCAAACCTGCGCGCTTAGAGCATTATGCCCTCCGATCCGGAGGCGCAGAATCAAGGTTTTTCGCCATATATTCGAAAGTTTTGAAGTATGAATGGAAAAATAAGTTTTTCTGGGTCGAACCGGTGTTGCCAGTTGTGGTAGACCGAGTTGGGACATTTAATGCCGAGAATGACATCGTTCTCACCACCAAGTTTCCTCTTGGTTGGACCCGACGAGACGAATCTAAAAGGCATTCTGTTGAAAAGAATCATTTAAACGAGGAGGATCAGAATACCTTGAAAGTGCTCCAGTTTATTGCAGATCGGATCGTCACCAACAACGAAAATAGGGCGAATCACTGGGGTTTCGATACTAAGTTGTTGGTGGCATCTGTTAAATTTGAACATGTCGAGAAAGCTTTAGGTCGGTTTAAAAACGTTTCTCTTAGTTTATTTTTACTATGTCTGCCGTTTTTTATATCTGCCGATCTTGACTTGCATAATATTTTTAACATAATTTTGCAATTTTAACCTGCAGATAGCATGGCCCCGAGACGGAATATGGCGGCTTTGAAAGCCTTAGCACTTGAAGAAATTACCCCGGTGATGCCGCACGTCGGAAGTAGCGGCGGGGTTCCAGCTGAGGGAAACTCTCCCGCAATTGTCACTCCGGCTGTGCCCATCACTGTGGTTAATCCCGAGGGGGAAGAGGAAGAGGAAGCTCGGCCATTTACACGAAAAAGGAAGCAACCATCTGGTCAACTTCCTCCTAGGTCCAAACCCCAAGATCGAGAGAAAAATGTGATTGACCTGAGCGACCATTCAAAAAAGCACAAAAAACATAAGCCTACTGCTCCTTTTGATCCACGGGCATATATGACCCTCAAGACCGAGGAATTCCAAGCTGACCCCTTCGGAGTTTCACTCTCGGTTTTTTCAAGGATGGTCGACTTAGTGAGGGAGGATAAAACGGCTGCAGCTCTAAAAATTAAAGGTACGGTTTCTGGTTTTCAAAACTTGTCTACCCGGTCTTCCAACTTCTTTTATACTTATGTATTTATCTATTTGTACAGATCTTGAAGCCAAGTATGAGTCAGCTCGGAAAGCTGTAAGTCCACTTCGGGCTGATCTCGAGAAATCTCAAAAAGATGTGGATCTCTACAAGCAGATGGCTGAAGACTTGGAATCTAAGCGCCTACAACTTGAGGCCGAAAAGAAGCAGCTGGAGGCCGATCTGAAGCAGTCAAATGAAAAACTTGAAAAGGCTGCCGTCGAGCTTCAAGAAAAAGATGCTAAGATCGCGGAGTTGACGGCTTCGACCTCGACAAATAATTTTCCCGAGCTTCAAGAGCAGATTGAGAAACTTACTGCTCTAAATGTTAAAGCTCTGGAAGATCGGAAGAAGGCTATTCAGATGGGTCAAGAGGGCATTGTCGAAGCTTTCAATAACGCCCTTGACCAAGTCGCCGTAGTTAATCCTGACTTTATTGCCGATCGTGATATTTTTAACCCGGAGTACGGGGTTCATGATGGTCATATTGTTGAGTTTGACCCGAATCCGACGAAGTGTCAAGGATCGCTTTATCCGAAAGATGTGTAATTTGCTTATTTTCATCTGTTTTTTGAGACTGAGGGTCCGGCCGTAACCGGTATTTTTTGTAATGATACCTCCATATTTAACTTGTCATATTTTTGGCTTCCTTTGTGACTGCGTTTTTATCTCGGATATCTCTTCCCTTCTTCTTTTAAAAGTTTAAAAATAGCGGTATCGATTGAATGCCTTAAAATATGCTATGTTTGAATAAGATCGAACTGAATGCTTTAGCAAAGCATGTCTATATTAAAATAAGATCGGAACTAGAATGCTTTAGCAAAGCAAGTCTATATTAAAACAAGATCAACTAGATGCCTTAGCAAAGCAAGTCTATATTAAAACAAGATCCTAGAATGCCTTAAAAGCAAGTCTATATTAAAACAAGATCGGAACTAGAATGCCTTAGCAAAGCAAGTCTATATTAAAACAAGATCGGAACTAGAATGCCTTAGCAAAGCAAGTCTATATTAAAACAAGATCGGAACTAGAATGCCTTAGCAAAGCAAGTCTATATTAAAACAAGATCGGAACTAGAATGCCTTAGCAAAGCAAGTCTAACTATAATATTTCTTGAGTTTGGTGGCGTTCCATGTTCTTGGGATCGCCTTGCCTTCTAAGGTTTCTAGCTCGAAAGCGCCATTTCCCGTTTTTGTCGTGACTCGATATGGACCTTCCCAGTTCGGTGCTAGCTTGCCTTGTGATGCATTTTTCAACCCTACATCGGCTCTTCTTAAGACGAGG
The DNA here is from genome assembly GCA_020916435.1 of Oxytropis ochrocephala. Classification (NCBI taxonomy): domain Eukaryota; kingdom Viridiplantae; phylum Streptophyta; class Magnoliopsida; order Fabales; family Fabaceae; genus Oxytropis; species Oxytropis ochrocephala. Next base: position 82,202,572 of record CM037093.1, read on the forward strand.
TCGCCGACGTCAAACTCCCTTGGGACGACTTTCTGGTTATAACGGGTAGCTATCCTTTGTTTGTTGATGGCTTCCTTGAGGGATGCGTGATCCCGGATTTCTTCTATAAGATCTAGCTCTTCTCGTAAAGCTTGTTCGTTGTCTTCTGGTGATTTCGGGTTTGTGGTTCTCCAAGATAATTCTCCGATTTCGACTGGGATGACAGCTTCGCTCCCGTATGATAATCGGAAAGGTGTTTCTCCCGTGGAGCTTTGGGGAGTTGTTCTATATGCCCACAAGACATAAGGGAGCTCTTCAACCCAATTTCCTTTGGCATTGTCTAACCTTTTCTTCAATCCGTTGAGAAGTACTTTGTGTTGCTGCTTCTGCTTGACCGTTTGTTTGGGGATGTTCCACCGACGTGAATCGATGTTTGATTTTAAGATCGGACATCAACTTCCCCGAATCCTTTATCCGCGAATCGAGTTCCATTGTCCGTGATTACCACCTCGGGCACCCCGAATCGTAATTATCTCTTTTCTAAGAAAGAGATGCGATTCTTTGCCTTAATAATAGATAGTGGTTTGGCCTCAATCCATTTAGTAAAATAATCAACTGCCACAATTAAGAATTTATTCCTCCCGGGGGCTTTTGGAAAAGGTCCTAGAAGGTCTATTCCCCACCATGCAAAAGGCCATGGGGAGGAGAGAGTTGTGAGACCGGTAGGAGGTGCAATGTGAACGTTTGCGTGAATCTGGCAATTCGGACATTTCTTCACATAGTTCCTTGCATCGGCTTCAATGGTTGGCCAAAGTATCCCGCCTAACACCTTCCCCGGCTAAGGATCTACCACCTAAATGTTGGCCACATATTCCTTCATGAATTTCCATTAACACATAGTCAGCCTCCGTCTGTTCTAGACATTTCAATAACGGTGAAGAGAGTGCCTTCTTGTAAAGCTGTTCATTGAAAACTGCAAAAGATGCTGCTTTTCTTCGGACGATCTTGGCTTTTGCAGGATCGGAAGGTTCTGTGCCCGACATGATGTAATTCAAGATAGGAGCAATCCATGTTTGATCTTCATTTATTACGTACACTGGATGACATCGAGTGTAAATCATCCCCAAAACTAGGTTTGCTGAGGATCTCTTGTATAACTGACCGGTGATTCCCAGTAGTTTTGGTGCTTGCTAATTTGGAAAGAACATCGGCTCGAACGTTGTTTGTTCTTGGGACATGTTTAACCTCGGCGAAATCAAATTCGGTCAGGAGTTTCTTGACATGATTCAGATATTTTTGGAGGATTGGCTCTTTTGCCCGTCGCCCCGATCCGGGAGACCACGAGGAGCGAATCGGTATGGAGATTTAGCCGAGTGATACGGAGATCCGGCCAATCGTAGGCCAAAGAATGCATGCTTCAGATTCACTTTGATTATTTGAAGTTGTAAATTTGAAAGTGAGTGACAATTCTATAACCACCCCGGAAGGACTTTCAAGAATAATTCCGCCCCACTCCCTTTGGGATTGGAAGAGCCATCGACATGGATTGTCCATACTTCATTCTCGGTCTCTGCGCCGTCATTTCTCGCTACAAAGTCGGCCAACACTTGAGCTTTCATTGCCGATCTTGATTCATATTTGATATCGAATTCGGACGACTTCTACGCCCACTTTATTATTCTTCCCGAAAGGTCCGGGCGATGTAGGATTTGTCCGATCGGATGGTTTGTTCGAACGACTACTTGGTGAGAAACAAAATAATGTCGAGTCGTCGAGTAGCTATTACTAAAGCCAAAGCTATTTTCTCTATTTTTGATATCGGAGTTCGCCCTTGTAAAGCTTTGCTCACAAAAAATGTAAACCGCTCTGTCCTCTTTTGTTTCTCGGACCAGTCTTTGCCCCTAATGCTTCCTCGGATATTGAGAGATACAAATATAATACTTCCTCCGCTCAGTCGGGTTAATATCGGAGGTTACGATAATATCTTTTTAACCGGGTGAGCGCCTCATCCCGCTTCGTGGTCCGAGATAAATTCGATTCCTTTTTAAAAAGTTTAAAAAGGGTAGTGATTTGAAAGCGGCATTTGAGATGAACCGAGATAGAGCCGCAATCATGCCGTTAAGTTTCTGAATTTCTTTCTTGGTGTTTGGGGTTTTCATCTCGATCCACCGATTTGCATTTGTCCAGGTTTGCCTCAATTCCTCTCTCGGTGAGATAGAATCCCAAAACTTTCCCGGCTTTGACCCGAAAGTGCATTTCTCGGTTTAACCTCATCCTGTTTTTTCCTTATCTCTGAAAAAAGTTCTTTGAGATCAAGAACATGACGATTTGCTTGCTCACTCTTTGCAATCATATCATCTAAGTATACTTCTACATTTCGCCGATCCGGTTTTTTGAACACTCTGTTCATCATTCTCGATCGTTGCTCCTGCATTTTTTTAGGCCGAAAGGCATAACTCGGTAACAAAAATTTCCGCTTTCATCATAAAAGCGGTTTTCTCTTCGATCGGGAAACATTGGGATTTGGTTATATCCTGAATATGCATCCATGAATGATAATAAACCAAATCCCGATGCATGATCGACTAATCGATCAATATTCGGAACCGGGAAAGCATCTTTAGGACATGATCTATTGAGATCGGTATAATCAATACACATGCGCCATTTTCCATTTGATTTTTTAACAAGTACAGGGTTTGAGAGCCAAGTACTATATTTGAGCTCAGTTACAAAGTTAGCTTTTACTAAATCATCTACTGCCTTGGCTGTTGCTTCGGTCTTCTCGATGTTCTGAACCCTTTTGCGTTGGGCAACCCATTTTGCGTCAGGATATATTGACAAATGATGGCAAGCGACTTCAGGTGGTATACCAGGCATGTCTTCAGCCGACCAAGCAAAGAGATCGGCGTGTTCCCTTAAGCACTGGGTTAATTCTTTTTGTATCTCGTCTGGTAGGTCTGCGCCGATCTTGACCGTTTTCGTTGGATCATCTCCCAACATCACTCTGATGAATTCACCGTCCGGTTTCGGTCGTTCCGGCCTTTTTTCTGAATGATGATGCGGAGTGCTACCTTTCTCTTCATCCGAGCTCTCAGGATCGAAGCGTGCGTCTAAATCCATTACATTTACCTCTGAAAACTTCACTTTCTCTTCTTTCGCAGACGTACTCTTTGATGCAAGTTCGGCTTTGTCTCTTGCAGAAATTTCAGCTTTGAGAAGGAGGTAATAGCATCTTTCGGAAGATTCTAGATCGGCATTGATAGTTACTACCTCGTTACTTTGAGAGTGAAACTTCATTTTCAGATGTACAGTAGAAGTCACCGCCCCGAGTTTCCCCAAAGTCGGCCTCCCAATGATGCAATTGTAGATTGATGAGCAAGGTAGTACCATGAATTTAACCAAAATTGTCCGAGATAAAGGTTCCTCTCCAAAAGTGACCCTTAAGTCTATGTAACCCATCGGTCTAGTTCGGGAACCATTGAACCCGGAGAGGTCCGTTCTGTGATAGGAAAAAGTTCCTTGGTGTAATTCCAATTTTCTCCAAGACATCGAAGAACATGATGTCACAAGAGCTGCCTTGGTCAATTAAAATTCTTCTTATCTCTTTCTCGGCCATTATTGCTGAGATTAACAAAGGAATGTCTTCGTTTACCTTCCCGTTTAGAAGATCGTCATCTCCAAATGACAAAGGGGGGACGAGTTGCTCTTGGTTGGGCGATGATGTAGATGCTACACATTGAATTTCCTTCCACTTTCTTTTGATTGTTCTTCTTTGTAGCTCCTTGGACTTCACCACCGAGATTACCATTACCACAGTCGGCCTCTACTCCTTCGAGTGTCTGGCTCTTCCTTATAATCTACGATTTCTTTCCCTCTTACTTCGTCAACCTCTTTTTCCTGTTTGATGCTTTTTTCTTGTTGGAATGGCTTCTTGACATACTGCCCGAGCTTACCTTTTTTGATAAGGTCTTCTATGTCGTCTTTTAAGGCGTTGCACCGATTTGTGTCATGGCCGGCGCTTTGGTGATAACGACGATTTGTTGTTCCTCATTCCCGTAGTTGGGGAATAGGATCAGGATACCTTACGTGTTTAAATTCATTGTTCTGACATTCTTGCAAGATCTTCTCCTTTCCACATATGAGTTCGGTGTAGTCTCGATGTCGCCCTTGTCGAGGTTTGAATTCCCTAGATGGCCCGCCGGTCTGGAATCTCCGAGGAATTTCAATATTTGGATTTGACTTTTCGACTCGAGGTCGGCTCTCTTTGGTTTGGTTTGCTACACTTTTCACAAAGAACTTGCTAGCTTCATCGCCTTCCTCGTGGTCTATGCACTTCTCGGAAAGACGGAGGAACTCCCCTAAAGTTGAGGGTTGGTTGATGCTTACGTCAATTTGGAATAAAGTGCCTCTGCGTAAACCCTTCGAATGTGCGAAGCTTGCCGAGAATAACTTGGAAAGTTGTTCCCAGGAAGAGATTGAATTTGCCGGGATGTCTCTGAACCATAAACCTGCAGATTTTTCAATGGTGAGGGAAAAAAGTCTACACATGATCTCACCTGGAGCATTCCGATACTGCATCATGGTTTCATAGTACTCTAAATGAACATCTGGGTCTCCGAGTCCGTCATAAATTTTCAAGTGTTCAGGAGGTTTCTCTAAACCTCTGGGAATAGGGAAATAATCTATTTCCGAAGTGAACGGCCCTCTTCTCGGTGGTTGCACTTCCTGTTTCTTCTCCTGGTTTCGAGCTTTGCGAGGTTGGTAATTGGAATGATGTTGTTTTCGTTCCGGGGCTCTCTCTTTATAGTAGTGATGTCCGCGCCTTGGAGGACTTTCTCTGCTCCTAGATCGTTGTCTGCGTGGCGAGGATGATGCATTAGAGGAATCTTCTTCGCTAGAGTCCTCTATATTTCTAAGAGTTGCCCTCGGCTCTTCTCTTCCTCGTCTTCTAGGTGGAGATCGATGATAATGACGTCGTCTCGGGGGAGAACGATGTCGTCTTCGGGGCTCAATTGTTCTGCCGGGTTGTTCGGGCTCTTCCATCGGGTTAATCCGGGGATCATATCGCTGCGGAGAAACCCGATCTGCAATATCTCGGGCCTGATAACCTGCAACCTCGGCTTCTAACTCGGAGATACGGAGGCTCCTAGCTTGAGATGCTTCATTATGCTGATTTAGAATTTGAACAAGTTGTTGTAATGTGTTTACTGGAACTGGAATAACTGTAGGGGGTGAAGGAACTTGATTTGAGGATGACTCTCTGTTATTGACATTTCGGTCGATCCGCAGTTGGATTTCTACCGCAATCCTCTGCAGGGTTCCTTCTTCTTGAGACCGGATGATACTTGCTATCCGTACACCGGTTTGTAATTCGGGATCCATGATTGATCAAAGATAAATTGATAAAGTTTTTAATGAGTTCGGGAAAAAGCTCCCACTGTGGTCGCCAATGTTCTGTACCGTATCTGAAGATATTATATCCGAGATAGTTGGTAGGTAATATGGTTTTGATCAATATAGAGTTATGTCCGAGTTATGTCCGAGCTGATTGTTCCGAGCTGAGGTGGGGTGTACCTGCATAAACACTCCGATGCTGAAGTCAGTAGCAGTGGAGTTAATGCAAATGAGTGATAATTAATGCGTACCTCTCTCCTTGGAATAAATGCAGTATTTATAGGTTTGGGAAGCACTTGGGTGTCATCATCTGAACCATTGGTTGTGGAGGTGCATGGTAGGCTGTTGGATGAACGTTTATGGGCCTTGGCTGTTGAAGGCCCAATCAGTTGGCCTTTTGAGTAGAGAGGGGTGCAAATAGTATGCGTGTGATTTCTCCATAACAAATATTATTTTCAAATGAAGATTGTTAAATTTCTGAGCATTGCTGAAGTTGGAACACTCGTAATTTAGTTTATTTGTAAGACCCGAAGATTGTTAAATTTTTGAATTGTTTTTTTAGATAAGCAATAATTGTATTGATGAGAGCATTAAGAGTGCGCCAACCCATATACAGAAAGGGGAGGGGGGAGGGTCTCATTAAAACCTCCCTGAACCAAAATCCTTTGGGAAAAAGGCTCAGACAGAGAAAAATAGTACCTCAAAACGAATTGCTTACAATGAGAATATCAACCCACAGTTTCTCCCCCTTGAAAGCATGAAAGAGGGAGGGTTAGAACCCCATAAAAAAATAGACATGAATGAGTTGGACTTCAATTTATAAATACACCAACTCCAAGAAAGGTTCATAACCTGATTAACAACCGAGTCCACGCTAACTTCCTCCTCATTGAAGACGACGCCGTTTCTTGCAAGCCAAATACTAAAACACCTGGTGAGCCAAATTTATTGTGTATTCAAACTATATGAACTGTTCTTGAATTGTCATAGGTTGGAATACCCCAAATATTCTCACTTAATACAAATTCTCTTATAAAAAATAAACACATGGAACATATTAGTCCCTGAGAAAAAGGAATTCACTCTATCAAAACTGAAGTCATGGACGGTCACCTATTTCGTTGATTGATACTCCCTCCGTATCAAAATAATAGTTTTTTTTAGGTAAAGTAAAAAATTTCAAATTAATTGTCATTTTGTCATTCCAATGCATGCTTTATTAAATCTTTTCAATTCTACCCTCATTAATTGTTGTAACTTTTCACTAACCAAAGACATCACCAACGTGCATTTATTTATTGATGAGGATAATATACTAAAACTACCATGTTACTTTGTCAATTTATTGTTTTTCTTAATCTCCGTGTCAAAACTCACTTTTCACACAAAAACGTGATTAAGGAAGCTTTTGGATTTCTGTTATTGGGATCTGTTAATAGATGTCTACATTAAAAATTGACGTCTTCCCACTTGCGTGCGTAAAGTCCGTAAGGATCAACTGCAACAAAGATAGCATGCATACCTTCAATGTCATGAGCTTCCTTTTCATGTCTTTGCTCAATGAAAGCGTAAGAGAGAATTGGGAAATTAAATATGCTTCTTTGGATTTATGAGTCGATATAAATTGGAATTATTATGCTTCTTTTCATGTCTTTTCCTTTTTTTTATTCAGACTATTGCTGCCTACTTACGGAGTGTTCAAACGTTTTCAACAAATGATTAATCTTTGCTCGTGCTTAGGAGCAAAGCTCTCACTAGTCAACACTGCGTTTGTCCACTACGGATATTGAACCATGAGCACTGGGTTGATTCCCTTTGTCCTAAGATGGCTTATGTCACTGGGTCAACGATGTTGGTTTATTTCTTTCTAATCAAATGAGTACGGGTACTCTTTTTTCGTTACTGATTATTTTTCCTTAAGAAGAATTTTTGTCGGAAAGTTTTAATGAGACTTACCTTTTTACCCTCAGAAAAGAAGTTTTAATGAGTACGGTACTCTTTTTTCGTTACTGATTTGAGCGTAGTGCTTATGATAATGTTACTGAGAGAGTGCATAAGCATGTGGTTAATGCTTCCTACTTAAGCAAACGTGATAACGACCTCGTCAAACTTTCAAGAAGGTCTAAGGTTCAGGTCCTGAGTTGAGCTATTCGAGGTAGTTCACAGTACTCGACCCCTAAACTTAATGTTTTCTATGTTCATGTTGTGTATTAGTCTGAGTATTCATCTTAACTAGAGAGATAGGATCACTGACTATCAAACAAGAGGTCAGCTCGGCTTAAATTAGGCCCCTGGCGGGGGAACCATCTGCAAAACTCGATGGCACAAGTCGGAACCATAACACAATCTCCTATATATCGCGATTGAGGACTTTTAGGCCTTTAGGGAGGCAATCCAGCTTTATAGAAATTGTAGGAACGAGAGCATGCTTCGCCTTGACTTCTGCCAACCCTAGGATAGGGATCATTTTAGGAAGACATTTTCCAACCTCACAAACAATGTCTATTTATATGAAACCCTCTTCACCAAGATCGACATCAGGATTCCCCTCATTGTCTTTGAGGGAGATGTCCTAGATTGGCTCAACACCACTCCCACTCATCTTCACCCTAATAGTTTGCCTTTTGTCCGAGCTTTCGAGCTCATCTGTATGTACTTCGATGTTAGAGCTTTCACTATTGTCATCTTCTACTTCTTTCAAATGAAAGAGGGTACCCCTGTTAGGTCTTTCTCGCTCGATAAAATCGTTGGTAGGAACATCTTGACATTGTTCGCCAATTTTACAAAAATTGAAAGTCCAACTTTTTCTGAGTCAAGGCTATTGTTGGAGATTCGAAGTTCTGGACTGATGAAGGGGAAAAGCATTTCCCTCTCTATTGGGCTTAGAATCTTCGCTCTATCGGTTATGATGGAATGTGGTAGTCCATGGCGACACACCATGTTTTTCCACACAAACTTCTTAACCCGTTTTTTTGACAAACTCTTTGTTATGGTTGCGAGTGGCTTAGTTTCTACCCACTTGGTCAAGTAGTCGATGGAGACTATGATAAAATCAAATGACCAAGTGCTGGTGGAAAAGGTGTCAATAAATCAAGCCCTCATGTGCTGAATGGCCAAGGAGTGATGATCTCATGCAACTTTTCAGGTAGGAGTTGAACTTTTCTAACATATTTTTGGCAGTTGTCGCATTTATTTACATATGCTAGGTAGTTTGATCTGACTATAGGACACATAGATGAGGAGTGGTTACACAAATCCTCTTTTGTAGAGTCGATCTCCAACCATAGTGTAATGGGGAGATCACGCTTTTATTCTTCCTGCCTTTCTTTTGTCTTCTGGAAGCCTTCCAAGCTCGAAGTAGTTTTTCATTTCTTCTAACCAAGAACCTAAAACTTCTATCACTCCTACTGGCGTCAAATTAGTACTTGGATTTAGTAGGTTGTGGACTACCACCGAGTTATGTTGGCCTTCAATTTTCATACTAGCCAATTTTATCAGTAGATATGCTTTTGCACTGTCAACTTGAGGAATGTGCTTCATGTGGACTTCAACAAAATTTGGATTTCATTTCCAACACAAATAGAAGGTAGTTTGCCAGGATCTCATCCTTGGCTTGGTACGTACTCTCCACCAACTTGATTTGTTACGAGTTGGGAGTCAGTTTTGATGCGCAAGTATTGTGCTTCGAGTTCCAATGACAGATGGAGGCCGGCGAGTAGTACTTTATACTCAGATTGATTTAGTTTCTCCAAGTACTCCAAAAGAGCACCTTTCTAGATTGAGTTTGATCATGTACTCTCTCATTACCTGAAAGATTTCGAAATAGTTGTCTTGGTGCGAATCCTCTCTAGATTTGACTACCATGTCGTCCATGTAGGCTTCAATGTTTTTATTGAGGTGGTCTATGAAGACATTATCCATGAGATGCTGATTGGTCACCCCAGTATTTTTTTAACCCAAATGACATGACTATGTTGTAGTAATTGGATGTGTCCACCATGAAGGGTGCTTTTGGTGAGTCCAAAGAATGCATCTTAATTTGGTTGTAACCCTAGTAAGCGTCCATGAAGCTTAGAACTCGGTATCCCGATGTACCATCTACCAAGGCGTCGATGCTTGGCAAAGGGTAGGAATGTTTTGGGCAAACTTTGTTTAGGCCAGTGAAGCTTGTGCACATTCTCCACTTTTCATTGCTCTTCTTTTTTAGGATCATGTTAGATAACCATGTGGGGTGCTTGATTTATTTTACGAATCTAGACTTCAACAGTTTTTTAGTTTCTTCCCGAGCTGCCAACTGCTTCTCACCTGCCATCTTCCTTTTTTTTTTTGAGATGTTGGGCAAGCACCAAGCTAGATGACTAGTTTTTGGCAGGCGAATTTGATGTCTATTTCGGGTATATCTTTCGGTTCCTATGTAAATAGGTTGGAAATGGCCACCAAAATTTGGATTAGAACTCTTTCTTTGCCCTCAGGGAATTGTGATCCTATCTTTACCCTCTTCTCAAGGCTTGCAACTCCAATTAGCTAAAGGTCACCAACTGGGACAGGTTGATGCTCATTGTTTCCTCAATGGTCGAGTTCCAACATGACACATCGATCCTATTTTATTTATGAGGATGGTTCTTCCATCCCCGAAGGGTAATTTTTCCTTAGCCTATTCACATAGAACTGCCTCACTTCTTGCTGGTCGACATATATTGTGACAATCTGGCCATTTTTCAATGGAAATTTCATTGCCAAATGGGGGGTGGATATTATAGCTCCGTATATGTGTATAATAGGTCTCCCAATAATCATATTATATGTATTTATGTCATGGAGTTAGATTCCACAATACGAACAAGAGTCGTGATTGTTTTTAACCCAATGTCAATTGGGAAGGTAATCAATACGTCAAAGTAACCAATTACCTTTGTCGAGGCCCTTGAGAATCGACCAGGTTCCCTTTATAGGAATTGTTAACTGAGGTGGGAAGCTTGAGTTGATCGAAAGCTATTCTTTATATCACATCTGTTGAGCTCTCTTGGTCAACAAGAGCTCTGTGCACTACGAAGTTGGAAAGTTCCACTATTACCACCATCAGATCATCTTAGTTTCGACCTATTCCTCGATAATGCTTTCTAAAAAAGTATATGGAGGAAGAGATTTAGGTGTAGGAGCAATGAAGTTGACCGATTTGGTGGCTCGAAGGTATCGTTTATGACTTCCCTTGGACTTTCCTCCTCTAGTGAATCCTCCAGCTATCAAGTTGACTTGGTTTTCTGCAGTGGAGGGTTTTCCCTTTGGGGATATCCAGACCCTTGTCCTTGTTTGTTCAGAGTTGGGGATCTCCCTCTTCGTCGACCTCTATTGTTGTTTTGTCGTACTAGTTCTCACATACCTCCTTTATCAAAGTACGTTTCAAACTGCCCAACTCAGATCAGTTTTTCGATATTGTATTTGAGAGGGTGACACTCGTCGGTGGTATTTGTAATACTCTTGACGATCTGCGCATACAGTAGGTTCTTTATGCAAAAGGAGAGTTATTAAGTTAGTGCTATAGGCTTTCGGAAGACCCTTCCCCTTCCAACAGTTGGTGAGTGAAGTCCACCTTAGCAATCTTACTGCCTCGAATACCCATTTCTTCCTTATTACTAGGGAGATCTTGAGTAGGGGCCTTTCCTTTGTCATTTTTCTAAGGGCTGTGAGGTTTTGCTGTTGCGAGCTCTTCCATGTTGATGTACCCCAATACCTGACGTCGGAGCTCTTCAAGGGTGTTTGGTTCTCTTCGAGCTAGAAATGTCAAGAATGGGCTGAGTTTGAGCTCCTTAGAGGCTTCGAGGAGCATCATCCTAGAGTTGAAGAGGGTAAGATGATCCTCGGGGCCAGTATTACCCTTATAAGGCTCGATGTATGGCACTTGAAATTTGTGAGGAACTTTGGTAGCCAGGATCCAAGAGGAAAAAGGAAAAGTGTGGACCTAGGTCTAAGAGATCGTCTTCTTTAATGTCTCATTCTCCTACCCCACAAATTTCTCAAGCAGTCCGCAGAGGAGGAGCTTCTTGTGTAGTTGATAACTCTTATTTATAAGGGTTATGTATGCTTTCTAGGCTTAAATCAATGTGAGTCCTAAAGTAATGTTGTTGTTTAATTTAGTAAATATATGTTGTTTAGCATAAAAGATGGTTAGGAACTGATTAGTGATCATTTGGCACTTTTGTTCCCCTTGTTGTATTTTAATTTGTTTGTTCAGTATGCTACAACATTGACTGTTATAGCACTGCGTCAGCAGGAGAGAGAAAACACAGAAGCATTAAGAAGAAGCTTTTGCTTTTTGTCCAATCAGTAAAAATCAAGTGGGCAACTGAGCTATTTCAGCCACCAACCAAGTTGCTTTATAGGGACACTTGTCCATTTTCAAGTGGGAGATGAAAAGTTGGTGGCTTGTCACACCTTTTTGTTTTATGTCACATCCACCTTTTTGAATTTTTTTTGGAGATAAATACCAAGCTCTTCTTCTCTATTAAGAAAACTCCATTCAACTCCATAGAGCTTCATTCTTGTTGTTTCTAATGGAGAAACATTTAGACATATTTTTCTCTCCATTTTTATCATTAAAGTAGAAAATTCTGCACTTGGGATGTTGTGAGGGAAGTTGTAGCATCACGGGGGCTGTCGTCATTTGGAGTATTTCCCTTCTCTTTGAGATTTCGGTTTTATGGCTTTAGGTAACACCTTTATGCTTTATGTCTTGTGTTTGTTTCTCATCATGAGCTAGCTCACTTGTAGTTGGATGCTTAAAGCTTTGTAATTACTTTTTAATAGTTCTAATGTAATACTACAGTGAAGTTGGCCTCCTGATGTGATACTGACAAGTGTACCAAATTGTTGCAAGTAATAATAAAATGGTAAGAACCGGATGTCGAACTCAAGGTATTTAACTAGACATAGAGCCTCTTTGATAGAGGGCAAAGAAATCAAACATAAAATAAAACTTAATAGATAGATTTACCACAATGAAGTTCCAAAATCTTGTTGCAAACCTTCAATGTTCATTAGTGTTGAAGGGTGATGGGTCTTGGGTTGTCTCCCTTATTCTCTCTCTCTCTCTCTCTCTCTCTCTAAGTTAGGTTAAGAAAGTGGCAAAAGATCATTTTTTAGATGAATATCACAACTTAAAATCCATATGCAGAGCAGATGCGCTTGGGCGCATGGAAAACAGATTCTACAGAAGAGATTGCTCTCCAAGCACATGATAGAGGAGCTTGGGCGCATACAGACAGAAGCATCATATAAGGAAGCTTCCCAAACGCATGCAGAAGCGCTTGGGCGCTTTGTAGTAGTTATTTTAAGTAGTAGGCACTCTAAACGTTAGGTAGATGCATCCTTGGGCGCACGACAATACTTTCAACTTGGTCTTGGAACAAATAAGACTACTTGTGACACCTCCATGGATGCATCCTTGGGCGCACGACAATACTTTCAACATGAAAGTATTGATGGTTATATCAAATGTGAAACCTCCACTTCCACATTTTGAACAAGTGGGTTCTGAGGTGGATTTTTGTGAAGTATTTAGTGGTGCATTTGGAGGTGGATTATTCCCTTATGAAGGAGAGGGGTCGCGCTTATTTCTTCTGGTGGTGACAATGTTGATTGTAACAAATAAGATTACTTGTGATTTGGAAATGTTTTATCAGGTCACATGGTGAACGCCAAATGTTAATGTTGGATTTAGTACAACCGCTGATCTTCTCTAAACGCAGTGGAAGGCATCTTCAAGCTCCATGGTGGGGGTATTCCCGCAAAAGACACTCTGGTGCCTAAGATAGTTTAGGGCTTAAAGATTTTTAGAGAGGAAAGTAAGTGCAAAACGGGGTAAAAGTGGAGTAACCAAACCCGAGGGGTCGAACCCCTTATTTATAGTGATGCACCGTTGTTGATTTGAGCGTAGTGCTCTCTTCTAAAATAGGAGATCATTCCCTATGTTTGAGGAGCATAGACTTTACACAATTCTTGAGATGAGAACATTACTAAGAGAGTGGAGAAAAACATGGTTAATGTTTCCTACTTAAGCGGACATGATAAAGACCACATTAAACTTTGTAGAAGGTCTAAGGTTCAGGCCTCAAGTTGAGCTACTCGGGTAGAGCTCGGCACCCGACCCCTAAACTTAATGTTTTCTATGTTCGTGTTGCGTATTGGCCTGGGTAATCATCTTAACTAGAGAGCTCGGATCTTTAACTATCAGCTCGGCCTAAGCTAGGTTTCGGCAAGAGAACCATACACAACTAAAATAGTTTAGGTGAAATTGTGCTTAGGCTCCTTTGTGTTTATTTAAAATTTTGGATTCGCTCTTTAATTTTGTTTTTTTCTCATTCAAGTCATAAATGTTTCCGTTATGTTTCAAATGTGTCCTTCATGTTTTTGTTTATATTTCAAATTGAACCTTTATGTTTCTATTTTTGTCTTAAATTAGTACTTATAAACACAACACATCGATGTCCAATTTGATATGGATTCCCAATTTGAAATATAAATAACCTAAATATGAAAGAGAAAACTTAATGGATGAATCTGAAGTTTTAATTAAACTAAAAGAACCCCAAGCCCAATTTTGTCAATAATATTATTATAAATTTATATTTCATTAACCATGTTTGTAATGGTTTGATGTAGATGATAATATAACTTATATCAAATAATCATTAACCTCTTATAGAGGTGCATTAAAAATAATTGTAAACTTTTTTTTTAGAGGTTTCGACCTCATTTTAGTGTCCATAGGAAAATGATCCTGATTGATTTAAGTTTCTACTGAATATAAGTAAAGTTGAGCTCAAATTTATTTAACTATCGGGTAATGAAATGACCGGGTCCATTCCTTTAGATATGTTTTCAGCCACTCGCACACAAACTTGGGCTGAAAGCTAAAATATGTTTTTAGAGAAGGCTTAGTTGCACTTTTCGTCCCCCTATAATCACTCGTCCGCAATTTTTAGTCCCTTTATTGTTTTTGCGATTTTGATCCCTCCATTTTTCTAATTTTTGAAATGTATGCCATTATCAAAATTGGTCAAAGTTGTGTATAGTGTGGAGCTCATTTAAGTGATGTGGCAAGCCATGTTGGATTGTCATCTGCCTTTTTATTTTAAAAATATTTTTTTTAATTAAAAAATTAGTTTGTCAAATAATTAAAAGTTAAAAACACATTGCAAACAAGAATCATAAAACAAATTTCAGAATCCTAACTCCAAAATCTCCTGAAGTCACAAAATTATCCCCCAAACAAACAATTAATTTCAGAAATTGAATTCCTATTTACAGCAAAAATTATCCTCCTATTCACAAAATTGTTCCACACACGTAAAACAACCCCAAATCAAAACCCGAAGGAGCGAAATACAAAATTATCCCTCCCTGTCACAACCGAGAGCACCACCGCGAGCCACCCCCTTGTGTGGTGAACCACCGTGTGCAACCCGCAACAACTCTCTCCCACTGTCTCAGTCTCTCTCCTCACGCTCCCCTATTCCTTTGTCTTTCTCTCTTTCCTTGCGCTCCCTCTCCCTATGTCTCTCTCGTGACTCCATTTTCCTCACTCCCTGTTCTCTCTCATCCCTCAGCTTCCCCCAATCTCTCTCTCACGCGCAGTCCCCCCTCTCACTCTCTTGCTCATCCCTCACTCGCATATCTCTTCTCTACCTCTCTTAGTGACCTCTCTCTCTCTCTCTCTCGTTCCACACATCTCTCTCTCTTAGTCGTTCTCCTCTCTCACTCTCTCTCTTAGTTGCTCTCCCCTCCGTCTCATTCCCTCTCTATCTCTTCATCTAAATATCTCTATTTATTGTGGTTGAAGTGTTAGGATTAGGGTTCCAAACCCTAATTTTACCCATGTTGAATCCAGTTGATGGATTAATATTAGGGAAAATTGAATTAGTTTCTGCAAAATAAGTTTTCATTTTTATTTATTTAAAAATATAATTTCACTACTTAAAAGATTTATTTTCATGGCATCGTGAGATGTCGTGAGAGTAAGCAAATATGAATGTCACGTCAATTAATGAGATGATCCATTATATTTTTTGTTAACCAATTTTGACTCGGGGAAACAATTCACAAACAGAAAAAATGGAGGGACTAAAATGTCAAAAAAATACGGAAGGTTAAAAGGGTAATCAGTGATTTTGGTCTCTGAATGTTTGATGCACTGTCATTATAGTCCCCGAGTGTACCAAAATTGCAAATTCATCATATTCTAGTAATTTTAGGGACTAAATTGACCAACACAATAACACATTTGAGGATCGAAACAACTAACAATAAACACATATGAGAACCAAAATGACTTACTAAAGAGACACTTGAGATGTCTTTGAATTTCTATATATTTATAAACTATAATGATAACACTTCTCACATTTAAGGACCAAGATGATTATTTACCCTATACTAAAATCATGAATTAGTAAAATGAGAGATCAAAAGTGCAATTAAGCTTTAAAAAATCCAATTTTTTTATCAAAAAGAAAATTGGAGTTGGTTCAGAAATGAAGAACAAACAAGAATGGAAGCCGTAAGTACTAAGCAAAACCCAAACGAAAAAGAGCAGGGTCAACAGGAAGAGTAGAAGAAGAGAGAGGGTGAAAATTAACAAATCACAATTCAGAATCTCGTTAATTGCTCACAACACAGCAAAGAAGTGAATTAACGTGAAAGAGAAGAGAAAGCGGAAGTCAATTAGAGTTAGAAGAATCGAATCAAATGGGGTGTTCACTCTCTGGTCTGAACGCCTTATACGACGCCGTTAGTGGAGGAGGAGATGTTTGGATCAACGAAAATCGATTCCGTATCGTGAGGCAACTCGGGGAAGGTGGATTCGCTTACGTCTATTTGGTGAAGGAGGTTCCATCTAACACTGGTGGTCTTGCTAACAAGCTCAAACACTCCTCTTTTATTTCTGGTTTGCTCCCTCCGTTTAATTCTTTTATTCCATTTCATACCTTTTTGTTTCCTTTGGATTATATTATGTGTGTAGGTTGTTCTGATTTTGTTGATTTCTATTTTGATTTTTTTGACACACAAAATTTTGATGGTATTGAAACTCATTAACCATAGATGTAATTTCGTTAATCCTGGTTGTTCAACAACTATATCTTAATTTCAATACCTGAAAATTTTGGCTAATCACTTTCAATTTTGTGATTAGTTAATGAAATTACATTCATGATTAATGTGTTTTGATACCTAGTATATCTATGAACCATCCGCTAAATATAAACTGGGTTGACCATCCTTAGGCTTATGTTTTATAACGAGATGTTTGTTCATGTGTTTGGTTCTTTTGAATTGATTGGAGAAAAATATTGAGGAGAAATAATTTCCGATTTCTTTTATTAAGAATTGATGATTACTTTTTTGGATGAACAAGAAATGATGAATTGTTTATGTGAAATGAAATTAAGAGTGCTTCAATTCTAAGGGAAAATATGATACCTAACCCAAATGGGTTGGCCTAGTGGGCATGGTAGGACTTGTATCGGAGAGGTTGCGGGTTCAAATCCCCACTTGTCTCCTTGGGATAAGGTACATGTAGTTTCCTTCTTAAGTGTTCAAAGAGCCCAAATACCTGATACCTAATCCTACAATTTTGATGTAAAGCCAAACAAATGTCAAATTTCTACAGTTTTTCTTGCCTTGGACTGAACGACATCCCTTCACCCTAAAATTTCGAAAAAAAATACCTCATACCTAATCCTACAATTTTGAAGTAAAGCCAAACACATGAATGACTTTTTCCCATTCTCTTTCCATCTCATTGTATTTGATTTAGTTGGTGCTTTCCTTATTGTGTTGTGTGCTATTGCAAGTTGCAGGCAGCAAAGTAATTATGTCCTGTTCATAAGATAATAATGATGATAATAATAATAATAATAATAATAATAATAATAATAATAATAATAATAATCTAATCATATTCTCACTTTGAGTTATAGAATTTTCTTGGTTCTCTTTTTCAGCTGCTGACAAGAGGATTTTCTATCTTGTTATTAAAATCTCTTTCCACAGATGATGGAACTTATGCTATGAAAAAGGTACTGATTCAGAACAGTGAGCAGTTGGAGTTGGTTAGAGAGGAGATCCGTGTTTCATCACTGTTTAGCCATCCAAATCTTCTACCACTTCTTGACAATGCAATCCTTTCAGTAAAGGTAACTAGTGATTGTGGTAAACACTCATTCTCTCCTTATTACATCACAGTTTAGCATTTGCTATTTCAAAAGTCAAATAATTTGTTAAAATAAGTTGATTTTGGTTGCTAAGCATGGTGCCATTTGAAAATTTGAACTATTAGAATTAGGGACTTTTGATTAAAACTTGTACCTGATTCCCTGAAACTACATCTATATAAAAGGAATTTTGGTATTACGACATTTGAGTCTTTCTATATACTTACTAGAACAATATTATGCTTGGATCTGCATCCTGAAGTTTGTAAATATGTTATCTGGGTTTTAGATATATAGCAGTTTATATTTCCATTTGTTGCGTATGACAGCGATTGAAAGGGAACTCACATGTGTGAAGTTGATATGTTTTAGAGCACTTGGGTTCAATCTTAAAGTAGGTTTTTATTGGGTAGGCCTCCACTCAAAAGGGACATATGTGTTACTACCCTTCATCTAAAATGTTCTCTGGGTCATGATCATGAAGGGCAGGCCTATTTCACACAACCTTACCTACGGGGGAGAGTCTTAGGGAAGATATAGGGATTCATCTTGAAACACTTGACCTTCCTAGTTATTGTTCGAAACAATCACTCTGACCATGGTTTGAAAGGTTAGTGCATGTAGATGATATCATATTGACTGAAGATGATTGGAAAGCACAATAATAAGTCTTGAGTTGGTAGGAGTAAATAGTAGAATGCGGAGTTTCAGGATATGTCACAAGCTATTTTGCGAGTTACTTCGGCTTACGTCCCTCATTGTTGGTTGCCTTGGCAATTTCAGTGACATGGGGATGTCGGCTCCCGGGTTCGAACCTGGGTGTCGTGAACGTAGTAGTGTGTGTGTGTGTGTGTGTGCGCGTGGTGTTTATTTGCCATTTCATCTAAGTAGACCAACTTCTAAAATGGGTTGCACTTATGAAGCTCTACTATGATAATAAGTAAACAATCAACATAGCTCACAATCATGTTCGACATGATCAAACAAAACACGTTGAGGTAGATATGTAGTTTATCAAGGAAAAACTCCATAGTGGCTTCATTTATGCACCATATGTACTCTCACAAGGGCAAATTGCAGATATTCTCATCAAAAGATTGAGCAGCCCAATTTTTGAAAGAGCTGTACCAAAGCTGGGATTGAAGGCTGAGGGGGAAGCGTTGGAAATAGAATTGAAATGATTTTCCAATTTCCATGTAGCTTGGAAATAAGCTCAATTATTTTACTAAATAGTGTTATCCCTTTATTGTTCACATTGTAAATTCCATTGAACGTTTATTTTCTTTGTAAATCTACTGCTTCTGCTGAGTGCTTAGAGTTTAGTCACTTGAGCACATTAAAAAGAAAATCCTATCTCATAATTCACAATATTGGTGCAGAGGATAAATCAAATGAAGTATAGCCTAATAGATAGTGATGAAGTAAAACTATAGGTCAGATCATTATGAGAATCTATCTTTAGATATCATTTACGATTGGGACATGTTGTTTGATCCATGTAGTCTACCCAACTTATTGGAAAATACTTGTTTTTTCTATAGATGGGAATGCACAACTCCTTCCCTTGTTTCTTTATGCGTTTCTAAAGTAGATTTATGCAGAGTATGAACTTTTTGTTGGCAGCCTACTCAAGAAATACCTTGGAAAAATGAAGCTTACTTGTTATTTCCAGTTCATTTGGATGGAACATTGCTAGATAATGCTAAAACAATGAAAGACAACAAGGAGTTCTATTCAACTACAGATGTTCTTCAAATATTCCGGCAGGTAAAATGAAGCATCTCCTTATAAACTTATTCTGAAAGGAAGGGACGGAGGGGGGCCAGTAGTGTAGGTGTTGCAGTTCATTAGTTTCAACACATGATAAATTGTTTGCAGTTTTAATATTTTTTAATGGAGTATTTTTCTGTAAAATGGATGAGATGGAACAAAGAAACTGCAATTGCCTTAGCTGTACTTTTTTATATACACCCTGATGCCTTTAACCCTGTAAAATCAACTAAACAGCTTTGTGCAGGACTAAAGCATATACACAGTTTAGATCCACCATATGCACACAATGATGTCAAACCTGGTAATGTGCTCATAACACACAGAAAAGGACAACCACCCCTTGCCATACTGATGGATTTTGGTAGTGCTCGACCTGCCAGGAGGCAAATACGCTCCCGATCGGAGGCACTGCAGTTGCAGGTGCTTATTCATTTGCTTCACTTCATTTAGACTTCTTATTTCTTTTTTCCCCAACAAAGAAGAATTATCATGTTCTGTGTGAATGTCCTAGAACTTTTATTTCTTGCACCAAGACCGATTCTTTAATATTCTTTCTATGTAAGTCTTGTTGGGAATAGGCTCCATGATACCTTCAAGTTTATTACATATTAGATTATTTTATGAGGCTTTCTCCATTTCTACCTAGGAAAAGTGTATTCCCATATATGTTGACTACATGCGAGTCATTGGGCTAATACAAGATCTTTAAATTACAATGCACATCAATTGGTCCTGTGCATGTTATGTTAAAAAAATTATGTTAAAAAAATTTAAAAACTTGGATACCTAGCTTGGATTTTCAATCTAACCCTGATTTCTGTTATATTAACTTGCTGTTTAAAAGGGTTTTAAAATTTTGAATGAGAGTTTCGTTTCAGTCATCTGGCTTTGATTTAATCACCTGCTGATTGCTACATTTCTATCTTCCTATGTAGGAGTGGGCATCCGAACATTGCTCCGCCCCTTTCCGTGCTCCTGAGCTTTGGGATTGCCCAAGCTATGCTGATATTGATGAGAGGACTGATATTTGGTCACTAGGATGCACCTTGTATGCTATAATGTGAGTATTTATCCTTTTTTTGTGATTATGATAATTTTATGATGAGCACTTTTAACAATTGTATCTTATAACATAACAAACATGTTTTTGTCTCTTAGAATTTGAGTTGGGCTAACTCAAATCTACACAACTAGCTTGAAAGGTGGGAGATGTCTCCCACTTGTAAACACTTTTCAAGTTGTAGCACATATGATGGGTACCTAATTCCCACATTTAGTAGTATGGGATACTTGGTAGAGTACGTAAGTGACTTGATTCTTCTTCCTTAACAACTAGCCTTTTAGAGAGGGTTCTCTAAGTGCTTGAGTACTTATCAATTGGTATCAAAGATGGTTGCCAATGTCTCGAAGAAGGCTACCCTCAGAGAGCTTTGACTGGTAGAGAGTTCTGACCAATGAGGAAGTTGAGTGAAATGTCACGGAGTAAAGTGTTGCGAGTATTGCCGCCGCAGACGTTGACTCTCGGGGTCGTGCTATGACAGGAACTTGGGTATTGTGGGATCCCTAAATCCCACATCAAGTAGTATGATCTGATCTGTTCTGTATTTAAAAGTGGTTTGGTTCTTCCTCTTTAACAACTAGCTTATAAGAGAGTTTCCCAAGTGCTTGAGTGCTTATCAATTAGCATTTATGGAGCAACCACATACTTTCCTAATTAATGGCCTCCTATCAAAGAGGTATGCATGGGGAAACCACCTTGGTTAATTAATTGCTCTCAAGGAGAATTGAGCTTGGCTTATAAGTTGTAATGTTTTGTAATTACAATTAGCATTTACTCCGTCTTTCCGTTAATTTTCTTTTCTATTATTAGACTTTCATTGTTACTGGATACTAGATAGCCTTCCCTAATAGATTTGGTCCCAAAATTAAAAGATCACATTACTATTTCCTCTTTGTGTGTGTATTTGTACAATTCCTTTTAGTTGTGAACTATTCAAATTCATGTTGGTACCAAAGCTCTCTGGTTCGTTCCTTTTTCATTTAGTTTATTTAGGCTAGCACCTCCAGTGTACTTGTTTATCACAACCTGGCTGAATTTTGCAGGTATGGAGTATCTCCATTTGAATACGCACTAGGAGAATCTGGTGGAAGTTTGCAATTGGCGATTATAAATGCTCAGGTCAAATGGCCAGCTGGACCTAAGCCTCCATACCCAGAAGCTCTTCATCAGTTTGTTACCTGGATGCTTCAGCCCCAGGCTACTGTCCGGCCTGGGATCGACGATGTCATAATCCATGTGGACAAGTTGAATGCAAAATTCTCTCCTTGAGTTTCTATAGGGTACAATCGAGGCATGGTTCTTCATTCATGTTTTCAGCCGTTTAGAAAGTTTCGTTGTCTTTGTTAACTTTCCCCATTGCCCCATTCAGGCGGTAGTATGGCGCTAACGGTGTTTTGGGTCTGTCATCTTTACAGAGTTTTCTCTTGTAATTATGAAATAGACAAACCTTCTGCAGAATTTATTCATATCAATGGCAGCATGTATTTTAGAGGATAATAAAGTTAAAGATGCTCATTGTTTGAAAAATCTTTATTAAGATTGTGATAATTTATTTACAGGTATAGAAATTAATGTACATGTATAAGAGAAAATGAAGGAGTGATCTTTTGATATAATTCTATACTTTATCCCAAATCTTATTGTGTTCTGTGTTCAGTGTAGATCTTGCACAAGAGGTCATCAAATTTCTCTATGGTCAAAATTCTTCAAACTTTTCACGTGTCGTACCCCTTTATTTTAAGAACAACTCCATCGTGCATCTTTATTCTGACAATACCAACTCTAGCAATTTCCATGGCATGAAGTCATGTGCCTAAATCTGGCTAAAATGTTTACTCCCACTAGAGATGCATTTCGTTGATCGTCCTCTCGTCATCTTTAAAGCCTATGCTTTCTTTGAACTTTTCAATTTTTCTTCTTTAAGAATTACACCTACAAAATCATCAAAATGAAGATATTTGACAATTTGTTGTTTTGTATTGTTGATGAGGAGGTGATCATATGAATTTGGTAAACTAAGAAGTAAAAGTTATGCACATTTCCACTATTTTGAAATCCGACGCTTTGAGTTCGTTGATCACTAGTAAGAAAAACAGCTAATTAAACAAACAATTTACATTTTTTTTGTTATTGAAATTAATTTTGTTTGTTAAATCAAAAAGTTATATATTGATTTTTTAGTTATGATAAGCATTTCTTTTTAAAAGATAATGACACATTGACACGTGTATCTTCCTACTTTCTAACAACCAAATTAGTGATAATAACTGATCTGTAGTAGACCTTCAAGTAGAGAGCAGAAGAAGCGTCTGGGATGGTTGAACGCCTTCTTCTCGCCGAAGTGGTGTGTGTGCTGTTCGATTACACTTCCACGCCTTGCCGAGTGGGTGTGAGCAAATAGCAGGAACTGTGAAATTTGGTAAGAATTAATTACCTTGTGTTAGGCATCTAGCCTAACATTGACCGAAAATATACAATTGAAAGCCTTGGGATTTGATTAAAGAAAGGAAAATGGGAAGAAAATGGAATATTATTAATATGTGATGAATACAATTGGTGAGAGTAGGCTCTACGCCCCCGACATCACCAAGTGCCTCCGGCCTCACCCGGTGTCTACTAGACTCAAAATGTAAAAGATAAAAGATGGTCACAAGGGGGTGGGAGCCTTAATATATATAGGCTTCCAATACAAGGGGATAGAGGGGAATATGCTAACAAATTAATAACTACCCCAACAAATATAACAAACTCCTCTAACAACCTAACCAACTCTAACACCCTATAACTAACTCCCAACTAATATAACTAATAGGAGTTAAAAGCAACAAACTACCTAACCAACTAATATTACAAAACAACCGTCTAACTAATTAACTCTCTACAAAATATTCCCACTTACATAGGGACTAACAATACCGCCCCTTGTGAATCACAATTTAATGTAAAGCGTTCGTATCGTATTTTTAAAATAAAACGCGCGTAAATCACAATTTAATGTACGAATTTTTTAAAAACAAATTTTTTTAAAAAAAAAATCGAATTTGCCTCATATATGAGGTAAATTCGAAATTCCCAGCCTCGGACCCCCTTTTTGAACCGAATTTACCTTAAAAATGAGGTAATTCTTCAATTTTTTATTATTTTATTTTATAAAATCATGGGTAATTTTGGGTTTTAGGTAATTATGAGGGTGGGAGTGACAAGGAGGTGGTGAAAAAAAAACCCAAATATGATATCTTGTTTCGAAGATCTTCATGCGAACCGGTGTTTACTTTTCACATCACCCCCTCCTAGTCAAAACACACTCTATAAGGGTGTGAAAAGACCAAAAGGTTAGCTAAATTCTCTATTTTTTCACGAAATTTCACCTGTTCGAATACGGGCCTTCGAACAGGTTCGAATGACATCGTTCGTGTGTTAAATCTTGACTTCACACCCTCTTGTGCGTAATTTCACCTGTTCGAACGAGGTCATGCGAACCGGTTCGCATGAAGGTGTTCGAACACCCTATTTTATTATAAAAAATAGACTCTCACACCACATTCATCTTTTTTACTTGTTCGGTTGACCTCAACCGAATATATTCGGTTGCCCATCCCCGAATCGGTGAATCTCGTTAAGGGTATTTTTGAAATATTTGGAGTTAAGGGGTGTGAAAGAGTAGGAGGGGGTGTGGGAAAAGCAAACGCCCTCTCTCTCATTTCTCTACTTATACGACCACCTCTCATTCTGCTTTATTTTTTCATTCATGGGTTAGGGTAGCAGCGGCGATGAGTTGAGAGAGCACTACCGTCTACCGTGAGGTGGGTGGGGAATGGGAGACTGGATTAGAATTGTGGGAGTGGGTTGTTTGGAAAGAAAAAACAATTTAGTTTTGTGTTTTCTTTCCTATTCCACCCATTCCTATCATTTCTAATTTCTCCTCCTTTTCCCTTTACTAACACATCCGCCGACCCTAGAAAATTAATTTTGTAATAACCATCCGTGACTTCTGCTGCCTATGGATGTGTGATAGATCTGATTTTTATTTATTTTTTTTGATTAACAGATAGATCTGATATGTTGAGTTATTAATTTCCTCTTTAATTTTAAATTTTATTAATTATTTAGATGTTTGGTTAGCTTTATCTGAAAACTGTATCGTTTTCTTTACTTATTTCTATGTATATTTATTGATTGATTTATGATTATTGATATTAATTTCTGCCTATCTGATGAATTAACGGGTTATTGTTGTTCAACTAGGGAGGGGGGATAGGGAAAATATTTAGGGTTAATATTGTGTGCGCATTTCTACAATATATCTCCTATCTGTTTCTTGTTCAGAGTTAAACTAAACTGGCACCTCCCTCCGTAAAGGTGATTTTTTTATAACTCATTTTCTTTCAGTGACAGTTTTGAATTTGGATTAAGTCCTTTTGTTGCCGACAATTTTAATTTGAAACACTGTTTTAGAAAATGGTTAGACTTGATTTAGATGTGTAAATCTTGGCATGTTAACAGGACATAAAGCTATGTCACGTGACATTGCTTAATTTGATTTGAGATCAAGGATCCTGTTTGTGTTTCACCAGAAGATGATACTGGAAATTATTCTATCATTGTTCGAACAGGTAGGTCAGTTTGAGATCATATTTGGCGAGAAAAGTCATTGCTGGTGCGCGAGGCTCAATGAGGCGTGCGTGAGTCGGTTAAGCAGATCACTGTTAGATTTGCAGTGAGATGCATGCAGATCATCGTAGTATATTCATCCATGTTTGTTTGACTAACAAGCTTGAATATATGTTGCATTTTCAATACTTACATGTATTTTCTTTTTTAATTAATAATAATGTTCTTTCAGAGTAATTATTGCTGCTATTTTGCTGTACAACATGATATATTTTGTTCTGTTTTTATAGCTAATAATATAAATAAATTTCATACTAGCAGATCAACGTTTTGAAACCCCAAAATACCTGTGTGAAGGATCATTCAGTCCAATTAGACACACTATAGTTTCACTCTGAATTTGATAATAGAAGATGTTTCGGTTTATCCAAAATAGAAGAGCTTGCATGTGTCTTGATGCCTTCTCCCTTACTTGAGTGTGTGTGTGGTGTTGTATAATTTTCCCTCTCTAGACTAGATGCATGTACTAGCCTCACAAGGGTTCCACTGGAACTGTCTTTAATCAACTATGAAGAAATGAGTGTGGGGGATGAGGTGCCTCAGATTGAGTATGAGGGCTTATTTGGAATTTCCACAAAATTACTTATGAGTCCTTTTACTTCTTACATTCCTGTATTTAGATTTTCAACTCTCGATTAATTTAATTAAAGTTTTTTTTACCCCCACCTTCTTCACATTTACCCCTACATAATAGTTTTGAAACCCCAAAATACCCTTAAAAAACGTTTTGTTTTTTTTATAAATTAATACTAATTGTATATATGTTCAATGAACATATATACGACCATTACATTTTTGCCATTGTATATATGTTGTTGGACGTATATACGATTGGTATTATGAAAGGCCAATCGTATATACGTTTTGTGGGGGTCTATATACGATGTGTAAATTAGGGGGGTCGTAGTATATACACCCCCAAATGGTATATACGACAGTGTATATACGATTGGGGGTGTGTATATACGATTCCCATATTTTTTTTAGTCAAATAAAAATTATTTAAAAAATTAAAATTATATATTTTTAATAAAGATAAATTAGACACGAATAATTTAGGCCTAAAAATAGGTTTAGGCACTCTATAGTTGCACTCTGAAGTTGGTAATGAAGATGTTTTAGTTTATCCAAAATAGAAGAGCTTGCATGTGTTTTGATGTCTTCTCCCTTGAGTGTGTGCAGTGTTGTATACTAGGGGTGGACAACATCATCCGACCTCCCCGCAACCCGAAAAAACCGACCCAAAAATAGTTGTTACGGATGAGCCATTGGTAACCGAATCCGTCCAACAAACTTAAAGCGGTCACTCACGGTTTCAAATGGTCGGGCCCGGATCTCAATATTGAAACCATTGATACTCGAAATCGACCGGATAAATCACATGACCAACTATGCAGTGCAGTCTGCGCCTAATACTACTACTATTTTCATCTACTACTAAGATTTAATTATTGTTTTTTTCCTTGAAACCTTTCTCAGTTCCACCAACACTTAAACTAAAGCAGCTTGAGATGTTATGTCATCTGACACACACATAAATAAAAAAACACTTGTAAAAACATTAACTAATAAATCATTTTTTATATATGTTTATTTAAGTACAGTATAACTCGTCTTCTTCCTCATGCTTTCTTCGCCATTTTTTATCTTTGGAGCTTCTTTCTCTACATGTACTCTGCTTGCTGTTTTCTCTCAACCCGTCCTTCACCGACCGAATAACCCGTATAACCCGTGAAACTGAATCCGTAGAAACCGAAGGAAAATTTGGGCAAAAGTGGGCCTTAAGGTCTCAATCGTGGGTTAGCTCGAATGGACAATTTTGGACCCGAATCCGTCCATGTCCGACCGACGTCCACCCCTATTGTATACCTTTTCCTCTCTAGATGCATGTACTAGGCTCACAAGGGTTCAACGGATGATGCATTTACACCACGGATACAAACAAAGGTTGTTCATTTTCATTGCACAAAACAAATGTCATACAAATCTACTCGTTGAAAAAAGTCTTATCCAATATCATGAATGATGTCCTCTAGATATATAATTGCCCATATCTACCTAAGTTTCCTCTCTGGTGGACCCACTCAACGTGTCTAACACTTCACTGTGTCATGTCCATGTCGTATAACTCGACAAATTCCATACACAACAAAGTGTTGGGTTTTTTTTCAACCTCCTCTTTGTCACTCCCATTCCCATGATTACCTAAACGGACGAAAATACTTTTGAAAACTTACAAAAATCACATTTCACAAATAAAATTTCGAATTTACCAGTAAATCCGAAAAGAATTTCGGAATTACCTCACAAGTGAGGTAAATTCGGTTCACAAATCCCCCCCCTTTTTTTCTTTTTTAATTATTAATTTTTTTATTTACATTTTCCTTTTTTTAACAATGAATGAGTAGGCACTGAGGCGGTGTAAGCGTGAAACGATGTAACGCCCCAAAATAATTTAATTAATTACTTAATTAAGTTATTTGAGGGTTACAATATTTACTTGAATGGAAATAATTAAATTGAAGTGGTTTTATCGCAGGAGGTGTATCGAATTAAAAGAGTGGTGTGATTAGGGCCCAACCCACTAGTTGGCCCAATCACTATGTGTGACCTAAATTGGGTCTCCAATTGGATCGCCCATCATCACCGAAGCAAGAAAGAAAATCGCGAGAGAGAGAGAGAGAGCATGAGAGCGAAGGATCTGGCGGCGCAGGGGAAGAGAGAATTTCTTCTTCTCAAGCTTCACGGTAACGTTGAATCCTTCTCCTTTCTCCATTCCTTTCCTTATATTTCCAAGTTATGATTCCAAATCTCCCTGTTGTTTCGCTCCTCGCGCGCGTTCAAAGAAAGACGAAACCGGCTGCGGTCTTGCGGCTGCGCGACGTGAAAATCGGAGGAGAAGGAGAGCTTCTTCTCAAACTCGTCTCTAGGTAATGATCCTCAATCCTTTCTCTTCTTTCCTTTTCACGCTTGTGACCTTCAATTCCTCACCCTCCATCGTTCTTTGTTTTCCCCCTTTTTCCCGGAGTTGTAACCACGGTTTTGCGAAAGAGGAGAAGGAAAGCTTGTCACGATTTCTGGCAATTTTGGTGAGGATTGAATTCTTCACTTTTGCAAGGTAAGGGGGCTCTTCTTTATGCCTATAATAACCCTTAAGATTTGTATTATGTATAGGTTAGGTTGTAGAGATTGGGATTATGGGAATGTGGAATTATTGTGATAATATGATGTTTGATGAAATTGTTTGATTGTTGTGATACTGAGAGTTGCTGAATTGAATTGTTTGAAATGTTGTTGGACTGAGTTATTATAATGTGATTGAGTTGCCTTGTTGATGCTTAGTTTTGGTGAGTCTGGATGAATTGTTGGGTAATTTTCGATGATTTCCTTGATGGACTCGTGATGAATTTTTATTTGATGACTTGATGATTTATTGATGGAGTTGTGATAATTGTGATAAGCGATTTGGGGGGAGTGTGGGGAATTATTTGTTAACTCCATTGATGAGCTTGATGGTTTTCTTAGTGAGTTTTAATGATTTTCACTGAGGGATAAAACTTATATTTTTGGGTTGAGAATTGAGTTGGGTTGAATATTGCTATTTTCTCACTGTTTCTAGTTGTTGTTCCTCACGGCCTCACGCTTGTTTTCCATACCAAAAATGTGATATTTTTCTAAATGTAAACGTGACTTTTTCTAAATGAAAAGATGATGTTTTTTCAAAATAAAATGTGGTGTATGGGACTCTACAGTGTGAAAGCGTCTTGAGAATGGACCCGTGGGGATATATATATATATGTTTCATGTGTGTCAATGTCTTGAAAGTGGTCAATAATTGTTGAGTTTGAGCGGTGCGGTACAATAATTGTTGAGTTTAAGCGGTGTGGTATAATATTTGTTGAGTTAAATTATTACAGTAGAGAATACCGACCGAGTTTGTAATTAAGCGGAGATGTGAAAGCGGTGTGGTGACCTTAAGGGGTTACATAACGATGATGTTGAATTGATATATACAAGCGGTGAGTTTTAATAATTGTTGTGATTGTGCTTGGTGTGTGTGATGCATAGTCATAGTGTCACATGACTCATGTTGCATAAAGCGGTGTGGGACTTCGGTCCAAAGCGGTGTGGGACTTCGGTCCAAAGCGGCGGCGCCTCGAGCAAAAATAAATTAAAGCGGTGATGATGGATCCACATGCATGCATCGTGCATACATGCATACATTCTTACACGTGTTAAAATGTCCGTGCTTGATTATAGCTTTATGAATAAATTATGAAGTGATGAGGTATGCTGACAGTATGACTAATGTTTGCGATTGAGTGTCTCTTACTGCTTTTCTTATCATAATGCTTATCTTAATTATTATTATCTGTATAAAGAGACTCACCCTTTCTGCTTGGAATGTTGCTCTTATGTGGCAACGCTGCAGGTACTCGCGAGTGAGGGCATCCTTATGCCTGCCTACTAGTAGTTGTGTCTCAGCTCTGATATGTAGCACCAGGGGAGGGGCGTAGTCGTCTTTCATTTTATTATTTGATGCTTTAGACATTTATTGATGATGTACTAAGTGATTTGTTAAAAACTAGTAATCCTTCCGCTGTGTTGGAAGCGTCCTTTATTTCGGTACTGTAAACTAAAACAGGTGTTTGAGGGCCCGACCCTAAACTATGTGCTGCGTATCGTTTAATATTTTATAAACTTCTTATGAATTGACTATGAGCTGATTGTTTTTATAAGCGTTGAAATGTGACATTCCCTTTCGTGATTTTAAATTTAAAAACTCTGATAGAATACAGTGATTAACGGTTGTCTAGAAAGGGGGTGTTACATTAGTGGTATCAGAGCTGAAGTTGGTCTGTCCGACCAAGTGTCTAAGTGTTATTCCTATTGTAGCTAATTGTGTTCCTTTGTGTAGAAGTTCGATTCGATGGCAAGACGCGATGATGATCTTTGCGTTGGTCTGCTTTGCAAGCCATAGCCCAAGTATTGGGAATCAAAATCTTTGGTCTTTGTTGTGAATGCTCGTAACTTAGCGACGTTTGGAGGAAAACCCACCCACCTTCAGGTCGGTATGACCCCGATGGGGCCTTGGCCCAGTTAAAAGAGATAGAGCGGATCTTAGTGTCATGGAGTGCACCTTCTTTGAGAAAGTGAAGTTGGGGACCCATATCTTTGGGAGAGGAAAGTCGACGATTGAGTGGTAGGAAATGTCGCGAAGGTTGGAAGGTCTTTGGTGAGGAAGTTACTTGGGAGGTTTTCACAAGAGAGTTCAAGAGGAAGTATTACCCTGAGGATGTGCGAGCTAAGAAGGAAGTGGAGTTCTTGGAGCTGAAACAGGGAAATAAGACGGTAGCTGAGTATGCCGCCAAATTTGAGGAGTTGGCCAAATTTTGTCCTTACTATGCCAATGAAGCCGATTCTAAATTTTCCAAGTGCGTCAAGTTTGAGAGTGGTCTGCGCCCGGATATAAAGAAAGCGATTGGATATCAGGAGATTCGGGATTTTGCTAGGCTGGTTGATAAGTGCAGGATCTATGAGGAGGATAGTTCGGCTGCATACAAGGCTGTGAAGGAGAAGAGGAATAATCAGTTTAGGGGAAAGCCCTATGAGGTTGCTGGAGGTAAAAGCAAGTGGAAAGCGGGTCTTGGGCGGCCAAGCCAAGGGGGAGTGCCCGCCGGGTATGGTGTGTTTTACTTGTAAGAAGCCTGGTCATAAAAGTAGTGAGTGTTCCGAGGTCCATTGTTTCAAGTGTGGTCAGAAAGGGCACATAGCCACTAAATGTGAAAAGAAGGGGATTGTCTGCTACAATTGTGATGAAGCGGGGCATGTGAGTGCTAATTGTCCTAAGCCCAAGAGGGAGAGAGCTAAGGGGAAGGTGTTTGCTCTGCAGGGGACGAGAATGCTAACGAGATTCGAGGTACTTGTCTTATTTTTGATACTCCTTTAATTGCTATAGTAGATACCTGGTGCTACCCATTCTTTCGTTCTTTGCGTTGTGTCTTTGAAAAATTGAATCTTGATTTGTCTTCTATGATGAGGGAGATGGTTATTGATACTCCACTAAGGGTTCGTGAACTACCTCCCTAGTGTGCGCTAAGTGTCCTCTGTCGGTCTTGGCAGAGATTTTCTTATGAGACCTTATTTGTTTACCTTTGGAGGATTAGATGTTATCCTTGGTATGGATCTGGTTAGTTGATAACCATGTACATATCAATTGTTTCGATAGATCGGTGAGTTTCTGGCCCCGAGGAGGAAGAATGCATTTTCTTTGCTCTTTGGTCAATTGCGTAGATTAATGAGGAGAAGTTCATCTATTTGCCTTGATGGCGTCTCTGTCTGTTGAGAGTCAAGATATCATTGAAGGGTTGAAGGTAGTATGCGAGTTTCCGGAGGTATTCCCTGATGAGATTCCGAGTGTTCCACGGGAGAGGAGCTTGAATTCGCTATTGATCTTGTGCGATGCGAGGCAGGCTGTGTCTATGGCACCGTCATCGGATGTCGGCGTCTGAATTATCTCGAATTGAAGAAACAAACTAGAAGATTTACTTGAGAAGAAGTTCATAAGGCCTAGTGTGTCGCCTTGGGAGCACTGTGTGTTGTTAGTAAAGAAGAAGGATGGGAGTATGAGACTTTGCGTAGACTATAGACAATTGAACAAGGTGACAATCAAGAACAGGTATCCACTCCCGAGAATCGATGATTTGATGGACCAACTGGTAGGTGCTAAGGTGTTTAGCAAGATCGATTTGAGGTCGGGTTATCACCAAATCAAGGTGAAAGATGATGACGTTCGTAAGACGACTTTGAGGAACTAGATATGGGCACTATGAATATACTGTGATGCCGTTCGGTGTTACTAACGCACCCGGAGTGTTTATGGAGTATATGAACCGTACCTTCCATAGTCACCTGGATCGTTTTGTGGTGGTATTTATAGACGACATTCTGGTTTATTCCAAGACGGAAGAAGAGCACGCAGAACACTTGAGGATGGTGCTAGAGGTGTTGAAAGAAAAGAAGCTTTATGCGAAATTGTCAAAGTGCGAATTCTGGTTAAGCAAAGTGAGTTTTCTCGGCCATGTAATTTCCGGTGATGGTATAGCGGTAGACCCAGCCAAGGTGGATGCTGTGTTGCAGTGGGAGAGCCCGAAGTCAGTGACGGAGATCAGGAGTTTCTTGTGGTTGGCTGGTTATTACAAGAGGTTTATAGAGGGTTTCTCTAAGCTAGCCCTTCCGTTGACTCAATTGACGTGTAAGGGAAAGGCTTTTGTGTGGGATGCACGGTGCGAAGAGAGCTTCAATGAGTTGAAGAGGAGGTTGACAACATCTCCTATTTTGGTATTGCCTATTCCGACCAACCGTTTGTAGTATATTGCGATGCTTCCAAGATGGGTTTGGGAGGCGTCTTTGATGCAAAGGTAAAGGTAGTAGCCTATCGTCCGAGCGATTGAGAATTCATGAGAAAGAACTACCCTACTCACGATTTGGAGCTTGCGGCAATTGTGTTTGCTTTGAAGATCCGGAGGCACTATTTGTATGGTTCTAAGTTTGAGGTGTTCGGTGACCATAAGGGGTTGCGATGTCTGTTTGACCGAGAAAGAGTTGAATATGAGACAAAGGAGGTGGCTAGAATCATTTGAAAGACTATGACTTTAGTTTGAATTACCATCCGGGAAGGCTAATGTTGTAGCCGATGCCTTGAGTAGGAAGTCCCTTCATGTGTCCGCAATGATGGTGAAAGAACTCGAATTGATTGAGCGGTTTGGGATTTGAGTTTGAGTGCAGTGAGTAACGCCAAGAGTGTACAGTACCGGGAATGTTGAAGATCCATAATGAATTTCTAGATGTTATTCGGGAGGCTCAAAAGCAAGACATTAAACTAGTTGAGTTGGCGGTTGGAATTGATCACTCGAGGTTAAGGATTATGAGGTAGATGCGCAAGATGTGTTGAGATACCGAGGAGGATTTGTATCCTCGATGATGAAGAGATTAGGAAATCAATTCGGAAGAGGGTCATCAAGTAAATTGAGTATTCATCCGGAGCCACAAAGATGTATCAAGATTTGAAGAAAGCTGTTTTGGTGGCTTTGCATGAAGCGTGATGTAGCCCAATTTGTGTATGCTTGTTTGACGTGTCGAAAATCTAAGGTAGAGCATCGGCGAGCCGCGGCCGGTTGATCACGACCATTGGATGTACCAGTGGAAGTGGGATAGTATCTCTATGGATTTTGTAACCGGATTGCGAGTGCATAAAGGGATTTGATGCTATATGGGTGATTGTTGATAGGTTGACAAAGTCTGCTCACTTTTTGCCGATAAATATGACTTATCCAGTTCCGAAGTTGGCAGATATTTATGTTAAGACAATTGTGAAACTGCATGGTGTTCTGTGAGTATCGTGTCCGATCGGGATCCTAGGTTTTTCTTCGAATTTTGGAGGAGCTTGCGGGAGGCCTTAGGTTCTAAATTGAGACCGAGTTACGCTTATCACCCCGCATGACGGATGGGCGAG
Organism: Oxytropis ochrocephala; assembly: GCA_020916435.1. Taxonomy (NCBI): domain Eukaryota; kingdom Viridiplantae; phylum Streptophyta; class Magnoliopsida; order Fabales; family Fabaceae; genus Oxytropis; species Oxytropis ochrocephala. The sequence goes on from CM037093.1 coordinate 82,236,176, forward strand.
ACGGAGAGGACTATTCGATCACTAGAGGATTTGTTGAGAGCATGCGTTCTTGAGCAAGGAGGTTCTTGGGATTCTCATTTGCCATTGATTGAATTCACCTATAATAACAGTTTTCACGCGAGTATCGGGATGGCGCCTTTCGAGGCATTGTATGGTAGGAGGTGTAGGACACCATTGTGTTGGTATGAATCGGGAGAGAGTGTGGTGTTAGGCCCCGAGATCGTACGGGAGACCACAGAGAAGGTCAAGATGATTCGAGAGAAGATGAAAGCCTCGCAGAGTAGGCAGAAGAGCTATCATGATAAGAGAAGAAAAGACCTGGAGTTTCAAGTTTGGTGACCATGTATTCTTGAGAGTCACTCCGGTGATGGTGTGGTCGTGCCTTGAAGTCTAAGAAGTTAACCCCTCGTTTCAGGGCCCATACCGTTTTCGGAAAGAGTTGGGAAAGTTGCCTATCGGGTGGCCTTGCCACCTAATCTGTCTAATCTCCATGATGTATTCCACGTGTCGCAATTGCGGAAATATGTTCCTGACCCGTCACACGTAATTCAGATGGATAATGTGGAAGTGCGAGAAAACCTCACAGTGGAAACTATGCCAGTTAGAATTGAAGACCGTGAGGTAAAAGTGTTAAGAGGCAAGGAGATCAATTTAGTGAAAGTGGTTTGGTTAGGAGCCGTGGGCGAGAGCATGACGTGGGAGTTGGAAAGTAAGATGAAGGAAGCATACCCGGAGTTGTTTGACTCAGGTAATTTCGAGGACGAAATTCTTTAAGTGGGGGAGAGTTGTAACGCCCCAAAATAATTTAATTAATTACTTAATTAAGTTATTTGAGGGTTACAATATTTACTTGAATGGAAATAATTAAATTGAAGTGGTTTTATCGCAGGAGGTGTATCGAATTAAAAGAGTGGTGTGATTAGGGCCCAACCCACTAGTTGGCCCAATCACTATGCGTGACCTAAATTGGGTCTCCAATTGGATCGCCCATCATCACCGAAGCAAGAAAGAAAATCGCGAGAGAGAGAGAGCTTGCGAGAGCGAAGGACGGCGACGCAGGGGGAAGAGAGAATTTCTTCTTCTCAAGCTTCACGGTAACGTTGAATCCTTCTCCTTTCTCCATTCCTTTCCTTATATTTCCAAGTTATGATTCCAAATCTCCCTGTTGTTTCTGCTCCTCCGCGCGTTCAAAGAAAGACGAGAACCGAAGCGGTGCGCTGCGCGACGTGAAATCGGAGGAGAAGGAGAGCTTCTTCTCAAACTCGTCTCTAGGTAATGATCCTCAATCCTTTCTCTTCTTTCCCTTTTCACGTTGTGACCTTCAATTCCTCACCCTCCATCGTTGCTGTTTTTCCCCCTTTTTCCCTGAAGTTGTAACCACGGTTTTGCGAAAGAGGGAGAAGGAAGCTTGTCACGATTTCTGGCAATTTTGGTGAGGATTGAATTCTTCACTTTTGCAAGGTAAGGGGGCTCTTCTTTATGCCTATAATAACCCTTAAGATTTGTATTATGTATAGGTTAGGTTGTAGAGATTGGGATTATGGGAATGTGGAATTATTGTGATAATATGATGTTTGATGAAATTGTTTGATTGTTGTGATACTGAGAGTTGCTGAATTGAATTGTTTGAAATGTTGTTGGACTGAGTTATTATAATGTGATTGAGTTGCCTTGTTGATGCTTAGTTTTGGTGAGTCTGGATGAATTGTTGGGTAATTTTCGATGATTTCCTTGATGGACTCGTGATGAATTTTTATTTGATGACTTGATGATTTATTGATGGAGTTGTGATAATTGTGATAAGCGATTTGGGGGGAGTGTGGGGAATTATTTGTTAACTCCATTGATGAGCTTGATGGTTTTCTTAGTGAGTTTTAATGATTTTCACTGAGGGATAAAACTTATATTTTTGAGGTTGAGAATTGAGTTGGGTTGAATATTGCTATTTTCTCACTGTTCTAGTTGTTGTTCCTCACGGCCTCACAGTTGTTTTCCATACCAAAAATGTGATATTTTTCTAAATGTAAACGTGACTTTTTTTCTAAATGAAAAGATGATGTTTTTTCAAAATAAAATGTGGTGTATGGGACTCTAGTGTGAAAGCGTCTTGAGAATGGACCCGTGGGGATATATATATATGTTTCATGTGTGCCAATGTCTTGAAAGTGGTCAATAATTGTTGAGTTTGAGCGGTGCGGTACAATAATTGTTGAGTTTAAGCGGTGTGGTATAATATTTGTTGAGTTAAATTATTAAGTAGAGAATACCGACTGAGTTTGTAATTAAGCGGAGATGTGAAAGCGGTGTGGTGACCTTAAGGGTTACATAACGATGATGTTGAATTGATATATACAAGCGGTGAGTTTTAATAATTGTTGTGATTGTGCTTGGTGTGTGTGATGCATAGTCATAGTGTCACATGACTCATGTTGCATAAAGCGGTGTGGGACTTCGGTCCAAAGCGGTGTGGGACTTCGGTCCAAAGCGGCGAGCGCCCTCCAGGCAAAATAAATTAAAGCGGTGATGATGGATCCACATGCATGCTGCATACATGCATACATTCTTACACGTGTTAAAATGTCTGGTGCTGATTATAGCTTTATGAATAAATTATGAAGTGATGAGGTATGCTGACAGTATGACTAATGTTTGCGATTGAGTGTCTCTTACTGCTTTTCTTATCATAATGCTTATCTTAATTATTATTATCTGTATAAAGAGACTCACCCTTTCTGCTTGGAATGTTGCTCTTATGTGGCAACGCTGCAGGTACTCGCGAGTGAGGGCATCCTTATGCCTGCCTACTAGTAGTTGTGTCTCACTCGATATATGTAGCACCGGGGAGGCGTAGTCGTCTTTCATTTTATTATTTGATGCTTTAGACATTTATTGATGATGTACTAAGTGATTTGTTAAAAACTAGTAATCCTTCCATTTGTGTTGGAAGCGTCCTTTATTTCGATGATCAGAAACTAAAACAGTGTTTGAGGCCCGACCACTAAACTATGTCTTTGCGTATCGTTTAATATTTTATAAACTTCTTATGAATTGACTATGAGCTGATTGTTTTTATAAGCGTTGAAATGTGACATTCCCTTTCGTGATTTTAAATTTAAAAACTCTGATAGAATACAGTGATTAACGGTTGTCTAGAAAGGGGGTGTTACAAGCAGAGTCTTCGGGAACAGTTGGCAGTTCGGGCAGGTCCAGACGATCCCTTCTCCACCCATCTCGGGTAAAGCTCCATCTGTGGACAGGATCATACAGGGTTGTTGAGGTATCGGATTCGGGTGCAGACTTTTTGGCAGACTAGTAGAGACGCAGCCTACCACGGCGAGTGCGATCCTTATTACTTCACGTCGTTATTTTCAGTCACTTTTAGACATTTTGGACCCGTAGTTGTATTTTACTTATTTGTATTTGTACTCGTATTTCATATCGGGTATTTTATATATTTTGACGTATTTTAGATCATATATGACGTCTCTTTACTCGTATATCGCAATGCTTTCGTATTGTTATTTAAATCGTAAACCGTTTCATATCGTATTTTAAAAATAAAACGCGTGTAAATCAAAATTTAATATACAAATATTATTTTTTTTGACAAAAATATACAAATTTTTTTAAAAAAAAATATTAAAAAAAAATTCGGATTTACCTCATATATGAAGTAAATCCGAAATTCTCAGCCTCGGACCCCCTTTTTGAACCGAATTTACCTTAAAATTGAGGTAATTCCGAAATTCTTCATTTTTTTTTATATAAAATTAAGGGTAATTCTAGGTTTTAGGTAATTATGGGGGTGGGAGTGACAAAGAGGGGGGTGAAAAAAAACCAGTGTTTCCCATATTTCGTCCACTTTTAGAGGTGCAATATTTGAACACTTAAAACAAAGACAGCAAAGTCTTTTGTTGCTCCCGGGAAAATTAGTTTCAGCAAATTTCAGAGACTTCGATACTACATTTTGATACTCATCGCTCAAGTGAATTTTGTGCATCCAACACATTAAGATATAATAACATTCACAACCATATATATATTCAAAACGATATTCAGTTATCCAATGACAGTATCAAAATAGTCAAATACAATAAAATAGATAATTAACAAAAGAGAGTATTCTCGCAGCTGCTAGAATGCTCATCAGGACAAAATTGCATCATGCATTTCCTTATATTTTGGTTCTACGATTTCACGTCAGTTTCTAAACAAGGGTTCCAACGATTAGCTTCAACTTTCCTGTTTGAAAATTATTGATCAACTTTCCTGTTTTCTGCATCTCTTTTTTCATACAATTAGTTTGAAGAGTTTGCAAACCACAAAGCTTTTGATCTGCTTGAAAAATAGGCATCTAGACAACTGGTTTTTAATGATGATATTCAGGTAATAAATTCCATCTTAGATATTGAATTCATTTGTTGAAATATGTAATCAAAACCCTATTCTAATTAAAACAGCTGTATATAGCCGTTGGCTTTACAAAAACAAACAGGTTAAACAGTTATTAACTAACCTAACTACTTCTAATTTGTTATTGTAACAAACTTAGTTTGTTGAATAGCAACAAACTAGTTCTATCAGCTAGTTTCCAGTCCATATAAATACACACGTACAGAAATTTACATACAGTTGAATAATACAAGTTTTCAGTTTTAAGTTTTCTAATACTACATTCCTAAATCTCTATACTCCCTTTTACGTTTGCTCCTTTCTACATCTTTCTTAAGTTTCTGCAAGCTTTCAACAGGGTGGTTGTACCTTGCATGAAAAAGAAAGAAGAAGGTTAGTAAGGGTTTCAGTGAGTGAAACACGAAACAGAGTGAAATTGAGTGTAAAGAGAAGTGTTTACCTTTGAGTTTCTGGGAAACTCATTCTGAGAGGTATTGAAGACGTGTATTACTCCAAGAAACAATTTCTCATATTGCATGCACAAGAAAGATACAAAGGAAGATTAGGGTTTCTGATTGTGAGTGCAAATCAAAGGGAAAATTACAAAGGGTTGTAATTTTACCTTCGTTAGGGCTCTAGAAACAATCAGCTTGAGTATTGAGTACCTGCAAACAACATTGAAAAATTAGGGTTTCTTGGATTCAAAATCAAACAAGGTGAAAAGAGGGTTTAAAGCTAAGGAAAAGTGTTTCTACCTTCTGTTTCAAAGACTTGAGGTAAACGTACAAGTGTTTCGTCAACAACGAGCTCACGCTTAGCAAACTAGGGTTTGCGAAGGTGAGAAGACAAAGCGAAGGTCTCAGTTTACGTTTTAGAACGAAAACCACCGAGGGTTTTGTTCATGATCAACACAGATCATCATAGACCTGAAACCGGGTTGAAACGAAGCTTCAATCACCGGCGGTGAGAGCTCCATTACAACTAGGTTTCCGTCGAGAGAAGAGAAGAACGGAGAATCAAGAACGAAGAAGTGTTTATTGGGTTTCGAGAGAGAGAGAGAGAGAGAGAGAAGAAAAGAAATATATATCTCGGGTCAAGAGTGACCCGCGTGATATCCATATTGATCGGGTCCGGGTGCGCAGGTGTTACCTCAAAATTACGACAGCACATTAAATGAAGCTTTAAATGGGGCTGACTTCACATTTAATAGTGTTCTGTGGGCCATAGGTCAATATTCAAGTCAATGCACCATGATTTCGACAGGAAAGGAAGATAAGAGCAAGGAGTGCAGGTGATCTTCGACCAGTTTAGCTCTCAAAGCCATGAAGCGAGGAATCTTCGACAAGCGAGGACACAACATTTCGACAGAGTTGGGCTCAACATTTCGTCAAGCAGTCGACAATGGGTCAGTCGAAAGTGCAGAGCAGCAAAGTAGTGGGCGGTTACTTCCCGTAGTAGTTTTAGGAGGCGATTACCCTTTCCCCACGATTGTTCCTAGGAGTATAAATACCCCTTTGTAATAGGAAACGAGGGTCACCACATTTTACAAAAATGCTTTGAAACTCAACTTCCAAGTCAACGAAAAACGAGTGAAACAGATCATTGTATGTGTTGGTGAACCACTTTTATTTCTTCATTTAATGCAAAGTCTTTACTTTCTTCTTACGTTTGTTGCATTTATTGCTTTTACTTAGCTTTCAAGTTACTTCTTTCTACCATTCTCTGTTCTTACGTGCTTGAAAAACACAAACTCAATGGCAATTGTCAAAGAGATTTCCTAGTTTGATCTCACGGTCTCGATATTGAAAACTAGTGATTGTTTTCTAAAAACACCAAAGAAACAAATTGCACGCCCGGTGGGACCTTTGCCATTAATTTTGTGTCTTTTCTCGTCGATTATACGTGTTTGTATGCACTTGAGGAGTGGTAGGATGGTACGCACCAATTCTAACAACGCCTCTGGTTCCGACCACTGTGATATCACAAGTGCAAGGAACAACGGTAGATTCTCGCCAATGTCGGCGTTGGAAATGTTGCGGGGACTACGGCCCAGGTAACATCAATAACCGCTTCCCGATGTCAATGACCAATGTTGGTTCGACATCGTCTCATGGCCTTGCCACAAAGCATAGGACTTCCTTCTAGTCCTTATGTGGCAACAGAAAATAGTTTGGAGACACGTTTCCGAACATGAGTCTACCACCATACCCTTTTTGGGGTATATGGCATGCCTCTTTGGAATGCCACATGTCTCGACCTTTTCTCCTTCACACGCCTCTTACGAGGGCGTGCTTGGTCGAAATCCTACTTGCATTAACCAACGCGTCCTTGTTGGCGTTAAGACAACAAGTAGAGCGAAAAGCAATCATGATATGGTTAATATCTTGACTCAACAAATTGGCACTTGTGTTCAATCCTTTGATTGAAATACAAATACGATTTACAAATGTTAGCAAACCAAATGGGTAGGATTGCGATTTCTTTGGGGCTCCTACAGAAACAATAGGCGATTACCCAATGGTGGGAATAATGCGCCTAATACCCCACGAGAGATCGATTCTTCGCCGAAGCCCCTGTGCATTGTGGGCGAACAACAAGGGGTGGGAAACCACGTCCCTGAAGTAGTCATGGTAAATCGAAACCAAAATGCCGACGAAGTTGTTCGACAAGTGCAACGAAATAACGTTTGTGCTCAAGACAACATAGCCACCTTGGTAGAAACCATAATGGCGCAGAACGGCCTTAACGTAGGTTTACATAGGCCTAATTTCATATCGCCCCAATGTGTGAGTATATCTTACAGAGTGCACTGCCGAGGGTTGGAAAATCCCTAAATTCACTAAGTTTGGGGTGACACCAATGAGTCCATCATCGAACATATTGCCCTAAGACATGACTCGAGGCGGGGACATAGCCCAAAAATGAGAGTTTGAAAATGAAATACTTTCCAAATTCTCTAACTAAGAATGCCTTTACGTGGTTTACCACTCTACCCCCTAGTTCCATATATACATGGGGGCAATTAGAAAAGGCTTTTCATGAGCAGTTCTACATGGGCCAGTCGAAAATTAGTCTTAAAGAATTGGCTAGTGTTCGACGTAAAGTGCCAAGCCATTGATGACTATCTCGAATAGGTTTAGGTCATTAAAGGCTAGGTGTTTCACACAAGTGCCTGAGCATGAGCTTGTCGAAATGGCTGCAGGCGGCCTTGATTATTCAATCAGAAAGAAATTGGATACCTCTCATTTGAGAGACATGACCCAGTTAGCCGATAGAGTTCGACAAGTCGAAAGGCTTAAAGAGGAAAAGGCTAGAGTGAGTAAATACAATAGAAAAGAAAACTCAGTTGGCTTTCACAAGAAAGAAAAGATAGCCTATATCGATGAGCAATTCGACTTTGTGTTTAGTGATGTCGAATCTGAGGAGATAGACGTGGCTGAACTTAAGCCTGGTCCTCCCTATGCCTGTAAATTATTAAGGCCTGCAAATGGGAATAACCCCGTGGAGCCAAAGAATGATAGATTTGTGCCTAAGACATACACTTTTGATGTTACTAAATGCGATGAGATCTTTGATTTATTAGTAACTGATGGCCAAATCATAGTGCCAAACGGCCTGAAAGTTCCTCCTCTCGAACAGAGGAAGAAAAAGGGTTATTGTAAGTTTCATAATTTTTTGGGACATACAACTGACCGTTGTGTTCTTTTTCGAGGATATGGTTGAAAGCAATCGAAGAAGGAAGGCTCAAATTTGGGGACAAGAAAAATAAAGCACCTATGCAAATCGACGCCCCCACTTCATCAAGTGGAGGCTATGTCTGTGAGAACCGGTGGAGATGAATATCAATATGGTGGATGCTAAAATGGTGGATTCTCCAAAGCCTATCAAACCCTCGGTTGACAAAATCAAAAGTGTAGTGCGAGAAGGTGTGTTCTTTGTACAACATGTCACTCGGGAAGAATATAATGAGAAGGTACAATCTGTGTACCCCAAGGTGAGGAAGAGTTGATAGACTTCTGAGCAGTGTAAAAACCGAGAAACTCGAGGTCATGCTTTGCCCAAGGTGTAGTCTTTGTGTTCGATAAGGAGGCGGCTAAAAGTGTCGAATCTTTGTGAGGTTCGACAACCTCTAAAAAGGAAATGGCCGACAAGAGGCCAAACTTTAGCTTTAAAAGAGGGACCTTCCTTACAAGGTCAAAAGTTCGAACAAGGATTCGACAAGCAAACCACGGTTCTTTGGCGAAGCAAGACGCGGGAAAGGAATTCGTGTTATACGCCTCTGCTAAGCCATTTATTCCAAGAGCGGATCTCTCCAACGAAAAGTGGATACATGCTTTGGGTGTAGACACTATAGGAATCTTGCTCGAGAATCTTTGAAACGGTCAAGCCACGTGCGGTGTGAGGCGCGAAATATAATTATAAGAATAATTATAAAGGAAGAATCCCATGACTAAGACCCAATGGCGTCGTTATCGGTAGCTCGAAGAAGAAGCGCAACTTGGTCGCTTCGACGACGAAAAACGCCAGAGGTTCAAAAACGGCTAAGAGTATGACATCTAGAGCCGTGGAGCAGCAAAGTAAACATCGTTCTTTCGCCAATCGGTAAAGGTTGGAAACAAGGCTAAAGGGAAATCTATTGTGATAGAAGAACCTAGGAGGCCTGCATTGGAGAGAATTTTTCCTCCATTAACATCATTGAAGAAGGAAAGCGCTTCGTTCGACATGGATGAAGACGTTACTTCGGATTTCAAGACTCGAAGCGGTTTCGACGTCATCCGCAGCGTGGTGTCCATTCGCGCTTAGTGAGTATGACGTATTTATTCTGATGCAAATGATGTCGAAGAAGACTTCATTGGAGATATGGCTAATCACAAGCCAATGTGCTATTATGTCATGAACAACGACTGCGTTGAAGAGCAGATGGCCACTTTCGAAAGGCCAGATGGAGGCATGCAACATCATCTGAAGCCTTTGTACGTCCAAGCCAAAGTTAATGGCGTGGGTGTCAATAAAATATTGGTCGATGGAGGTGTTCTTTGTCAATTTGATGCCTCGTGCCATGCCGCGGACAATAGGGATGTATGATCTGACCTTAGGCCCCATAATATAGTGTTGACTAATTATGAGGGTAACCGCCGGCCGGTCTTTGGGGCCGTTGAAGTCGAGTGGTGGTGGTAGGAACCGCCGGAAGACTACCATGTTCTTTGTCATCGCTCAAAAGCAAGCTATAATCTGCTCCTTGGGAGAGAGTGGATACATGGGGTAGGAGCCGTCCTTCAAGCCTACACCGTGTTCGTAATGTGGAAGGAAGATGGTCTTGTGGAATATGTTGAAGCGGACCAAAGTTACTTCCTTCTTGGCGTAAATAATGTCACCAAGGAAAATTTCAAAAACAAATGGCGAACATTGCGCCATGTTCATCTTCTAGCCAAGCATATATCTCTTCGATAATGTGCTTTCCTCTGTCACTTTGTACTCCAACACATGGGTTTGTGTGGGAAAGAGAGGTGATAGAAGGTGCAAATGTCTATCCCGAGGGTGTGTTACCTCCAACGGATGGGACACCGACTCTTAAAAAGTTTTAGATGTCGATTGCCCAACGTTTAGGGATAAATTACGGCTTACATGGCCGAAAACAAAGAAAAACGGCTTTGGAAGCGAAATAAATCAACAAACAATGGTCATCGAAGCCATAACTTCATCTGGAGAAAATGGTGAAGTCATAGATGGCAAGCTTGATTGCATTTATGATGACGAACCATTAGGTTTTGAAAAAGACCCTAAAGATTCGACAAAGCGCATGCAAGCTCAAGATCCAGTGGAGGAAGTGGATTTGGGAGATGGCCTAACCAAAAGGCCAACATACATTAGTGCACACCTTGATGCTGCCTTCAAAACCCAAGTTATTTCACTTCTGCAGGAGTTCAAAGATTGCTTTGCTTGGGAGTACAACGAAATGCCTGGTCTAAGTCGAGAAGTGGTGGAACTTCAAATACCCATTCGACCAGGGAAGAAACCAGTAAAGCAAACACCAAGAAGATTTGCTCCTCCAATATTGGCTAAGATCAAAGAAGAAATAGAGAGGCTGTTCAAAAGCAAATTCATCAGAACTGCCAGGTATGTCGATTGGCTAGCTAATATTGTTCCAGTAATGAAGAAAAACGGAAAACTTAGAGTTTGCGTAGACTTTAGGGATCTAAATAATGCAACACCTAAGGATGAATACGCAATGCCTGTAGCAGAAATGCTAATAGATTCAGCAGCAGGATTTGATTATCTCAGTATGCTAGATGGCTACTCAGGGTATAATCAAATTTTCATTCTTTGAAGAGGGCGATGTCGCTTGACTTTTTTCGATGTCCAGGGGCATTGGGTGTTTATGAATGGGTAGTAATGCCCTTTGGGTTAAAAAATGCTGGTGCCACCTATCAAAGAACAATGAACTCTATGTTTCATGATTTTATTGATGATTTTATGCAAGTATACATAGATGATGTGGTGGTCAAGTCATCCTCAGAAATTGGTCATTTAGACCATCTTCGACGTTCTTTCGAACGAATGAGGAAATATGGATTGAAAATGAATCCAACCAAATGTGCTTTCTGTGTACGTGCAGGTGAATTCTTGGGTTTTGTAGTGCACAAGAAAGGCATTGAGATCAACCAAAATAAGACTAAAGCAATTATGGAAACGAAGGCTCCTTCGACCAAGAAAGAACTTCAGTCACTACTGGGAAAAATCAATTTCCTTCGCAGATTCATTTCAAATCTAAGTGGCAAAACGCAAGCTTTTTCGCCATTGCTGAGACTGAAGAAAGAAGATGCATTCAAGTGGGAGCAGGTTCACCAAGATGCTTTCGACGCAATCAAGTCTTATTTGGTCAAACCACCAATTTTATTGCACATTATTGGAAACAAATTGCTAAAGTTGTATATAGCGACTTTCGATAACACAATAGGTAGCATGTTAGCGCAAGAGGATGATAGTGGTGTCGAAAGACCCATTTATTACCTTAGTAGGGTTTTGATTGATGCTGAAACTAGGTATAGTCCAATAGAAAAACTATGCCTTTGCTTGTATTTCTCTTGTACAAAATTGAAGCAATATATAAAGTCAGCGGATGTTTATGTTTATTCGCATTTTGATGTAATTAAACATATGTTGTCAAAACCAATGTTACATAGTCGAATTGGAAAGTGGGCTTTGGCTTTGCTAGAATACAACTTAACGTATCAGCCCCTTAAATCAATCAAAGGACAAGTGGTTGCTGATTTCATAGTGGACCACTCTGTTGTCGAACATGAAATACATTCGTTAGACATACGTCCTTGGACGTTAGACATACGTCCTTGGAGATTATACTTCGACGGCTCAAGCCATAAAAATGGAGTGGGTATTGGAATATTAATTATTTCCCCAGAGAACATTCCAACGAAATATAAATTTAAAATTCGAGACTCTTGCTCCAATAATGAGGCTGAGTATGAGGCCCTAATAGTAGGCCTTCAAATTTTACTCGAATTGGGGGCAAGCCATGTCGAAGTAAAAGGTGATTCACAACTAGTTGTCAAACAATTGACAAAAGAATACAAGTGCATCAGTGAGCACCTTATTAAATATTTCGTCATTGCCAACACGTTGCTAAAAAGGTTTACATTTGTACACCTAGAACATTTACCACGAATTGAAAATCACGTGGCGAATGAGTTGGCACAAATTGCCTCAGGCTACAAGGTATCCAAACAAAGCTTAGAAGAGTTGATTGAGATAAAAGACAAACTAATCTCAGAAGACTCTCTTTATAATACTACTACTTCGACACTATTGTCAACACCAAAAATTGGGGGGGCAATAAGTGCAAATGAAATACGCGTCGAAAAACGCCACGTTTTCGACGATGTTGACTTAGCAGAAATTTTTGCTATTGACAACATGGCTGATGATGATTGGCGCAAACCCATTGTAGAGTATTTGCAAAATCCTACAGGGGGCACTAATAAAAAGTAAAGTCTGAGCTCTAAGCTACGTGTTAATTGGAAACGAATTGTACAAGCAAACTCCTGAAGGGGTACTATTAAAATGTCTTAGTGAAAATGAGGCATATTTAGCAGTTTCTGATACACACAGTGGAGCATGTGGCTCACATCAAGTAGGCCACAAAATGAAATGGTTGTTATTTCGACAAGGAATGTATTGGCCAACCATTTTAAAAGATTGCATAGAATTTGCTAAAGGCTGCCAAGAATGCCAAAAGCATGCTGGGATCCAGCATGTGCCTGCAAGTGAATTGCATTCTATAGTGAAACCTTGGCCATTCAGAGGTTGGGCTCTAGATGTAATTGGAGAAATAAAACCAACGTCGTCGAAAGGCCACAGGTACATCTTGGTAGGGATTGATTACTTTACTAAGTGGGTAGAGGCAGTACCTTTAGCCAACGTTGATCAAAAAGCAGTGATAAGGTTCATTCAAAACCATATCATTTACAGATATGGAATACCAGAAACCATTACTACAGACCAAGGTACTATTTTTACCGGTCGAAAAATGGTAGATTTCGCTGCTGAAATTGGTTTCAAGTTGTTGACTTCGACGCCATACTATGCGCAAGCCAACGGTCAAGTAGAGGCCGCAAATAAGATCATTATTAACTTGATCAAAAAGCACGTTGGACGTAAGCCTAAAAGTTGGCACAATTCTCTTGAACAAGTGTTATGGGCTTGTCGAACGTCGCCTAAAGAGTCTATAAACACTACTCCTTACAGGTTAACATTTGGGCATGATGCAGTGTTGCCTGTTGAAATTTGTTTACAATCAACAAGGATTCAGAAACAATGTGAAATTCCCTTTGATCACTATTGGGATATGATGATTGATGAATTAGTTGATTTAGACGAAGAAAGGTTGTTAGCTTTAGAGATGCTTATTCGACAGAAAGAAAGAGTAGCTAAAGCCTACAATAAAAAGGTTAAGTTAAAAACCCTCGAGGAAGGAGAGTTAGTGTGGAAAGTCCTATTACCTATGGATAAAAAAGATAGAGTTTTAGGCAAATGGTCACCAGGGTGGGAAGGCCCATTTCGCGTGTTGCAATGCTTTTCGAATGGCGCTTATGAAGTCGAAGAGCTGGGTGACGAGAATAGAATCTTTAGAATAAATGGCAAGTATTTAAAGCGATACAAGCCAACGTTAACTGAGATAAAAATTGAGCAATTATAAATAAACGAAAATTGTTCATAAATGGCAATGTATAAAGAAATGTCAAAGTTACACAGCCATTTTTAGAATTCTAAACTATTACAGTCTCAGAAGTTCGACAAAGTGGCCTTATGCCTCTCCATAATACTAACACTCAAAGAGATAGAAGTGTCGAGAAGGTGCAGCTCTTTGTCGAGGTCGGCAAGAATGGCTTGATGCGCGTCAATCTTCTCCAAGTGCTCTATAGCTGCCAATGCCTTGGTGGTTTTGGTGGACGAAGAAGCAGCACTCATTCTTTCGGCGACCAGGCCCTTCTGGTGCTTAGCGTTTGACAGTTTGAGTTGAAGTGTCTTTATCTCTTCGTCAATACGCGCGATCTCTGCATCCCATTCAGCGATTGCTTTCTCATCATTGGCTGCTTGGGTCTCGAGAGCCTCGATGTCGTCTTGATCGGCCTTGAGAGAAGCGAGCTCTACCTCGCAGAGTTGGTTCTCTTGAACTTTGCGCTTGGAGGTGGTCGACCGTTGGTTGATTAGAAGAGAAAGTTGCTAAAAAATGGGGCCAAATTCCATGAAGAACGAAAGGATGTTTTGAGGAGGGTCCAATTTGGTGATCTTGTGAATGAGGGATTTTACCTCAAGATACACAGATGGGTCATTCTCAATGGTTGCCACCAAGTCCCCTTCTAACACCTTCGTCTTCAGCTGGCAAAGCAGGCTTTCGACCGTCTCCTGATTGATAGAACTTAGAGAGTTGTTCGAGGAACTGCAAATCAAGCGGCTCGACGAGCTCTTAAGACTCAACATGATCTTCAAGGCTGCCAAAAGATTCGTCTTCTTTAGCTCAGCCAATTCTTGATCGCTAACAGCGCTGTTGGATGACTCTTTGGCAGAAGCACTTTGATCTGCAGACTCCTCCACTCTAGGCGCCTCTTGTTCTTGATCGATCATATTTTCTTCAGGAATTTCGACGGAGGTAGCCACTGCTGCTTGTCTTTCGACTTCTGGAATGTTAGGCTCTGGAACTTGAACGTTCTCTTCGACAACCGCCTCTACTCCCACGTTTGGAACGAGCTCTTCGAAAGGAGGAATCCCAGGGTCAGCAAGGGCCTGAAAAACCTCTTCAGCCGTCACGCCTTGAGGCGAAGAAGGGAAAGGAAGCATTGGAGCCGACAATTCCCGTTCGGCAACCTCAACCAAAGATTCGACGCCAGGATTCTCGACGAGCAGTCCACCTACCTGTTTACAGCAAGTAATACTATTTGAGTCAAAACTGGAAAGGTGAAGATCAAAGAGGTACGAAATGACGTCGAAAGGAAAGTTACCTCATGTACCTTAAGCCTCTTAATGGCAGGGGAAGAAGGTGATTCAGAAGGCTCAATGATTGTGATGCCTTGAGATGCCCTGTGGGATTCAGGTAAAGCCCTTTTCTTCGACCTCTGAGTGAGACGAAGGTTGTCATCACTTTCAGTGTCCTGCAAAAGAGATCAAGTTATGGTACAGGTGATGCCACAAAAAGTGAATGGTAAAATCGAAGAGAAAGTTCGACATGAAGTAAGGCGTATCTGATGACTCTCGTAGCCGAGGAATAACCAACTTCTTCTTGGCTTTAGGCTTTTGAAGAGTTTTAGCTGTTTGGGTTGTCACCTGGAGGGAATATCCAACATGAGTAAAAGCCATAGTCAACGGACAACTTAAGATAAGGGGAAAATGCCATACCTTTTTGGGAAGGGTGTCTGCAATGGGATCCGATGCCACTTGCTTCGTAGCTTGGGGAGAAGGTTTGGATGTGGTAGTTTTGCCCACCTTGACCTTCAACTTTGTTGCAGGTTTTTCTGAAATTGTCGAAAACATTGGTAAGCAATTGGAAATGAAGCCAAGTTATAATTAGTTAAAACTTAAAAAAGCTTTGAGTGTCGAAAAACGTTTACCAGTGTTGTTCGAAGGGAAGGCTGCTACCACTTTCTTCACAATGTTGCCAGCAAAAGCGTCAATGGCTTCCCCAGCAGCTTTGGTATAATAACTGGTCCACCATTCATGAAACTTCACAGTACAGGAAAACCTTGGATTGAATTTGAGAGGTTCAAAGGTCAAGGCTTTGTAGTGAAATTTCTTGAAGGCTTGTTTATAAGCAACTTCTGATTCTGGACTTAAAAACTCTCGCCTGTGAAAGCATACTGGGGCAGGGCGAATTTGACAAAGGCCAAACTGCCTAGCAAGATAACTTGGGAAATATCTAGTAATCCCCAAACTATTTTTTGTCTTGCCAGGGGTGAGCCTAGTGGAGAGGACAGCAGGAGAAAGGTAAGCTTGCCAAATCCGGTTAACTTCCTCAGCAGGATCGACAGTGGAAGAAGGAAATGGTTGTTTAAACCACGCTGGGCCACAAGACCTTTGGAGAAAAGGGGCCATTGAATCTGTAAAGGTGGTACAGTTCAGGAAAATTTCAAAGTAGATCAAAAAGGATTCTTCGGCAGAAAGGTTTGCTTGTTTGGGCCTGAATTGCGCCAATCGAATCCCTTCAGTGCTGCTGTTCTCCACAGTTAGTCGAGCAGACTTAGGGATACACAGGTTTAATCTAGATTCAAAAGTAGCTAGCAGCCACAGTTGTAACAACCATAGAGGACCTGAGGCCAAGAACTTGGTAGCCGGTTCATTTTCCTTCAACTCTATGACAGCATTATCAAGCTGCTGATAGAGAGAGCCTAAAATCAACTTGGCCAAGTTGATGTCTTCTCGGTCATGGAGTTGACATGCCAAAGGGACGTAAGTTTTGGAGACTTGGAGGGAACGTGTGCAGAAAACGAAAATAGATAACCACAGAGTTAAAAAGGCTACGTGTTCCATAGCAGACACTTCCTCAGTGTCAAGCCTGTGGTGCTCAGCGATGTAGGGAGCAAAGGTGGCATTGGTGAATTTGAAGCCATATGTATACTTAGGATGTGTGGGATCGAAAGTCTCTCCCAAGGGTTTCAGACCCGTAATGGCAGCCACATCTAGCAGAGTGGGGGATAACATGCCACATTTCAGGTGAAGGCTATGGGTGGAACAGTCCCAGAACTGCATAGCAGCCAAAAGTAGGGTGCTATCGTACTTGGGCCCATACCTAGACAATTGGATGAAGTCGAAGATGCCTTGTTTTTTCCAGGTTTTGGCTTTCTTGGCTTCTATTTTATCAAGCCAGTCTATGTAATTTTGCTGGTCGAGCCTAGGAGCAGACCTAAAGACCCTAGAAGGATTAGCCAGAAACTCTAAATGAAAAGGGGTTTCAGCAAAGAGTCTAGGTTGGAGACGAACATGGCTGGGAAAAATCTCAGAAACTTCAGTAGTTTCTAACAAGATGTCAGGAAGAGGACCCAAATAGGCATGAGTGTAAATCTCAAAGCAGGCGGGATTAATACCAGGTTTGCCATTCGAGTAGATCGTTAAATGTCGTTGATGTCAGGTTCATCAACGAAGCCATCTAGGGTTTGGGTGTTTCTGGATTCATCGTTCTTCTTTGAGCTCTCAGGTCGCGTCATTACAGCAGATGATGAAGCCATGAGTAAAGAAAAGTGAATACAAGGTGGAATCTGGGTGTAGACTGAAGAGAAGAGACGAAAGTTTGAAGCTTTAGTGATTTTGGAATCTTTTGCAAAACGCAGAGAATGGAAAGTGCAGAAAGACTTCACAAAGGTTCAAACTGAGTAAAGAAGAATTTGAAGGGTTGTGGCCGTTTATATATGTTTGGAAGTAAACAGTTATTGGCACGTTCGTCATAACTCGCACGTTTGCGACGTTTGAGAGACGTGATGGCCCACCAACCATGCGACGTGTACCAATAGAACGGTTCGTTTTACCTGCGCAAGTAATGATGACTGTCTTTTCGACCACTGTTGAAGTGCAAAAGGCGGCAAAAGTGACCATGGCACAATATTCAAAAAATGCCTTTTCTTAACTCCTTTCCTTATTCCGTCGAA
Organism: Oxytropis ochrocephala; assembly: GCA_020916435.1. NCBI lineage: Eukaryota > Viridiplantae > Streptophyta > Magnoliopsida > Fabales > Fabaceae > Oxytropis > Oxytropis ochrocephala. The sequence continues at coordinate 82,253,719 of CM037093.1, forward strand.
AAAACATTTTTTAGGGGGCAATCTGTTACCTCAAAATTTCGACAGCACATTAAATGAAGCTTTAAATGGGGCTGACTTCACATTTAATAGTGTTCTGTGGGCCATAGGTCAATATTCAAGTCAATGCACCATGATTTCGACAGGAAAGGCAGATAAGAGCAAGGAGTGCAGGTGATCTTCGACCAGTTTAGCTCTCAAAGCCATGAAGCGAGGAATCTTCGACAAGCGAGGACACAACATTTCGACAGAGTTGGGCTCAACATTTCGTCAAGCAGTCGACAATGGGTCAGTCGAAAGTGCAGAGCAGCAAAGTAGTGGGCGGTTACTCCCCCGTAGTTTTAGGAGGCAGTTACCCTTTCCCCCACGATTGTTCCTAGGAGTATAAATACCCCTTTGTAATAGGAAACAGGGGTCACCACATTTTACAAAAACGCTGGGAAACTCAACTTCCAAGTCAATGAGAAACACGAGTGAAACAGATCATTGTATGTGTTGGTGAACCACTTTTATTTCTTCATTTAATGCAAAGTCTTTACTTTCTTCTTACGTTTGTTGCATTTATTGCTTTTACTTCGCTTTCAAGTTACTTCTTTCTACCATTCTCTGTTCTTACGTACTTCAAAAAACACAAACTCAATGGCAATTGTCAAAGAGATTTCCTAGTTTGATCTCACAGTCTCGATATTGAAAACTAGTGATTGTTTGCTAAAAACACCAGCAAACAGCAGGACCCAACAAAAAACTTTGTTTGGTTAAGCAGCGTAACATCATTGGGTTTGGCTTGTTAAAGCTAGGCTTTCAATAGTTGCACCTCCCTCAGTTGATAATACACCCTGCAAGCAAATAAAGTTAGAAGAGTAAATATTCAACATCATTTACATTGATAACTATACACTCATAACTAGCTCTGACATTGTATCTATTTTGCATGATGATTCTGAAGAGGAGTTTTCATATACCATAGCAAGTATATGGGCTTCATTGTAAATGGTTTCCTTTTCCAACACAAAATATTTGCTAGATAATTTATATTGATTAGTATAGCTTAGAAAATGTTAGGACCACCTAATTTCATAGTTCAAACTTAATATAACTGAGTTTTAAGTTGTTTATTTCGTAGCCTTTGAGGTCATTTAGAGATATGATTCTTATATTCTACTTAGATACTGATATGCTGATTTATGTGGAAATGGAATTGGTTTTTTCGTGGGTGATTTGAAAAAAACAAAAAACTACTTTTGCTTCTGAAAAAACAAAGGAGGAAATTTTAATCTGGGTTTTGGAGTTGCTATATTACTATGTGTGCATACATTATGGTCTTTATTTGTTAGTTTTTGGTAAAATAGTTTGAGGTTGAAAAATAGAAAAAAATTACTTGGGATTCTAGCATGTTTAGCTTGAACAAGAAAAAGAAAAACTTTACTTGGGATTTTGGCAAGTTTAAGCTGAACAATAAATAGATGAGGTATATGAACAAATTATACTGGTGCCATTATCTAGTGGAACAAATGCTATAGTAAACTGAGCCTGCTGAAACCTCCAAGACTAATAATAACTCACTCTTTCTGCAAAGTCTTAACAACATTTGATACCAGTACCCATTGTCTCAATAACATCTATTACCAGTATACATTGGTACTAATACTAATCCTATCTTTTGTGATGTTTTTTACTCAGTTTTTGTTTGGTTACCAGTAACAGAACCAAAATTATCCTTTCAATGTTTGCCAAGACATGTTTGGATTTTGTTTAGAACAGGTCCCAATCAATCCCAACTCAGGAATTGGATGCCAACGTTCTTCATAATTATGAACAACATTATAAGCGTATATTGGTAAGAAAAGGACTTCTCAAATTTACCAAAATGTATTTCTAGGTAAAAGATATTTATAGCCATTATGTTTCCTTACTATACATAATGTTTTGAAATGGTTAGCAATTTATGTATCTGTCATGAACTCAAGCTAGGATTCATAGTATATATATTCCTTCATTTTCAGTTCTAATTTTAATACCTTTTGTTAGTTATGCTTGTGATCATATTTGTGGATGATAGAAAAATGCTCCAGTCCTTAATTTGTCAATCTTATCTTATCAAACAAGTGGATAGCACATTGATTAAATATATTGATGCCCACTCCAAATGAATAGAAGCCAAGCGCACCCTTGAAGCTTCATCTGTCTCATCTAGCAAGAAAAATTTGGTCACATTTATAAAGCTAATCCCTTACATTTTTGCCATTAAAACGAGGGAATTCCACCTTCGAGATTCTGGTAAACTAGTGGTTCTGAGGTGGGTTGTTTGGTGGTGGTGGTGGAGGTGGAGGTAGAGGAGGTGGAGGAGGAGTGTGATGGGCATTTGTGGCAGCCTGAATGGCACGCAAAAGAGTACCAATCTCAGTCATACCCTCTGTCCTGCATGTTTGAAGCTGGTCTATGCGAGCAGCTAGTGCTTTCGTAGTGTCTGTAACCTGTTGATCGAGCTCTTGGACAACTTGGCTAATAGTCATGGTGAAAGGAACCAAGGTGATACCAATTGTAATAGGAATGTATACTAACAGAGTAGAAGAGTGCATAGAGTAGTTATGCAGATATTACTGATATATCAAAAACACCAATGGAACAGTGTTATTTGATATAGCAAAATAGTGAATACAACTCAGAGAGAGAGTGCTAAGGAACTAGGTTAGAGTATATTTGAGGTAGAGAATGATTTGATAATTGATTTGTTGCCTTTCATTGAATGATGATTGCTTTAAATAGTACAATGATTAGGGCACACACTACTAGGAATATTCTCAGCTGCAGACCTAGATGCTGACAGCTAGCTAAATTCTAGAATGATCTCATTAAAATTAAGACAAAACAACAGCTATAAAAAAGGACGACATGTCCTGAGGAACAAAATCTAGCAGCTAAAACAGCAGCATAATTTATTCAAATTACCGCGACACTATCCAATATTGATGCAGAAGGATCCCTAGAACCTAATTATGATTGTGATTAGATTTTGTGTAATTTCAGTACACTATCATTAGATTTCTGCTTACTATGTTTTTGGTGCGAGTTTCTACCGGCTTTACCATTGACTAATCTACGCCAGGGAACTCTACGAGTATCGGCTTTTCCGGTGTGGTTCTCCCCTCCCAATAGAATTTTTGCCACACCCAAGATTCGAACGCGAGACTTTGGGTTGGAATCCATGTCCAGTTACCAGTTGGACCAATCCTTGTTGGTAGATTTCTACTTGCTATGAATGGATTGTAAATTTCAATGTTTTTCTTATTTACCCTTGTTGGTAGATTTCTGCTTGCTATGAATGGATTGTAAATTTCAATATTTTTCTTATTTACGAATTATGATCCTGTGACCCAAAATTTTGATAATAAAATGTCAAGGCTGGGGTTCGAACCCCTTACCTGAAGGTAAGGCTGCGTGCTTTAACCAAATGAGCTACGTGTTACGTTGTCGAATAGACAACATACATTATACTTAATTCATTCTTCTCTTTTCTTTTTTTAAACAAAACCCTTTTAACTTACTATTATATTCATTTATTAATTACTTTTATACATACATGTGTTATTATATATTATGTATATATCTTACTTATTTAATATCTAATATTTTGTATCACATTCCATAAATTTTAGATCTATATGTTATTGAGTATGAATAATTATACTTTTTAAAATTTATTTTAATATTTAATTAATTCATATTGAAAATATTGACTTACAATATTATATATTTTATCATTTTAGTAGATTTACGAGTCATGCGCTAATTTGTAGTACTTTCTGGTCCGACTTTCACCCAGCTGGCCAGTGACCAGTGACCTATCTCGGGTCGATCACCGTGTGGATTTTAATAACATCGATTTTTAATGTCCTTATTTAAATTTCACTAGTAATTAATTATCAAATGATATAGTTTAGAAAATCCATATTCAAATCCTTAATTCTAACATTTTACGTAATAAATAGAGCTTCTACCCCGTGCTTCTTACAGGAGCGCTAGTTCTCACAAAATTCCAAGGTTTTTTTCAGTCAAAATCAACAACTCAAAGAACTCATTGTAACAAAAATTCCTTATATCCACAAGCGGTTTTAGGGACACTTAAAAAATCATAGGTAAAGGTGTTGGATGTAGGTAAAAGATAGTGAGAGTCAAAAAAATGGGTAAAAGTATTAAGTGGTAGGCAAAACATTTAACTACGCACAAATTGTGTTATTGTACGTCATGCATATTGCACCGAAGGAGTGACCATGGGTAAATGTTAAATCCACTTTTACCTACAATCATTTAACATTTGGTGACAAATTTTGTCGTTGGGAAGTAGTGATCACACACGCAACTAAAAACTAAATTAAACAAAGACATTGACGATAAATAGAAAACTCCTGAAAGTCAATGAAACCTATATGAAAAATCAGAATGGGGGAACACGACATCAAAGAAAAAAATGAAGGTGACTGTGAGAGGCACGTGAGTAGAAAATGGTTGTGAGGAGGAAGAAAATTCCTCTGCTCGATTAGAGATATTTGAGAATGTGAGAATGAGGGCATTGTTGGAAGAGGGAGGAGGACGACGAGGAGGGATGAGCTTGTACCGCGAGAACAAGGAGGAGGGAGGAGAATGCACAACGAGCACAAAGAGCTGTGAGAGTCAGAGTGATAGTGAGAGAGTTACAAACAAGGATAGATGCATATGGTTTACAATAGAATAAAAGTGGGAAAAGAAAATATAAAGTTGAGTTTTGGGGTATAACTAGTGTCTTAAGTGAGGGTATTATTTTTCGTACCCCCCTAATCATCAATCACACCCCTATAATATACGTTTTGGACAAAAATGCCCCCAGGAATATATAAAATTTCGGAATTACCTGAGCGAATTGGTAATTCCGAAGAAGATAAAGGATTTCGGAATTACAAAAATTGAGGTAATTCGGGTTCAAATGTGAACCGGAATTACCTCAATTTTTGGTAATTCCGGAAATCTTTTTAACTCTACCGGAATTACCTAGTTTTGAAGGTATTTCCGAAAATAAAAAAAAATTAATTAAAAACAAATTAAAATTAATTAAAGACGCGTTTTCGATCACGAAACGATACAATACATGAAATTGATGAAAAAAATAACATAACGCAACAACAAACGAAATAAAAACACGGTACAAACTAGTGAGATGGTGGTTGGAGACGTCGAAGGACCTCAAAGAAGCGGTCCTTACGGTTTTCGACATAAAATTGAATAGGACTCGCGATCCGAAAAATATGTCAAAAGTGTCCATCATCACTCGAACGTCATCGTTGTTCTTCACATCCATGGTGGACCACTGAACACGATTATTATCGCCCATAGTTGGGTAGCGATAAATGATCCGGGTGACTTCTCGCTCGTCACCCTCCAGCTGCACCTTCGTTGTTATTTTTTCTTCGAGCTTCAAAGGTGATGTCGTCCCTTAAGCTCGCATAAAATGGGGTTTGGACTCTCGAAATAGACACCATTTTCTCTGCTTGTGATTGTGCCCTGATGGTGAAGGGCAGTGAGTGCAGAATCACGAGAGTATTGTGTATTCAGAGTATCCATGAGAGTGTTGTGTGTGTGAAAGAAGTGAAATGGAAGGGTGTATTTATAGGGAAAAATGAAACCCTTGAATGAATTTCCACCGTTGATGAAAAGTGGTCGGCAAAATCTGGACCCTTTAAAGTGTCGGCAAAATCTAGATCGTTAAAAGTTGTCGGCAAGATCTAGGCCGTTAATTAGTAATGAAATAAAAAAATGTTTTATTACTTTAAAAAAAATGAGTTTTTAACTATGTTCTGGTCAGTTTTTACCATGCGTAATTTTTTTTAAATTTTTTTAAAAAATTACAAACTTGTAGAAAAAGTATAATACTACGATATTGAGGTTAAAAAGACGAGTTACAAAATTATTTACGAGCTGTAATTGTACACCAAAGTGGCATAAAAAACATGTTTTATTACTTTAAAAAAAATGAGTTTTTAACTATGTTCTGGTCAGTTTTTACCATGCGTAAGTTTTTTGTAATTTTTTTTAAAAATTACAAACTTGTAGAAAAAGTATAATACTACGATATTGAGGTTAAAAAAACGAGTTACAAAATTATTTACGAGCTGTAATTGTACACCAAAGTGGCCTAAAAAACAAGTTTTTTAGTGTTAAAAATGACTTTTTTGACACTAGTTTATTATTTCTATCCGTTTCTCGATTTTTTTTGACACGTGGACATATTTTTTTTCGTCGATTAAATTTCTTTGACACTTGTTTATTATTTCTATCCGTTAATTGATTTTTTTTTGACACGTGGACATATTTAAATATTCTACGACTCTTAACGTGTACAAAAAAAGCAACAAATAATAATGTAAAATTATATAAACAATCAAGATGTGATATCTACATAATCATATGGTGTCATTGTAACATAATCTGGAACAAAAGAAGACCATAACTGCATGCGTCCAACGTATGGATCTTGCCACGATATAGCTTCATCTGAGACGTATCGACCCCAAGAAGGATGTGCAGGAGGGATAGGGCTAGTGTGGTTCAACTTGACAAGAATCCAATGATTCCTATGGATGAACCCAACACAAACCAACCGACTCATTTGAAAACACAATCTCCCCTCAAAGGGAAGAATGTCCGATTCTCATGAGGCGACAACATAACCGAGGGTCTCTCGATATCTAGTAGCTATGACATGTCCCGTATCCGGCATGGTCATCCACTTGTCAATAGGTTGTTCCCGCATCTGCATTTGGGATAGCAACTAATGAATCTCTAATGTTACGAACATTGTCACCCATCACCATGCGTCTTTGAAACCGGTTGGAGTCCATCTCACTAATTAAATCATTCGAACGATCGCCACGCCAGCGTACTCAGACCGGTCTAGTGAAGTAGAGATGCATCTAAAGCCACAGTTTCCATCCCCCGCGACATTGATAATGTCGTCAATATACCTATGTAAGAAATCTGGAAAGTGAGTTACCAACGTATCTCTAAACCGTTCGCTTTCCCAGTATCTCTAACCCAACGTGTCATTGCATCACGAGTGGGAAATATCTCAGATGTAGTAAAGGCACCGGTTAAATCCGTAATAACCATCTATTTAAAAAAAATTAAAATGTTAAAAAAAAAAATTTCGGAAATACCTTTTTAAAAGGTATTTCCGGTTCACATTTTCTAAACCGGAATTACCTCTGAAAAAGGTATTTCCGAAAATAATTTAATTTAAAAATACAAAATTTCGGAATTACCTTTTCTGGAGATAATTTCGGTTCAAAAATTGTGAACCGGAAATACCAATTTTCTGCGCTAATTCCGGAAAAATCACCTCCAAAATTTCGGAAATACCTCTTTTTTTTGCTAATTCCGGAATTTTTTTTTATGTAGGTCCGGTTCGTTTTTCTTTTAAATGCCAGGGGCATTTTAGGCATTTTGGTACTTATGGGGTGTGATAGATAATTAGGGGGGTACGAAAAATAATTGCCCTTAAGTGAAACATTGTACTGTTTGGTGAATTTTTGAAACCTTTTATCATCGACGTTTATAAAACCGGTGTAATAAACACTTTTGGTAATGGAGAGGCTCAGAGTTTTGTCCTAGAGATGGTGGTTCTTGGATAGTGGAGTTGCCACTTGTCTTTACAATGAGTGGTGGGTTGTTGTATGTGTTAAGACACTTGTATGGGTTGCCGCCTGCCTTTATAGTTTATTATATATGTTTGAAAGTTTATTATTTATGTTTTTCGGTTAAAAATACTTTTGACACTGTAAAGTTTTTTGTTACAAGACACTGTTTTTTGGTTACAACTTTTGACATTACAAAGTGCTTAAATGAAAATCGTTAACTTAATTTTAAAATTGCCACCATGTTTGTAATAAATGTCAGTTTTCCCCAAAACTGGTGTTAAATCACTAATTTTTATCCTTTCCGTCATCGAGTGATTTTAGGTGGTGACATGTAGTGATGTTTGTAACACTCCAAATCTACTCGTTCGTTTTATAAAAATCAGAGTGCGGAAATTTAAAACTAAGCATGCAATGGAGTGTCACATTCGACATTTAAAATTCAAACAACAAGAAATCAAATAAAACGTGGGATCACTCCGGTTGAGTTTACACCACCAAAAATAACAGATATTTCAAAATCCACAACTTTAAGTTCCAATCGAAAAATGCAATAAAACAACTAATAAAACAGTGTTCATCCCCTCCCCGAGTGTTACGTATCAGAGACGACACCGACTCAGCTGACGAAGGTAGACAAGCCTTCACTCACTATCACCTGCACGTTACCCACATGGGGGTAACATTCAAACAGAAGGGGTGAGTCTCTAACAGTATAAAAGCATGTACGATAAGCAGTATACTAGAGTTCAGGCAACTATAATTACCACATCATCACGCAGTAACATCATTAACAACAACATTATTAACAACAACATCATTACACATAAACAACATCATCAAAGTCAATCACCCAAAAGAAGTCATCAATGAAATGAATGGGGGAAATGAAATGCAACCCACACCAACAGGCATATGCATGTGGTACCATCATCGAAAAATAGCCATCTCGTGGCATCATCATCAACATTTGTCATACCCCAATTTTGTCCGGCTTAGGTCAAAACCCTAATTTTCCCCAAAAATAATTAAATTAAAAAGTAAAAAAAACACCATGCATTGCATTTAGGTTTCTAAAGTCATTTCAAAGTTCCTAAAGTCATTTTTGGAGTTGGAATGCACTTTTTAGACAAATTAGGGTTTTTAGTGTAAAAGGGTATTTTGGTCATTTTGCAAATAAGGGACAATTTCTCAGGACAAGTCATCCAACATGCATTTCAAGGTACTAGAGGTTACTCCTAGGGAGAAAAATCATTTTTGAAGTGGAAATGGGTTTCAGGCAAAAACTAGGGTTTTTAGAGTGAAAGGGCATTTTGGTCATTTCACACTAAAAGCGGTCTTTTGGTCCCAAATCCTTGAATAATCATCAATGATTTATTTAAGGGATATTTGTGCTCCATTGTGATTATTTTTGTGCATAAATATTAAACCTTTTTGCCTAGAAACCTAGTTTTTGGATAGAAGGGTAAAATGGTCTTTTCCTTTGAGGTGGGGTAAATAAATCAATTTTGGGATTGGTGAGGTCATAAAATTCAGAGCCCAATCATTGAATCATAGGATATGGCCCAAAATGGCATGAACTAGGAAGAATGATCTAGAAGGGAATATTCTATACTCTTTTTGAATTAAGGATAAGAACAATAGTACAATTTGCAATTCCACTCACTCTCCACTACATGGCTGCGCATAACAGCCCATGATTACCCCATTTTCATTTATTTTTATTATTTGCAAATTGTATTAAATCATGGTCATTCATTCAAGTGTGAAAATCAATCATCACCTTTCATTTGAATCAAAATGGCACTTATGTAATAAGCTTTGTAGAAAAATATAATTTTGTAATTAAGCTTATCCTTCACCACCCCTCCCTAAGCTGCGCATTCCAGCCCTCTCTCTCCCCCATTTTGTGTTTTTATTACCCTCAATCCATGTGATCTTGCATCTTGACCATTGATTCAAAATTTATCTCAAATCCTATTGGTTTGCAAGAAGCATATTGTCCTAATTACCCTTTAAGTTTTCACTTCATATAAAAGCCCAAAAATAAGACCTAACACATACACTCTCATTTTACCCTAGCTAGCATTCTCTCCTCTTCTTCTCCTCTCCAAAACCGAACCCTCCTCCTTCATCTCCTCCACTCATTTTTCAACTTTCATCCACCAAATCACCTAAAACCTACTCCACATTCACATATCTTCTTCTCTTCACCTTTGATTCCATTTTTACACCAAAAAGGAGCTTGCTTTCTTGAAGTGTGCGTGGCATTGTTGGTGTTCTTGGTATTGATCTTCATTTTTCTACTCTTTCTAGTTGATCTTGAGGTAAACATCACATCTCTTGCATTTTTTTAACTATTAGCATGTAAATCTCTCTTCTACTCCTCTATCCTCTCTAAGAGGCTTAGAGGGTTCATTTCAAACACTATGTCAAGGACATTGGGAGCCTTGGGTGTTTGAAGTGGACCCTTGGCCTTGAGGAGAGGTTTCTTGTGTTTTCAATCATGTTCTTGCATTTTTTTTTCATACTCATTTTGTCATTTTTGCATAAAAAAAAATTCCATGTGATATATGCATCCCATTATTCTTGTCATAACTTGCAAGTTAAGATTTTGGTTTGATTCATTGAGTGTGGGGTTTCGGTTTTAGACCTTAAGGATTAGGGTTTTTAGTTGCCTTCCTTTTACTCTTTGATTTTTGTGTAAATAAGATGCTTGATTTGCATGATTTTGTTCCATGTGTTGATCTTGAATTTAAGCATGAAATAAGTTAATGTTTTGTGCATATGTGGTTTCGGCCATAGGGTTGTTTTTTAGGTTTCATCTCAATGCTTAAAATGTGTGTTTGATCTTGTGTAGAAGTGTGTAATAGTGTTAACATGTTTCTTAACCTTTTACCACTCATTTTACTATTTTACTTTACCACATCATTTACCTTTCACTTAAAACCCTAAAAAACATTTTACCTTTTACTTTTACCATTTACCTTCACTTAAATAATTCACCACCTTCACTTAAATAAGTTACCATTTCATTAATAATTTACCTTTACTTTTTACCTTTCTTAAATTACAAAAAGACCCAAAACATTTTCTAGTTTACATTTATAACTTTTCAACTTTATAAAATCAACCTAAAAATACTTTTTACCACTTTTTCCTAAGACTCTAAAAACACCAAAACATTTCACCATCTCCTAAGAATAAGGTAACTAAATTTTTACCACTTCTTATGACACACCCTCACACACTTGCACTTAAATAAAACCTTATTCATTCTCTTGCATACTCTCTTGTTTTAATCTTCATGCCTTTTCATATATTCATATCTCTTGCATATTCATTTGCACCCTCACTTGTTAGTACCTCATGCATCCTTACTTGTTTATACTCTTTGCATTCTCACATGTCCATTCATAATTAAATAACCATGCATCCTCGGAATCGCACTTTTACGATGAGAGGTTTGAGAAAAACGGACAAAAAACTGCAGCTATTGCGAAGGCAATTTCTCTCTCATAAGACCTCGTTTCAACGATCCGTGCGGTGAAAGTGTAGATATATGTCTCACGAACCTACTGTCAAAAAAAAAGACGATCCAGCTGTTAACGAATCCGAATCGCAATTTTACGGTGACAGTTTGAGAAAAAACGGAATTGTGTTTTAAAGGGAATTGCTTTCTCTACCTTGTTTTAGTCCCACATTGCTCACAAGAAACAAGAGCTCCTAGCAATTGGATATAAAAGGGGTTGAGAGGTGAAGATTAGGGGAGATCATTGGCGGGTTAAGTGATCTTTTTTTTTTTTAGGTCAAAGCGTTCGCGGCTCATTTCACTAAAAACCCGTCTTTGATCATTTGGACGTTTTGAGTCGGCTTTTCGATTCTCAAAGCGGTTCATGCGGTCTTGGGGTCAAAATGGACCAGATAGGAGTCCGGTTCGTGATTGACCTGGTCAGATTGCTCAGTCCGGTTCGGCACTCGTCGAGTCCAGGTTAGTTTTGTATTTATTTTGTTTATTTTTATGTACATATTTATTTATCATTTATTTATAATATAATTTATTTATTTATTTGTGTGTTTATTTATGTATCTATTCATATTTATTTATGTATATAGTTATTTATTTATTTTTAGTCTAGTCTTTATTAATTATCGCTTTTGTCTTTTTTTTTTATGCACAATTAATTTATTTCTTCAAAAATCAAATAAAGGACTAAGTCGGTTGTACAACCGGGTTAGTCAGCGTTCTAGAACTAATGAGCTGTACAGTTTAGGAGTTCTAGAATACCTATTCTAAAACCAACTCACCTCACATCAAACAAACTTCTTTAAAAAAACCTCAAAAATACTTTCAAAAAGTAGGGGACTAAGTCGGTTGTACAATCGGGTTAGTCAGCGTCCTAGGAATCGATGGTAGTCAGCAGTTCAAGGAGTCCTAGGACCCTACACTAAAAAAACACCAACCCACAAACCTTTTCAGAAGAACTACGTAGCTTTGATTCCTCCATTGCATCCGGAGGTACGTGAGAGCAAGAGTCCACTCTTGTCAAGCACTAAAAACTAAAAATTTAAATAAGTCTTTTCCTCTATAAATAAAAGGGTAATTATTAATAAATCTTAATTAGTTAGACAAAGGATGTCGTGGGGTGCTAATACCTTCCCTACACATAACGACTCCCGAACCCTAAACTCCGCCTTGTCCTCGAACAAAAAGGGATTTTCCGAATTTGCCCTTAAACTAAAATTTGGTGGCGGCTTCCTTTCGAACTTCAAGAATCCTTTCCCGATTTTTCTAGTCCGCATACCAAGCGACTTCACTGGGGACTTAACTTTTTAGAGAGTCAAAACCTAGTCTATTTATTTAGGATATTTAATTTGTACCCTTCCTTTATTTATTTATTTATTTATTTATTTTTTGTGATTTATGAACCCTAGGATAGAGGACGATATTTGTATATATGTTTGTTTGTCTGTTTGCAGCTTTTGGGTTGTTTATAAATTGTTCCTACACACACTTCACAATTACACTTCTGCACACACATGTGAGAAAGGTCATCTACCCGACTTGAGTGTACCCTAAGTTAGAACGAGATTGTGTAATGATGGCTCATGGGACGTGACGCCTCGTTGGGTGGTCATGAAAATCTCACCTAGAGTTTGATTCCTTTTAAGGATGCTACCCTTCTAATAGCTTGCCTATTGTTGGGGTCATTATTCTTAGATGGGGTCCTTGGCTCTAGGAACCTTGTGTAGGATTCTTTAGAACTACCCTTGTGAGGCACTATAAAAGAAACCTTAGACCCACTCCGTAAGATACCTTTTTAGGGTCACAAAGGAGCTTCATACTCTTGCATTCAAACAAATATTTATGCATACCGTCTTTTATCAAAAAAAAAATCAAAAAACCAAAAACCATTATTTACTACATTTTTAGAAAATATACCACATGCATTTTTTTCTCTTTGCACTACAAAAATAAATAAAATAAACATCTTATGTTGCATGCATTTTATGACCGTCGTGAAATTAAATATTTACCTTGGAGAGAAAGCGGCACGCTGAAGTCAAAATTAAATTTTGTACTTTACTCTCCAATGAAAAGTTTATAATTCCCCGACATGATAAAATCATATATTATCATTTCATTCACATACATTATCATTACATTCGCATTTCACGTACATTCATTCGCATTTCATGCACACTCATTCATTTGCATAATTACATCATGCATTACAAAAAATATCAGCATAATATTAGGAAAAATGTGATGAGAGGTGAGACATTCTTGTGAAATAAATCATTTTTTTTTGGAAAGAGTTTAGTCATACTTCGTTGCAAGCTCAAGGTGTTTCAAGTCACTCGGTTTTTCAAATTTTTAGCTTGCTCACATTTTTAACCGAACGTTGCATCTCTTCCATCCCATGATAAATGACCAAAATGTCCATCAAAAATTTCTATTATGTTTCAACTAATGTTAGCTTTCTCTGAAGCATTTGTGTAGTGACTTGGGTAACATGTGCGTTTATTTTGTTTGAGTCGCTTAATGTCCTTACCATCATGCCCTCACAAAGTCTAATCCCACCCCGACCACCCATAAAGTACATACTTCCCTAACTAGTCGACTTTTTGGTTTGTTCTCACTATTGAAATAACACTTGAGGCCCTCACACTGGGGCAAATTTGTGATCTCCAAAATACCTTGTCAACATTATATTCCATTGGTGCAAGTCCTTCACAAAAAAAAAAATCAAAAAGGCCCGTTAGGTTGAAAACTCATAAGGGCAACCTAAGCAAAAATTAGGGCACACAAAAAGAGAGAAATAAAGAATAAAGAGCATGTATATAAAAATAAATAAATTATTGTCCTTAAGTTAATTTTTGAGAAAACGAGCAATCATGATTTGAAACGAAATTTAACCATCTTCCCATACCCTCGAAAAAAACCTGTGCTACCCACCTTAAGCCAAAAATCCCAAACCCCAGACAAGGATCGATTCCGCATCAAAAAAATGGTGCATTAGTTCTATCACCACTCACCCAAAAAGAAACAAAAATCACAAAAGAGTGAAGTCAAAAAGAGGATTAAAAATCCCAATAATAATAAAAATGGTACCAATCGTGAGTGACACTTCATTCACCACAAAGCATAAGAGATACTTGTCTAAAATAAACCTCAAACAATTCGTTTGGCCTCAATATCTAAATCCTCCATAAATCCTTAGCCGCATTACAATCCCAAACAAGCCCATCCTACCATGAGACACATCAATTCTCATCTCAATAAAACCTCAAACACTCATTTGAGCCTAATAACCCCTTCTTTCACAAACCATTAACCATTAGCCAAATCATACCGCCCAATAAAAATCATCCGTCCCATCAATCTCCAAGCACTACTTTTAGCCCAATTATCATTTCCTCATAAATCGCTAAACCATCGGCCACGCGTTACAACCTCTAGAGTTCATTCCGATCAATGACCGATTGCTTTTGTTTTCTCAAAGTTTTAATTTTAGGACAAGTAAGTTTATTTGTTTATAATATGTTTGCTCAAAAAAAAAAAAAAAAACTCAAAAATCAAAAGGCTTGCACCACCGATTCATTCAAGTTACAGCTTATACTAAGACAAGGTCTAGTGATCACCAAGTGTAGTTTTCATCATAGCAAACTCAAGACTATTGTAGTCCGAGAGTCGTTCTCAAGATAACCAAAGTTTATACTAGGATCGTTACCTAGATCCTAAAGTGGGAATCCTTTTCACCATCTATCCCATTTGAACTTGGGAAATTTGTGCAGTGTGCATCCCATACCCCACCCAAATTTATAGCCATACCGCTGCACAAACTCCAAAAACCATAACCCTAACCTCGTCACCTTTCCCAATCTCACTAAAGCCAACCATTCGAAATACCCTTCCAAGTGGGGCAATCCTGCCGCTTTTCACTCCACCCTTAAATGGGAAAATTCACCTTACACCCATCTCATCCCCTTGCCATATTCACACCAAAAAAACCATACCAAGGCGGTTTCTCAACTCACTATCCTAAATGTTTCTACTCTAGTCGGGCAATCTTGTCCTTACCATAATTAGGGAAGCATCAAACTCTATGGGTTGAGACCAAATCTCCTACTTGCCACCTTTCATTCCAAAGCCAATGCCTTCCCAATTCATCATCTTCTACACCCCTAGCTTATCACCACTAGACAGGGGGCAAGTTATTCACTCACCGTCATCAAACTTAAATCAAGCGATCCGCATTTCTTGGCTTGGGAAAACCTACCTTTCATGACCTTGGCAAAGACCAATCAATCATTCACCCCTAGGTCTTTAGAACCCCAAGTTAATCGACTCATTCATCTATATTCACACTACTATACATCTTCACAAAACAATGCTTTAGAGAGAGAACACAAGTTGATAATATGATACTGAAAATCCACTTGGTTAACTTTGTGGACCAAAATTTCGGTCATCATGGGGCATCATAATGGAAGAGAAAAATGAACGAGCTTGCAAATACAGTCAAGTACCTTTTCACGTCAGTATCTGTAGATAACGACCTTGAGATTGCCGAAGTTAGAATCAAAACTAACTTTCCCAAAGAATGATCAATGTTCATCTCCGCCTCTCGTATCCAAAGCCTCACATCTCATCATCACAAAAAAAATGTTTCTAGACCCAATCAATCATTTCATATCATCGCACCATGAACTATAGCATTTGCATTCAATCATTTCATTTGCATCATATTCACATTTGCATTTCATGCATTTATTACGTAACAAGCAAAAAACAAAAAGAAAAAAATCATTCCACCGGGTACCAATCATTGCACGTACGCGTGCACCATTAATTGCATTGCCAAAAGAAGAAAGCTTTTCCCCCTCGGGTAGATGCATTTGGTAGGTGTGCTCGGATAAACACGATAAGTGTTAGTCCCTATTTTGCTCCTCTAATATTAGCGCTTTAAGCGATCCCATATTGTATCACGTATCACCAAGTTGATCCTCGGACCCGAGTGGTCCTTCGAGAGCACTACGCCCTTCGATGCCCTAAGTGGCCCAGTCGCAAACGTCGTAGTCGAGCCCGACGGACCTTCCGCACCGCGTGGTCCTTCGGACTAGTCGTGTCGGCCCTAAGACATGGTGGACGTCCTCTATTGGTCAACATATCGATTCTCCGATCCGATCTTGACCCTCGCCGCCGAATATAAAGGCCCTCTCATCAGATTAAACTAGTACCGTAGCTAGTTGCGCTCCTTCGAACTACGATGGTCCTTCAAATAAGGCATAGCAAACCTCTCGGACCTGCAGTGGTCCTTCAGAGCCTTAGTGCTCCTTCGGACCCTTAGTGGTCCTTCAGAGCCTTAGTGCTCCTTCTGCACTTCGAGTGGGCTTTGAGCCTTAGTGCTCCTTCGCATCCCGGCGATCCTTCATTTTGTTCGCGGTTAATACGCCAAGTGTTAACCGCTCCCTGTTTATTCTCAAACCCTCTATTTTCCCTCTAAACGGACAAAATTGACGTCTATTCTATCTTTATTTCTATTTCTACTAAAAAAATTTGTAAAATATAAATAAAGAGGGGAAGCTGTTATACCCCAATTTTGTCCGAGTTCTTATATCATTGTAATATTTTTTATTTTTTTATTTTATTAAGTAGTGTATGTGCAACAAACGTTTCTATGTACTCAAGTAAAAGATAAGTAGCTTGTGCATATCAACCACAATTAATATAAAGATGCATGATTTGATTCTTGGTCAATCATCCCACATGTTATTTTCTTTTGACCCTCTTTGAGTAATTGAAAAAGCAAGTGAAGTAAAGCATAAGAGCTTACAAAATAAGAACAAAAAGATGAAATACCCAAATCTGCAGCTCTATTGCGAAGGAAATTTCTCTCTCCTCGGACCTCTTTTCGACGATCTGAACGGTGAAAGTGGAGATATATGTCTCACGAACCTACTGTCAAAAAATGAAGAAGATCGGACGGTTAACGAATCCGGAATCGCACTTTTACGATGAGAGGTTTGAGAAAAACGGACAAAAAACTGCAGCTATTGCGAAGGCAATTTCTCTCTCATAAGACCTCGTTTCACCGATCCGAACGGTGAAAATGTAGATATATGTCTCACGAACCTACTGTCAAAAAAGAAAGACGATCCAGCGTTAACGAATCCGGAATCGCAATTTTACTGCGGTGACGATTTGAGAAAACGGAATTGTGTTTTAAAGGGGAATTGCTTTCTCTACCTTGTTTTAGTCCCACATTGCTCACAAGAAACAAGAGCTCCTAGCAATTGGATATAAAAGGGGTTGAGAGGTGAAGATTAGGGGAGATCATTGGCGGGTTAAGTGATCTTTTGGGTCAAAGCGTTCATGGCTCATTTCACTAAAAACCCGTCTTTGATCATTTGACGTTTTGAGTCGGCTTTTCGATTCTCAAAGCGGTTCATGCGGTCTTGGGGTCAAAATGGACCAGATAGAGTCCTGTTCGTGATTGACCTCGGTCGATTGCTCGGTCCGGGTTCGCACTTCGTCGAGTCCAAAGTTAGTTTTGTATTTATTTTGTTTATTTTTATGTACATATTTATTTATCATTTATTTATAATATAATTTATTTATTTATTTATTTGTTTAGTGTTTATTTATGTATCTATTCATATTTATTTATGTATATAGTTATTTATTTATTTTTTTTAGTCTAGTCTTTATTAATTATCAGTTTTTGTCTTTTTTTTTTATGCACAATTAATTTATTTCTTCAAAAATCAAATAAAGGACTAAGTCGGTTGTACAACCGGTTAGTCAATGTTCTAGAACTAATGAGTCAGACAGATTTAGGAGTTCTAGAATACCTATTCTAAAACCAACTCACCTCACATCAAACAAACTTCTTTAAAAAAACTCAAAAATACTTTCAAAAAGTAGGGGACTAAGTCGGTTGTACAATCGGGTTAGTCATTCCCTAGGAATCAGACATGTCCATGCATTCATTAATCAAATGCTCATGCATTCTTGTGTGCTCATGCATCCTTGTTATACTCATTCTTGCATTCATTCTCAAATGTTCATGCATTTACATGCATTCATGCTTATCTAATCTAGCACATCATGATCACATGCTCATATCCTCATACACTTGCTTAATCATGTATTCAATTAATCATGTATTCATTTGTTCATGGCAACTTGTAAATATTCTTCATGTTTGCTTTGCTTATGCTTTCTCATTGTTGCCTTGGTTTGGATTGGAAAGGATTTGAAATGTTCTATTTCTTTTCATGTATTCATTTGTTCAACTTGAAATCACTTGTTTTTCTAATAAAAACCTAAGGCATCTTTTTCATAAACAAATCATTAGCCATCACTCGAAGCCATTGCTTGTTTGATCGTTAATGAGGAGTTATTAGTGATAGTCACTCGAAGCCTTTGCTTGTTGACTATCATGAAAGCTCCACACACATTAATAAAACAACAAAAACCTAATTCAATTTTCCTAAAAAATAATATGAGCCATTAGTGGTAATTATCACTAAGACTCGTCCTTTTCCAAAACAATTTCAAAAAAGATAATAAAACGTTGCAACTAGTGATCACTTAAGCAATTGCTCGACTGATTATCGGTTCCAACACTTTTCTTTCAAGTTAGTAATGAACGCCACTCGAAGCCATTGCTTGTTTGGTATTCATGAACGCTGAGTCATATTTCCAAAAACTCAAAAGATAAGATAAAAACAAAACACGATTTTCTCAAGATTAAGAACCAAGAACTACGTAGCTTTGATCCTCATCTCATTGAGGGTACGTAGGAGCGGTCACATCCCGTCAAGCACTCTTTTAAAAATCTTAGTTTAGTTTCACTTTTCAAAGATCCCAAAAAGATTTCTTTCTCCTTGTTTTCTAAAAAAACTCTTTCAAATAAAAAGGAAAAGAAAAGAAGTAGAACGATTTATTTCAAATCAAACAATCCAAACCACACATCGAATTAATGGTTCCCTTTCGGTAGAAAGGAGGTGTGGGGTGCTAATACCTTCCCCACACCTAACCGACCCCCGAACCTACATCTCCGAGTTTTCGAAAGACCAATTGCTTTCCAAAAGGTTTTCCTAATATTTTCCTTAATAAATATTAGTGGCGGCTTCATTGATCAATTTCTTTTAAAAAAGTTGTAAACGAGGAAGTTTCTCCCTCGAGGACTTTTTCGGGCGCAACAACATTGAGCATAGCTCTCTAAGGCCAAGCCTTACATCACGAGAATATGCATATGAATGCATGCGACACCATGAACAACAATCAAACATCATGCAACAACAACACCATCATCGTTAAGTGGTCACAATTGACCCAACAACATCATCATCATTAAGTGGTTAGATTTGACCCATCGTTTATCACCGTAGTTAATACAACACATCAACTATAGCATTTAGAGCTAACGCCAATTCCCTCAACCACACCGACACCTAAGACACCAATTAGTTTGCCCAACAAAGAAGCTCCGGGCGCGCACGGACTAAAAAAATCGCGCCTAGGGCAACACAAAGACCCACAGCGCCACATAGCAACATAGTTGGCGCTGGTGGCAACACCGACACACACAGGGCGCCAAACAACATGGACTTCGGCGCTGGGGGCAACACAACACCCCGGCACCAAACAAAGAATAAAATGGCGCGCTGGTGGCAACACAGCACACACCTGGGCGCGCTAAACAACAAGAAATCGGGCGCTAGGGGCAACACAAAGACTCCCACTGGCGCCAAATAAAGAAAAAAATGGCGTCTGGTGGCAACACAAACACACCTAGGGCGCCAAATAAGAATACAACTGCTCTTGGGGGTAACACAAAGATGCCCAGCGCCAAACAACAGAAAATCGCGCCAAGTGGCAACACAAACTGACCACAGGGCGCCAAAACACAGGCAGACTGGCGCCCAGTGGCAACACAGCCACACAGGGCGCCAAAACACAGGGTAACTAGTGCCCAGTGGCAACACGGCCACACAAGGCGCCAAAACACAGGAAAACTGGCGCCCAGTGGCAACACAGCCACACAGGGCGCCAAAACACAGGCAGACTGGCGCCAGTGGCAACACAGCCACACACGGCGCCAAAACACAGGGAAACTGGTGCCTAGTGGCAACACGGCCACACAGGGCGCCAAAAGACAGGCAACCTGGCGCCCAGTGGCAACCTTGGGCGCACAGGGGCACCAAACAGCAACATAAATGGTGCCTAGCAGCGCCTATTGACCCAACAAGCAACCTTATTGACTTTTCTCCCGTTACCCATCATCAAACACCCAATAAAATCAACATGGCATTTTATCAAACACCTAACATGCATTCTAGACACCACTTACACATTTTATCAAACACCTAATGTGCATCTATTCACCATCAAATCATACACACATCATTAACACCAAAACGAAATCAAACACCACAATTATACATGCAATAATCATTCAATCATATATTCAAACACATCACATTCATTATAGTTCCTAATCTCCCACATACACCCCATCATACAACCCATTATAATATTAGAACCCACCCTTACCTTGGAATTTGTCGAATAAGGAACTCTTCCACGCACTCTAAGGAAAACCACCGCAACTAGCTTCCTCTTCTTGTCTTCTCTTGTGCGCCTCACTCTCCCTCTCTTCTCCTCTCACTTGCGCCGCTTCCTCTCTCTTTTCTTTCTTTCTTTTCTTTTTGCTCTCCAAATGAGAAATTGGCTCTAACCCTAGTGCTTATATCATTGGGCTCTTGGGTCATGGGCCTCTTCCTACCACTTAAATAGTTACTAACACCACCTCTTTCTACCACCTACTTAATTTCTAAACACCACCTTTTTCCACCACTTCTTAATTACTAAACACCACATTTTTCTACCACTTACTTAATTACTAAACACCACTCCAGGATTTAAAAGAAGTACCCCATTATTATTTTAATATAATTATACTAATAAAATACCTAAATAATTTAATTACATAAATAATTAAATTATTTGGGGCGCATAACTCTCCCCCCACTTAGAATATTTTCGTCCTCTAAAATTTAAAGCTTCACACCCTCCCGGATATAAATCTCCGCTAACCTAGACACCGACTAGCGGTTAGCATGCACCTGACTCATCACTCCCCAACTCACCGACTTGCTACGACAGTTAATATGGACGTGGTTATGCTCTAACCAGTTCATACCAAAGATTACGTCCAATCCATTCAACGGCAAACAAACAAAATCACAACAAAGTCTCTATCGAAGATCGACAAGGACACCGAGTACACACCGCAGAAGTGGTTACCGACCTTTTAGCTGGAGTGTCGACAACCATCTCTCCATTCATAGCAGACAAATCAAGGCTCAAACGTTCACAACATTCAACAACAATAAAGCAATGGGTAGCACCAGTATCACAATAGATTTTAGACGAGTACCATTTATGAAGCACGTACCTCTAATAAGACCATCATCCTCAGTAGGCTCCGTACCTGCCAAGGCAAACACCCTTCCA
Source organism: Oxytropis ochrocephala (assembly GCA_020916435.1). NCBI lineage: Eukaryota > Viridiplantae > Streptophyta > Magnoliopsida > Fabales > Fabaceae > Oxytropis > Oxytropis ochrocephala. The sequence goes on from CM037093.1 coordinate 82,275,412, forward strand.
CTGGACCTCCTTTTCTTCGGCTTTGGACACTTAGCACTAATGTGTCCCCCTTCACCACAGTTGTAGCAGACTACATCCTTACGATCACACTCAGCTACCATATGACCCTCCTTACCACAACGGTAACACCTCTTCACATCAGTTGTGCACTCTGTACTATTGTGACCAACTTTACCACATTTGAAACATACGATGCCAGCAGGAGCATCTGCCCCACTAGGCTTCTTGCCCGCAACAACTTCCCCGCTTTCCCTTTCCAAAGCGGGACTTCATACGACTTTACTACGGCAGGGGAATTTCTCAAAGGGACTTCATAACCTAGTGAGCATTGTTGTCTTCCTCATAAATCCTACAACCACAACCAAGTCGGAGAAGACACGGATCTTCCGATACCCAATCGCTTTCTTAATCTCGGGCCTCAACCCATTCTCAAACTTAATGCACTTGGAGAACTCAAAGAAATGCCTCACTTTGTAATGCGGATAGAACTTTGCCAACTCGGTGAATTTAGCAAAGATACTCGATCCACAAACTTATTTCCTCGCCCACCAAGGAACTCAATCTCCTTCTTATCTCTGACATCCTCCGGGTAGTACTTCCTCATAAACTATCTTCTGAAGACAACCAAAGTGATCTCCTCATTTGCAGTTTCCAACCTTTGCCTAGCTTCTAACCACCAGTCATCGGCCTCCTCTGCCAGCATATGCGTACCATATCGAACCTTCTGCGCTGGAGTGTAGTCCATCACACGGAAGATCCTCTCCATTTCTTTCAGCCAAGCTAGAGCACCATCAGGGTCGTACATACCCTTAAAGGTAGGCGGCTTCTCTCTCTGAAAGGTAGCCAGACTGCGGGTTCCAGCATTTTCACCATCATTCTGCTGGTTCCCCACAGCCTGCGCCATAGCTTGCAAAGCAGCAGCAAGAGCAGCGTCGTTCCTTCCAGCCATTTCAACTTAACACTGCAGCATAAACGATGATGAGACTAATCTAACAATACTATTATTTTTAATAGACACTACGACTGGACAACTTGGCCGGACAGACCGAACTGCTCTGATACCACTAATGTAACACCCCAAATCTACCCATTCGTTTTATAAAAATCAGAGTGCGGAAATTTAAAACTAAGCATGCAATGGAGTGTCACATTCGACATTTAAAATCCAAACAACAAGAAATCAAATAAAACGTGGGATCACTCCGGTTGAGTTTACACCACCAAAAATAACAGATATTTCAAAATCCACAACTTTAAGTTCCAATCGAAAAATGCAATAAAACAACTAATAAAACAAAGTTCATCCTCCCCGAGTGTTACATATCGAGACGACACCGACTCACCGACGAAGGTAGACAAGCATTCACTCACTATCACCGCACGTTACCCACACTGGGGTAACATTCAAACGTAAGGGTGAGTCTCTAACAAAGATAAAAGCATGTACGATAAGCGTGATACTAGAGTTCGTGCAACTATAATTACCACATCATCACGCAAAGAACATCATTAACAACAACATTATTAACAACAACATCATTACACATAAACAACATCATCAAAGTCAATCACCCAAAAGAAGTCATCAATGAAATGAATGGGGAAATGAAATGCAACCCACACCAACAGTATATGCATGTGGTACCATCATCGAAAAATAGCCATCTCGTGGCATCATCATCAACATTGAGCATAGCTCTAAGGCCAAGCCTTACATCACCGTAATATGCATATGAATGCATGCGACACCATGAACAACGACCAAACATCATGCAACAACAACACCATCATCGCTAAGTGGTCACAATTGACCCAACAACATCATCATCATTAAGTGGTCGATTTGACCCATCGCTTATCACCGTAGTTAATACAACACATCAACTATAGCATTTAGAGCTAACGCCAATTCCTCAACCACACCAACACCTAAGACACCAATTAGTTTGCCCAACAAAGAAGCTCCGGCGCGTAGCAGACACAAAATTGGCGCTGGTGGCAACACATAGCAACACACACACAGGGCGCCAAACAAAGACACTTTCTCGGCGCTGGGGGCAACACAAAGACCACGGCGCTAAACAAAGAATAAAATGGCGTTTGGTGGCAACACATGCACACCTAGGGCGCCAAACAAAGAAGAAATCGCGCTGGGGGCAACACAACACTGGCGCCAAATAAAGAACAAAAATGGCGCCTGGTGGGAATACAGACACACCTAGGGCGCCAAACAGCAACACAACTGGCGCCTAAGGGCAACACATCATGCCCAAGCGCCAAACAACAGGTAAACTAGCGCCCAGTGGCAACACAGCCACACAGGGCGCCAAAACACAGGCAGACTGGCGCCCAGTGGCAACACAGCCACACAGGGCGCCAAAACACAGGCAAAATGGCGCCCAGTGGCAACACAGCCACACAGGGCGCCAAAACACAGCAAAATGGCGCCCAGTGGCAACACAGCCACACAGGGCGCCAAAACACAGTGATCGGGCGCCTGGCAACACACAAATGGCCACAGGCGCCAAAACACAGTGGAAATCGCGCCAGCTGGCAACACGACCACACAGGGCGCCAAAACACAGCCAACCTGGCGCCCAGTGGCAACCTTCGGCGCACAGGGGCGCCAAACAACAACATAAATGGCGCCTAGCAGCGCCTATTGACCCAACAAGCAACCTTATTGACTTTTCTCCCGTTACCCATCATCAAACACCCAATAAAATCAACATGGCATTTTATCAAACACCTAACATGCATTCTAGACACCACTTACACATTTTATCAAACACCTAATGTGCATCTATTCACCATTAAATCATACACACATCATTAACACCAAAACGAAATCAACCACCACAATTATACATGCAAGAATCATTCAATCATATATTCAAACACATCACATGCATTATAGTTCCTAATCTCCCACATACACCCCATCATACAACCCATTATAATATTAGAACCCACTCTTACCTTGGAATTTTTTGAATAAGGAACTCTTCCACGCACTCTAAGGAAAACCACCGCAACTAGCTTCCTCTTCTTGTCTTCTCTTGTGCGCCTCACTCTCCCTCTCTTCTCCTCTCACTTGCGCCCGCTCCCTTTCTCTTTTCTTTCTTCCTTTTCTTTTGCTCTCCAAATGAGCAATTGGCTCTAACCCTAGTGCTTATATCATTAGGCTCTTGGGTCATGGGCCTCTTCCTACCACTTAAATAGTTACTAACACCACCTCTTTCTACCACCTATTTAATTTCTAAACACCACCTTTTTCTACCACTTCTTAATTACTAAACACCACTTTTTTCTACCACTTACTTAATTACTAAACACCACTTCAGATTTAAAAGAAGTACCCCATTATTATTTTAATATAATTATATTAATAAAATACTTAAATAATTTAATTACATAAATAATTAAATTATTTGAAGCGTTACAATGTTAGTAGTAATAGCAAATGCTTCCTTCCTCACACATTTTTTCCATAATTTATTCATTTTGTTAATCTAAGAGTTAAATCCTTTTGTAAATCAGTATTTTGTAATGTTTGGACTTAATGTAAGGCCCATGCTTTTCCCAACCCCTCCTACTCACCACACACCCTATAACTTTCTAAATTTCCAAACTACCCCTAACTTAAAAACATTTCATCTCCCACTGCTTTCTCCCTAACTCCTTCACACCCCCTATTCCCTCACTCTCTCCCAAACCCGAACCCCCTCCCCTCACGATCAACTCTCTCCCACTCTTACCCTCCTCACCATCATCCCCTCTCACTCTTACTCTCACCCTACACCATCTCTCACCTCCTCACCATCATTTCCCATCAGATACTCACTCTCTCACTCTCATTTTCTGTTTTGCATTGCATTTTTTTCCTGGTTTATCGCACGGTTCAGTTGAGGGCACCCGAACCATTTTGGAGATGATGACATTTTAAAAGGTTCGGATGAGGGTTGCCGAACCCGTTCGGTTAGGTCCTGTCGAACCATGTTTTTTGAATTTTTTCAGATAACGTCCGGTTGCTCTCAACCGAACCAGCTTTAGCTGGTGCCAACCGAACCTTGCTTGACAGAAGCTTTGTTTATTTTCTGTTTTAACTGCTAATTTTTCTCTCTATTTTCTTCAGTTATGGCCAAGACAAGAGGTGGGCATTCCTAGTCACAGCCTGAGCCTCGTGGAGGGAGGCTACTTCCTACGGTTTCAAATCGTAAAAGGAAGGAGGATGCACGCGCTGTTATAGCTGAACCTAGTAGGCATAGGCACGCTCACCAGGCCCGAGCAGTAGAGGAGGACATAACGCTTGACATTGAGCGTGATGCTCACCATTCGACAGCTGATCTTGCTAGTCCTACTGTTGCTATTACTACTGATGTTCCTGCAGGGGATGAACATCAGGAGTCAGCTCTTTCTACATCAGCTGCTCCTCCTTCCACGTTCCCTTTCCCAGGTGCTCCAGAGGATGGATCTGTCTTGCCCACTTACGGGTCTCATTTTGCGAGATCCCTCTGGGATGGCGATGTAAGTTACTTACCAAATTATCTTGTAAAATTTATTAATATTTTGTTAAATACTTTGGCTTAGGATACTATTTGTTGGTGCAGGATCGTAAGGACCTAAGGACCTAAGGATTATTTCACACACACATAGCCAGATTGTGCCGCATGCAAACATTATCATTTTTGTGAATACTTCTAGGTTGATGCCTCTAAGTGACTTATGATTTCCTAGCGTCTCTGGTGGGCTACTAAATGCATTCATCTAGCGTTGGCAACCAGATACTTCATCATTCCACCTACCTATTGGTGAGATGAGTATCACGCTCGATGATGTATCATCATTGCTGCACATCCCCATATTTGGGAGTTTTTTTAACATGCCTGACTACACCAAGGCACGAAGAGAGCAGCTGCTCATTGACTTATTTGGTGCAGACCCCGCAAATGCCTATGCCTAGAGAAACGCCAAAGGGTTGTATGTGTCCACCGCGTTGTTGAGGGACACGGTATACTCTAGGGCTATAGGTGAGGAGCAATGGGAGGATGCCGCTAGAGCGTATCTCCTTTACTTGTTGGGCATCACCTTGTTCACCGACAAGTCAGGGAACAAGGTGAAGTTTGGATACCTTGGTATGTTGCATACTAGGATCAGACTGGTACTTACATATGGGGAGATGGCTCTTTCCCATCTATATGAACAGCTACGGAACTCCAACAAAAAGAAAAATAGGTAGATGGTTGGCTATGTTACATTACTTCAGGTATCTATTATATTTAATTGTTTTATCAGTTTACGATGTTATTGTAGGGTTACTAATTAAGCTATCATATGTTCATTACAGGCATGGATTTTTGAGAACTTCCAGGTTGCAAACTTCGGCATCAAACATTTGGATCCCTATGTATTATGAGGCACAGGCATATGCCAAGCAGTGGGTGGATACTTCCGACGTGGACAGGGAGGTCGTTTGACTTGCACTATATCGACTTCACCCAAATGAGGTCACCTGGGACCCCTACACAAGTCATAAACATGTCAGACCCTTTGAGGCACTGATACTATTCAGAGGATTTATAGGTCATACTGGCATAGTGCCCTATTTGCCAGATCATGTCGTCAGGCAGTTTGGGCAGGCACAGGGGGTCCCAGAGGACCCCAAACCTCCTACTAGGTCTGTCATAACATTAGAGGATGCTGATGACATGTGGGCACACTTCGACCACCATTTGATAGAGCGGGGGACTCCTACTAGACTAGGTCACGCAGACACCGTGCCAGTGTACTTTGACTGGTTTAGGAGGGTCTAACACCCATTCCTATTGCCGTCTAGTTATGTACGTCTTAATGATGAACCTGACCCTAGACAAATACGTCTTTTACATGTTATCATTTATTAAATTATTAAACATGTAGTGGTTTTAATAATTTTGTATCTATCTGACAAAGTACCTGAGATGGAGCGTGCCATGGATGGGAGAGTTCCAGGGGAGTGATGATGGCCAGACATGGACCATACTGGACCATATGAAGAGTCTCGTGAGGCCATTCCGTAGACTTAGGGGGTGTATTGGTTAAGGATTTTAATGGATTTTTTAAGCTAAAAAAAGTCCTATGGATTTTAATAGACTTTGCAGGAATTTCAGGATTTTTAGGTCTTTGCAGGATTCTGCAAGAATTTTAAGTCAGGATTTTAATGGACTTTTGCTCTGCAGGACTTTGTACTCTGCAAGACTTTTAAGTCAGGATTTTTATTATTTTTTATTAAAAAAATTGGAAACATTGTTCATCTTCTTCATTGGTGCAAATTGGAACCTTATTTATCGATCTTTTTCATTTGGTTTCTGTTTGTCTGTAGTCACCAACTATTCAATTGATTAGACAATTCCATTTCCCAACCAAGTAAATCTCGATTGACATAATAAGGATAAGCATGTTGATTAACTTGGAGAAGATGATAATTGCAAAGTTTACTTCATCGTCAAACTCCATTTTATCAAAAGCAACAGATACCCCTTGGTGACATGCTCCAACAAGCATGACCGAAAAAATCCATGACAGCTTTTGAAATGTTTTATGGCCTTGATTGAAAGGGGTGCTGATGGAAACATAAAAACTGAAAAGAAAGAAATAAAAAAGTCCTTCAAAGTCTCATGAATTTGAGTGGGATTATTTGATAGGTGTTGTATGTGTAAATAACATTAAAAAGTCCTTCAAAATCCATCCAACAAAACAATCTTATAAAATCCTTATAATTTTGAATACTAGTGGATTGTTTTTAAGTGATAAAAAATCTCAAACGAATGCATTGAACTTGTACTTGAGCCCAGGGTACAAGGTTCGATTCCCATGGAAGGTAAAAACTCTACTCGGGGGGTAGAGAAGGTCATGATGTGCATGCTTGGGTGCCTACTAAGTAAGAAAAGGACCCAAGGTGTTACAAAAAAAAAGGTGGTAAAAACTCTACATGGGGGGTAGAGAAGGTCATGATGTACACTTGTGGGTAGCCTACTAAGATAAAAAAGGGGCCAAGGTGTTACACCTCCTTCTTCCGTCATACCACCAAAAAATCCCGCTAAGTGCTCCTCCTTCTTCGTGTTCTGCATTTATTTTCTAAATCCCTCTATCGTTCGGTACCTAGTTAGTACTGAATACTTTCAGTACTTTGGTACCATATGTTTCTTTGGGATTTTTCAAAAAAACTAACGGTACCTAGGCACCAAACTAATTCTGCACCTATGTACCTTATGTTTTTTTGTTCTTATTTACAAATATAACACACAGTACAAAAGTACCGAGGGATTTTGGTATTGTTTCCTCTCGGTACCATGCGTGTTGTTTCAGTTTTGTTCTTATTTTTTATTATGTTTTTATTCTTTTACTTTTTAAAATTGTTTTTTCACTACGTTGATATAGGTGTGGCCAAGAATATGGGTGGTGGATTACCAGCCGCAGGCACGTGATGAGCGCCCTATTGCTTTAGTCCATCTTAGGAGGATGCATGGCCCATTTGCATCGATTATCGAGGAGGCACTGCATGAAAAACAACAACATGCTTCTACTGCTGATACTGAGCATGCTCGTGCTGCTACTACTGTTGTGGCTTCATCATTCAACTCGTATCCATACCCAGATCGACTAGTAACTATTATTGGGACCACGCAGCTAGGGACTTATGGGATGGTCTTGTGAGTCATTCAGGGCTTATGTTTATTTTTATTATTAACTTTTGCAATGGCTGAATCCTACTAATGGAGACCACAATGACGCAGAATCGCGGGATGCTATGCATTATATCGCACTCTCAAGCTAGGGACATGATTGACCCAATTGACAAATTCATTCCCTTTTGGAGTATTCTTGCCTTCACCCCCTTGTTGGCCTAGAGTACAAATAGGTGGACAAAGGCATTATTAGTGCATCTGTGGAATGCTCGCAGCCAGACACATCCAGCTTCCACCTACCTATGGGAGAGATGTCGGTAACGATGGACGATGTGTCTCAACTGCACCACATTCCCATTGTTGGCCAGTTCTTCAACATCTCGTTCTATTCTAATATGGTAGCAACTTAGGGAACTATAACAGCTTTTGGGAGTCCTTTATGAGGGGGGGCTTGAGCAGACAGAGAAAAGTATTAGTGTATCACTGAAGTGGCTGCGGAAGGAAGTGTACTAGTCGCGATTTGCGGCTGAATATTGGGAGCCTTCAGCTAAGGCATTTATGTTGCACTTGCCGGGCAGTAGCATCTTCACCGACAAATCTGGGACGCAGGTGAAGGTTTGCTATTTGGTGACGGTGAGTGACCTCCTAGCGACTTGACATGACAGATGTCCCTTGCCTATACCTATGGAAATCTTAGAGATGCTAGTAGAGAAATGTGTAAGCATATGGAAGCTAACACGACATTGATTCAGGTTTATATTAATATTAGTTATATTTTCAATTTAGCATGTTTTTGTTTACTAACCCAATTCACATGTAGATAGCAAACGTGGATCTTCGAGCACTTCCACGAGATTTCTTTTGGGTCTAAGGAGCTAAACGTTGAGTATGAGGAGATGCGACGACATGTTAGTCGTTGGAAGGCTAATAGAGGCGCCTGTTTGGTGTCGCCATATCACATTCTGCTAGATTGACTGACGCTAGAGAAGGTGACATGGGATCCCCATATTGAGCATAGATCTGTCATGCCGTTGCATCGTCTAGTCTACTATCGGGGATTCATACGTCATAGGCTGTGCATGATGTCACATCTTCTTGACTGGGTCCTCAATCATTTTGGCTACATTCAGCGGATGTCATTCGACCCAACAGATAGTAGGAAAACGTCTGTTAATCAATACTTGTCGGACGAGATGTTGTTGGAGTTCGATTAGCATGGTGTTGAGCTTGGGGATCCTGTCATGAAGGGTCACCGAGACACAATTCCTTGGTATATAGAGATACTAGAGGGTCTACCACCCATACATTTGCCCTACAAATGCCCCACTGCCCCCACTAGAGCATGCGGTAGAGCTAGTGGTAAATCTAGTATGTGATATTATAGGAATTTATTGAGTTTGTATGTTTCTTGTAATACATGTTAGATTTTATTGCTATTTTTGCGAGAACGACACGTTTGGTCAGGGTATCACGGATAATCGAGGAGATGAAATGATAGGTTCCACGATAGACATAGCCATGAGCATTAGTCTAGAAGTTGTTCACCATTGCCAGGACACCTACTCGATTTAGAGGGATTATGTATCAGCTGAGAAGTAGCCGACTTCCACGAGGGACCCAGTAGTGCTTTAGGACTTGAATATTTTGGATTGATTATTTTTATATTTTGTACATTACTATGGATGATGTGTTAACTTTACTATCATTTGTTTATATATTTGTTTACAACAATTTTAAGCTGGAATATTTATTGATAAGAATAGATTCGTACATCACAAAACATATAGACATAACAAGGCACAAATGACAAACTCTTGATTACAGGTATTAAAAACGCAACTGGAAAATGATCCACCTGATCCATATTGGTATACTGTGACAAAAGAAAAATAATCTCGTCAGCACCCCAAATGGTATTGGCGTACAACTCTATAGCATAGCTGATGAATATTGGCCATGAGTGTTGATAATTTCTTATACATCCCCATTTCTTTGAACGTCATCTATGAATACTTAATACGTCCATCATATCGACGTCTAGGTTTGCAAACACAAATAGTGCATACCTCTCTAAGCCAAACTGTCATACCCTAATTTTGTCCGGCTTGAGTCAAAACCCTAATTTTCCACAAAAAAAAAATAATTTGTGAAGTGTGGCATCCTTTTGAAGGGTGTGAGGAGCATTTTGCATGCATCCTTAGGTTTCAAAAGTCATTCTAGGGTTTTTAGGGTCATTTTTAGAGTGAAAATGCATTTTTGAGCAAAAAACAAGGTTTTTAGGGCAAAAGGGTATTTTGGTCATTTTTCACAAAAGGATAATTTCTCGTCAAAAAATCATTGTGCAATTTTAGAAAAGTTTATTTGAGACAAAATATTTTCGGTCATGCATATATGTGGCGCATGCATGCATGCATGCATGGTAAAAAAAATTTCAAATTCAAAAAGGCATCAAAAAGGAATATTCTACAAAATTGCAAGGTGAGATTTTTATGATATTTTTGGTCATGGTGATCTCATAAAATGGCATATTCATAATATTCCTAGTATGTGGCCTAAATGGGGTGTATTTTTGTGCAATTATCCTAAGAGGAATAATCAAAAAAGAGAGATAGTGGAAGGTTCATGAAGGGGACAAATAGTACAATTGCCAACTAGCAATTTGCACCCTTTCCACTCCTCATGAGCTGCGCATAACCAGCCCATTATCCCTCTATTTTTGATTTACTTTCATTACTTGCAAAGTGTATCTCAATCATGACCCTCCATTCAAATTAAGATGCAAATCTCCATCATTCATTTATAGTTAATGGCAATCTTGTGATAGGAAATTGTGGAGAAACATTTTTGGAAATTCACACCCTCTCCACTCCCCTCATGAGCTGCGCATATCACACCCATTCACTCCCTCATTTGTGCTTTCTCAATGTCCTCAATCCATGTGATCATCAATCCTAGCCTTTGATTCAAAATTAAGGTCCAATCCTAGAGCACAACTAGAATGCAAGGACGAAAACGCCCTCAACCCTAATTGCATTCTATAAATACCTTGTTAAGCCCATCTCTCACGATTTTTCTTGGCCTCTCATTTTCTCACTCACACAACCCTCACACAACTCTCCCTTCTCCATTTCCTCTCATTGGGCCGAATACTCCTACCGCCAATTCATCCTCCATTCTTCTTCAATTCACTCCCATTTTCTATCTCGAACCCACTCCTACTTCACATATCATCCTCCTCTTCTACTAAAATCTAATTTTTCATCATCTAATCTCAAGAATCAAGGCAAGGTGCGCAAGTTTCATTGTAGTTTGTTGAGGATTTAGTTGATTTGTGGTCTTGTTCTTCATATTACTCATTTCCTAGCTTGGATTCAAGGTAAAACTTCAAAACCCTTGCATCTTCTTCATTTTTACATAATCTCTCTTCTCCTCATCTCACCTCCTACATATATTGTTGTCTTTGCTTTGAGGAGCCATATCAAACACTATTGACAAGCACTTAGGAAGGCTTGGGTGTTTGAGGTGGCTCCTTGGCTTTGAAAGAGTTGTTCTTGTGTTTTCTTGCATTTTCTTGTATTTTAAATCTTGTTTGCATAATTTTCATCAAATGAAAACCCATTCTCATACCCCATTTGCTTCGGCCATGAACTCTATTTTAGGGTTCTTGTGTGTTCTTGTTCATTTTATGATTTGGGGTTGAATAATTGTTGATCTTGGGCCATACATAGCCTCGGGTTTGGGCAAGAAAAATAGGGTTCATGTTGCTTGTTTTGTTTTCTTTGATTTTGTGTGAATAAATGCATGATTTGGTTGATGTTTGTCTTAGGAACTTGCATGATAGATTAGGTCCTTTTCTCTTGTGTCGCTTTTGTGTGTTAAGTTGTCAATTTTGCATGAAATAAGTTGATGATTCCATGCTTGCTTGCATTCGCCATGACTAGGGTTTCTACCCTTTGATTGCTTGAAGATTGTCATTTTGATTGTGGTTGAGTAAATGCAAGTTGTGTCATTGTGTTTTTAACATTTTACCATTTCATTAACTTTTTACTTTTACCATCTCATTCACTTTTTACCACTTATTTCATTCACTTTTTATCACTTATTTCATTAAGCTTTTATCACTTTGCATTCTTTCCTTTTACTACATTGCATCAAGGCTTCTTACCATAACTCATCTTGCTTTTTATCACTTTGAATCATGAATCATTTACCTAAAAACCCAAAGACATTTCACATACTTCATGCATCCTCTTACTTATTATTTTACATTCATTTCTAACTTACATATTCACATGTTCATGCATACTCAAATGTTCATACCTTGCACAATAACTATGCTCATGCATTCATAGTCTTGTATGCTCAATCATTCGTTCATGCATAGTCTTGTATGCTTATTTCATTCATGCATAGTCTTGTATGCTCATGCATTTGCATATTTGCCTAATCATGCACATCATTGCTTGCATGTTCATTCATCTAACGTAGATCATTCTATGCCTATAATCAATTGTATTCTCTCGTTCATGATGCATTTAAATGTCTTGATTTAATTGTTTGCAATTCCTCCCCCATGCATGTACTCTTATGTGAAAACGTAAGCCTACTTACTTGTTGTAGCATAGAGTCATTAAGATAAATGCATACCCTTTGAGATTGTTGTCCGTCCCGTAGCAATTCTCACACACACGCACAATTGTTTTGAGAATTTTATCTTGCATCTTTGACAATTAAATCTCTTGATTGTATTGGCATGCTTAATCTTAGTTGATGATCAACATGTTCATGATTGCTTGATTAGTTGAATATGTTTGAACTTCATTCATTCATTTTGCATTTGGTTATGGACTTGGAATTTGGTTGAAATTGTTCTATTTTGTTTTTCCAAAACTCATTCCCAAAACCCTTCTTCAAAACTCCAATAAGACCAAATTGTCACCAATGATCACTCGCGCCGTTGCCGTTTGTTTGTTGGTGATGATTTCATTTTCTAAAAGAGTTAGTAGTGTGGCTACTCTAAACCGTTGTTGTTTGGTCGCTATGAACGCTCGACCTCTTTGCGAAAACATTTTCTTCGTTAAACAAAAACCAATTGTCATTGAAGATCACTCGCGCCGTTGCCGTTTGATCATTAATGACGATTTCATTTTCCAAAAAGTTAGTAGTACGACCACTCTAAACCGTGGTTGTTTGGTCGTCACAAACGCTCGCCCAATTGCGTGCGAAAAACTCTCAAACCATTCTCAAAAGCAAAGACGAGAACTACGTAGCTTTGATTCCTCATCACAAATGGGGTTACGTAGGAGCGGGTTCATGTCCCGTCAAGCACACTTTCAAAAAAATCATAAAAAGAAATCTCTTTCCCACCCCCTTCTTTAAAAATCTTTGTTTTATTCCGCCTTTCAAAGATAACAAAAGATTTCCTTTCTCCTCTGCTTTCCAAAAATCCTTTCAAATAAAAAGAAAAGAAATATAAAAAAGAAAATAAAAGAAGTAGAACAAGTCGCTTTCAAACCAAACCTTTGTCTAAACCACACATCAAGTTAAAGGTTCCTTTCGGTAGAAAGGATGTGTGGGGTGCTAATACCTTCCCACACATAACCGAATTTCCAACCTACATCTCTCGAAGTTTTCAAAGACCATCCGCCTTACTAAAAGACCTTTTTTCAATGTTTTGGTCTTAAAATTAAAATATTGGTGGCGGTTCCAAACTTTTTCCAAGTTGCATAATGAGAAGTCCAAGCCGGATTTTTCGAGGCGCAACACAAACTAACGATGGTTGAATCGCTTTGTTGAACCTTTCTTTTCACGCGACTAAGAATATCCCTTTTGATCCTACAAAAGATATGAATGGGAAAATGAAACCAAACACCATTATCTTGTGTGGTTATATGACCACTGTGATAGAGAACAACCAATTTGTTGTCCATTGAGAACCGAGTTGATGTGAAATCCATTTTAGAGGGGGTGTGAGTGAAGAAGAAAGTGTTTAGTAAGGGAGACATGTTGGTGGAAATTGGTGTGAAACAAAATGGGGATAAGTGTGCCTATTTATAGCGAGTGAAGTGTGGTTGGATTTTAATATTGGCAGTTGATCAAAATTGTCGATGATAAATTTGGACCGTTGAAATTCAATCAATTGAGTCACATTTTCACAACAATGTCATTCACTCCTATTTCTGACACAAAGGACGGAGATTCCAATGACTCTCAAAGTGTCGGTGGAATCCAAGCCATCAAACATTGAAAATATCTATAAAAAGATGATTCTGCACGAAGAACACATCATCCTTCTTCTTCCGTTTATGAGGTAGGAAATTCATGAACTTGAGGTACAATTTCATATGCTTCCATATCCTCTCAAGGTGAAGGATGATAAACAAGGCATAGAAGGAGTCTAAATATCGATCAAGCTCTTCACTCCCATCTTCCTTGCTTCTCAAAAGATGAGAAGGGAGAATGATTTGTTGGGTGATTTCTGGTTGGATTTCCATACCTTCCCAAGATTGAGAGTTTTTAGCTTCCTTCCAAACAAGAGGATCCTCCCGTTCAATTATTTTTTTTTCTCATATTTCCTTTTCTCACATGATTCTTCTATTATTGAGCCCTTTTCTTCTTGTTCTCGAATCTTGAACAAGTGGTTGTTCATCTGCTAACTACCATCCGCTAACTGTGATATGATTTGTCAATAACTATCCACTCGCTCCTCAAGAATTTTAGGTTGGGCCAACCAAGGTAAAGACTCGTCGAGGAGTACCCATTCTCGTTCACAAGAGCAATACACACGATCTTTCCCACAAAGATCACAATAGAGTATGTCTCACAATCGCCATTTAAATGTGGTCCTCCACAACAACAACAACGGCGGAAGTAGTGTGGACTCCATGACTTACAAAGTATTCACCGGCTTTCATAGAATCAAGGGAGTAAAAGTGGTAAAAGGATAAAAAATATATGCATAAAGTAAAAAGAAGCAACAAAACTAAAAACAAATTAAAGTATGTACGGGTTCAAATTAGCGATTGCCTTCAAAAATAATTAGTAAATTAATTCCGATCCTAAGAACGGGCGCCTAAAACTTGTTAACTTTTCAAGTGTGTACCGAATCGTGCAAGTAATAAAACCGTAAATACCGGGATATCGCCCTCAAGGATCGAAGTTATTTTACTAAATACGTTAATGTACTACTAATAGGAACCAAGTTTAAAGGGGTTTTGGTTTGATAATTGTTGAGCTATCAAGCTCAAATTAAAACAAGAAAATATTTTTGTGTTTTTAGTAATAGAAACCAAAGAACGAGTTGAAAAGGATATGATGGTAAGAGATGCTGGGATGAATTCCTATTGATTTCACACTATTGCCACCGATTTAATTTGGAAGATAATCTCTCTCTAATTTTGCTATCAAACTCACAACATTAACCAATTCCTAGTTTCTTAGGTAACTAGTCCTTTGTTGATAACTAAAAGCCCTAATCCCTTAGGTGATTCTAATTAACAACAAGCATTAAATCAATAGTTTGCACTATACAACAACTAATAGATTATTCCTAAGCTATCAATTGACTGTGATTTCGAATTTCAAACATTCAAGAATAAAATTTCCATCTCATAATTGAACAAAAGATCATTGTATAAGTTTTCCAACCATAAAAAGCATTAAGCGTAGAAATTGATACACAAAATACGAGAGAGTACGATACAAATATGATTCTAAACCAGTGACAATATTGTTACATCAATACTCATTCATCCCTAACACAAAGAAATTTAGCTACTCATGATTAAAGAAGAGAAACAAGGGAAATTACAAGTGGAAGATGATGATGAACACATATGAAGCTTCAATTCTTGTTCCCAAGGCTTGAATCTTCGATACCGTCCACCCTAATCGCTCTCTGCAGCTTCTAGGGTTCCAAAAACGTCCAAAAGTGAAAGATCCCCTCCAAAACAGTAAATTCGCGTTTTTAATTATTTTTCTCGCCCACCAAGCGCGCACGCTGTTCCTCGCTCGATTTAGCTCCCGCGCTAGCCTGGGCTTTCCACGACTTGTGGCGCTGATTCCAGCGCGTCCGCGCCAGTTTCCGCGCCAGCTTCCTTATTTCCCTGACTTGTGGCGCTAATTCCAAACGCGGTGCCATGCCCCCCCGGCCAAAGATCAACACTTCATGTCCCATGCGCCCATGCCGAGTGCCTCAATGCCCATTTCAAGCGTGCCATGGAAATTTTCCTTGACTCGCACCACTTGTTCTTCAATACCCTCAATTCCCGGGCACAAAACACACAAGAACCCCAAGCGTAAACACTGCATAATACATAAGCCTCTAATAGCACAATTTGCTAAATTCTCCTAATACTTCACATTAATTCATCAAAACTTCAACGTAAAATCCCTTTTAATACCGAAAAACATCATGTGATGGGGATTCATCACAACCCCAACTTGAACATTTGCTTGTCCTCAAGCAAGGACAACTCGCAAGACCGCACTTCGACAACCCAATACCGGATAACATGCAATCAAGTATGAATCCACTTTCAGAAACAAGTTGAGCGTCAACTTTCAGACTGGCCACTCAAATGCAATCCCACATATGGTACTTTCACTAGCACATACTTGCTCAATAGTGCGTGTGTGACATTTAACCGAATTGGAACAAAGCTAGTTTCAAAATGCATCTAACTAAGACTAGAGGGCTTTCTTCCGAGACCGCCAAAGATGTTTCAAAACAAAGGGTAGACTAACGTTTCCACATAAGATTGAGGGGCTTCAAAGCAACGACAAAGGGTCTTAATTCGGCATTACAGATTGGACCAGTGCACAACTACTTCAATACACACACAACACAAACCACACAACGTAGAGTTTTTGGTCGCAACCCCTCATTACATCAAAAATTGAGATTTATTCAAAGAAGCATTTCCGGGAGATTGCAACAATTACACAAATGTGGGATTTTTCCACTTATTCACAAACACACTTAAACACACACGACATACACTACAACCATACATGTAGACGCTGCAGTGTTGCACTCACGCGCACACACACCACGGCATACACTACAGTGTTACGGGTAGACGCTGTAGTGTTGCACTCACACACACTGACACCACGACATACACTGCAGCGTTACGGGTAGACGCTGCAGTGCTGCACTCACGCACACTGACACCCACACGTGCACTGACCATCCTACAATCTTCATACACAGCCTTAGTACAACCGATGCACCCCCAACTTAGCTTCTACAGCTACCCTTAATTTTTAGTAAAAATTTGGCACTCCCATGGTCCACCAAGCAGCTAGCTTAGCAAAAATCATTTCTAGGATCACTAAGTTCCACCTGAGTTAATGTTTTGAGTGTGGAAGCAAGATTGCACAAGTTCCTTCACCACATGGGGTATACTATTCGCTCAATTCTCACCGAATCATCACAAAGTTTGCTCAACTGTCCTTTATAAAAAAAAATTAAACAGGAAATTCACCATATGATTGCATTTTATTCATGAAACTGACGTTAGGTCCTCCCCCCACTTAAACACAGCAGTGTCCTCACTGATTGATTTAGGGGAAGACCTATGTACAAAGACTAAGGCAAAAACAAAAATAAAATTAAAAACGACAACTAACCTAAGAGAAAACATCAAAGTACACAATCACATCATGCAAGATAAGGGAAGGAGAGAAAATAACCATAGCGGTGAGTAGACTACTCAACCGCGCCCGTAGTCCGGCGGAGGTGATCGAAAGATGTCGAAGATCCGGATCCAACTGCCCTCCACTCGCATCGTGCACATTTCTCTCAGATAGGGCTCTCATCCCAAACTTGTGCTCCGCTGCCATTCTATTCTGAGTCCGCCAAATCCGCTCTTGGTTTGCTGTCATGCGTTCCTAGTTAGCTGCCAGCACATCCATTCTTGCCTACAAGTGTGTAAATGTGTCCTAGATGCACCCTAAAGTACTAATCAGATAAAAATAATGCGAGAAAATAAAATCAAATAAGGTAAAATTAAAAGACAGGATAGAGAAAATTGGGTTGCCTCCCAATAAGCGCTTCTTTAACGCCACTAGCTTGACGCAATTCCCCTCACAAGGTGGAATATATGACACGAAGAACACATCATCCTTCTTCTTCCGCTTATGAGGTAGGAAATTCATGAACTTGAGGTACAATTTCATATGCTTCCATATCCTCTCAAGGTGAAGGATGATAAACAAGGCATAGAAGAGTCTAAATATCGATCAAGCTCTTCACTCCCATCTTCCTTGCTTCTCAAAAAGATGAGAAGGAGAATGATTTGTTGGGTGATTTCTCGTTGGATTTCCATACCTTCCCAAGATTGAGAGTTTTTAGCTTCCTTCCAAACAAGAGGATCCTCCTGCTCAATTATTTTTTTTCTCATATTTCCTTTTCTCACATGATTCTTCTATTATTGAGCCCTTTTCTTCTTGTTCAATCTTGAACAAGTGGTTGTTCATCCGCTAACTACCATCCGCTAACTGTGGATATGATTTGTCAATAACTATCCACTCGCTCCTCAAGAATTTTAGGTTGGGCCAACCAAGGTAAAGACTCACAAGGAGTACCCATTCTCAGTTCACAAGAGCAATACACAAGATCTTTCCCACAAAGATCACAATAGAGTATGTCTCACAATCGCCATTTAAATGTGGTCCTCCACAACAACAACAACGAAGTGGAAGTAGTGTGGACTCCATGACTTACAAAGTATTCACCGCTTTCATAGAATCAAGGGAGTAAAAGGGTAAAAGGATAAAAAATATATGCATAAAGTAAAAAGAAGCAACAAAACTATAAACAAATTAAAGTATGTACGGGTTCAAATTAGCAATTGCCTTCAAATAATTAGTAAATTAATTCCGATCCTAAGAACGGCGCCAAAAACTTGTTAACTTTTCGGCAAGTGTACCAATCGCAAGTAATAAAACCGTAAGTACCGGATATCGCCCTCAAGGATCGGGTTATTTTACTAAATACGTTAACAACTACTAATAGGAACCAAGTTTAAAGGGGTTTTGGTTTGATAATTGTTGAGCTATCAAGCTCAAATTAAAACAAAGAAATATTTTTGTGTTTTTAGTAATAGAAACCAAGAACGAGTTGAAAAGGATATGATGGTAAGAGATGCTAGGGATGAATTCCTATTGATTTCACACTATTGCCACTGATTTAATTTGGAAGATAATCTCTCTCTCTAATTTTGCTATCAAACTCACAACATTAACCAATTCCTAGTTCCTTAGGTAACTAGTCCTTTGTTGATAACTAAAAGCCCTAATCCCTTAGGTGATTCTAATTAACAACAAGCATTAAATCAATAGTTTGCACTATACAACAACTAATAGATTATTCCTAAGCTATCAATTGACGGTATCGAATTTCAAACATTCAAGAATAAAATTTCCATCTCATAATTGAACAAAAGATCATTGTATAAGTTTTCCAACCATAAAAAGCATTAAGCGTAGAAATTCGATACACAAAATACGAGAGAGTACGATACAAATATGATTCTAAACCAGTGACAATATTGTTACATCAATACTCATTCATCCCTAACACAAAGAAATTTAGCTACTCATGATTAAAGAAGAGAAACAAGGGAAATTACAAGTGGAAGATGATGATGAACACATATGAAGCTTCAATTCTTGTTCCCAAGGCTTGAATCTTCGATAGCCGTCAGCCGGAATCGCTCCTCTGCAGTTCTAGGGTTCCAAAAACGTCCAAAAGTGAAAGATCCCCTCCAAAACAGTAAATTCGCGTTTTTAATTATTTTTCTCGCCCAGCCGCGCGGCCGCGCCGGCTTCCAGTTTCCAGTTTCCCTGACTTGTGGCGCTGATTCCAGCGCGTCCGCGCCAGTTTCCGCGCCAACTTCCTTATTTCCCTGACTTGTGGCGCTAATTCCAGCGCGCCCGTGCCATGCCCCACGCCAGCATCAACACTTCATGTCCCATGCGCCCATGCTGAGTGCCTCAATGCCCATTTCGCGTGCCATGGAAATTTTCCTTGACTCGCACCACTTGTTCTTCAATACCCTGTAATTCCTGGGCACAAAAACACACAAGAACCCCAAGCGTAAACACTGCATAATACATAAGCCTCTAATAGCACAATTTGCGTAAAATCCCTTTTTAATACTGAAAAACATCATGTGATGGGGATTCATCAAGAATTCTGGGATGTTTTCCTACGGAAAAGCCATTGTAATTTCCGTGGAAAAGCCACTGAATAATGTTAATAAAGCCACCGGTAAGTTTTTTGTTTTTTTTAAAAAGCCGCCGGTAATTTTTTGTTTTTTTTTTTTAAAAGCCGACGGTAATGTTTTTTTTTTTTAAAAAAATAACTTTCCGCCGGTAATTATTAAAAATCCGCCGGTAATATATATTTTTTTAAAAAAAAAGTTTTTAAAATTAATTTTAAATTTTTAATATTTAAATTATATTTAAATTTTAAAATATTTTTAACAATTTGAAAATTATTTAAAAAGGTAATTTTAAATATTTAAAATTAAATTATTTAAATTTGAAAATTATTTTTAAAAACAAGAATTATTGTTAAATTATTTAAAAGACCGTAAAAATAAAAATTAATTTTCAAATTTAAATAATTTAATTTTAAAAAATTTAAAAAACGTTTTTTAAAAAATATTTTCATCCCATTGATTATTTGAAAATTATTTAAAAAATTTAAAACGTTTTTTGATATCAAATTAAACGAGAAATAAATTATCAATAGATAAATAATCAAACCAACAAAGCAAGAATTAAATTTAAATTATCCATACAAATTAAACAAGAACTAATCAAACCAACAAAGTCACGATTAAATTATCCAACAACAAACCACTAATAATAAGGTCTATTTGGGTTCTGGTTGCTGTTGGGATCCAGCTGTAAAAGCTCTGTCGTCCAATCATCTTCTTCATCCTCATGCTTTGCTGGGAGACATGTCGTGGGCCGATATGGCCGGGTCCGAAATTGCTGGACGGGTTGTTGAACCGCCGCGGAAGACATGGTGTGGCCGACGTGGTCGGGTCTGAAATTGTTGTTGTCGGGGCTGCGATTGAAATTGCTGATGGGCCTGAGGCTGGAATGGCTGCGGTGGAGAGTTTAAATCGAGGCACGATCGACCATATGGGTATGGCGATACCGCTTGAAGGCGCATCGCTCATAGTTGAAGGGAGGCCGAAGGCACTGTGGTATCACTGAAAGCAACTCCGTAGGGCCGCATCCCCCGCGGTGGATAAGGTATCGATGATGATGATGATGGCATAGATGGCCTTGCATGAGACATATTATCCATTAATTGCTTCCAAGCCTCATTGATTCTCAAGCGTTCTTGACCGCCAACTCACGCTCCTCGCCTTGTCTCTCTCGATCTCCCCGAAGCTCACGCCGTAGTTGCTCAATTTCTCGGCCAATACCGCAACCTCACCCGCTTCTTCAGAGTGGGGATATGAGAGCGCCCAAGATTTGTTGTTTCAGAGGAATTTGATCTCAAATTCGAACAATGGAATTTGGAAAAGAACGCCGGCCCATACCACCAGATCCTTGTAACCGACCTTTTCTTGACGATGGACCAAAAAGTTCATTCCATTTTGCTAAGGCCAATCGACCCTCCTCAACGGGATCAACCTCGCCCCCGCTTACTCTCCCGTGTTTGGCGATACTCCCGCCGCCAATTAGAGAATGCTTTCAATCATCCTTGGCCGCTTCTTCAGAAAATCACCGTGTCCTCGCAAGATATGAAGTTGCACGTGTAACTCCGGCAAAGTAGGTGGCCGACCAAGAACAACCTCCTATATATAGTATTAATTTAATATTAGTATTTAATAAAATATAAAATTTGAAGAATTAAAAACAAAGATATATAAAATATTACCAAGCGTTTAGCATGTTCATATGAGCTGATAGAACCGCCCAGATTTAAGCAACCACCTCTCTCAGAAGCTCGATTCGCAGCAGCTCTCTAACATTTTCGTTGATAATCCTCATGCGCCCATTTCACTTGGAGTTGATCCCATATAGGCGGACCAATCCAATCCGACGACTCTAGATCTGTCTTGCCACGCTCTTCCTCAAAGATTTCGTAAAAACTACGAGAAGCTCTTGAATTGAAGACTTTCTTAACTGCATGGTCATCCTCAGGTTTCCATGCGAATGTTGCCTTGTTGCACAAATTAAAATAAGTTGTTAGAAAAAACAACTTAATGAATTCAAGAATTTGGCAAAAATTAAAAATTAATTAAATAGTAAAAAAACTTACCCTAAATTGATTCCACATTTTGGACTCCTGATCTTTTTAACCTCCGACTAATCAATCCAGACTTTGTGTAATTTGCCTTGATAATACTTGTTATCGCGCTGAACACAATCCTCCCGTGATCAAAGTCAGACATAAGAAAGAAAAATTAAAATGATATTAATTTAAAAAGACAAATTTAAAATACAAATACAAATATATATAATAAATACTTACAAATGTCCAACAACCTCCACAACGATACGACCGCCTTCCAAAACATCAACCACGCCGGTTTGCGCGATCATACACGCAGCGGGCGCCTATCTCGATCAGCAGGGGGGTGCCATACTACCGGGTGGAGGCGGCACGGGTTCAACGCCTCGAGCTCGCCCGATGAAGGCATATGCACATAGTTGCCATGAACAAGTCGATAAACTATCTTACGCTTACGCGTAAAGAAGTACATATCTTCTTTCCTTTTTCCGAGGCGCACGGTGGTCTCAGAACACCTAAATAATTTAATTAAGTAATTGATTAAATTATTTAAAGTGTTGCACTAATTTTAGTTATATTGAGTTATAATGTGGTAACCTCTTTTGTGTGTTAGGGAGTGGTGGAAGCGATGGAAGGAGGGTGTAAAAGGGCCCAAACCTTTTGAGCCCAAAATATAAATAGACTAGGTTTAGTTGCATAGGAAGGAAAAGAAAAGAAAAACAACAAAGAGGAAAAGAAGAGGTGTTGCATACGTGGGAGAGGAAAGGAAGGAGAAGAGAGAAACTTCTCAAGTTGCTCAAGGTAAGGGTTTTGGTCCTTTCTTTCTCAAATTTTTTCCTTTTCCTATTGTGGTGATTTTCAATCCCTCATTGCTTGTTGTTGTTGGTTCGCAAGTTGCTCAAGGAGGGACATCCATCGTTAATTGCGAAGTAGAGGAAGGGAAAGCTTGCTATTTTGGGTGATTTTGGTGTTATTGGAGTCCTACGGTTTAAATTAAGGTAAGGGTGAGCGTTTCATTTAACATAATTGGGTATATGATGGGTGTTGGGGGGGTTTCTTGACGTTGTTTGAGGATTGTTGATGTTGTCATGTGATTATCTATGATTGAGTATAATTGAGTATGTGATTTAGTACAAATTGCGTATGTGATGTGGTTTGTGGAGTTTCTTGATGTTGTTTAATGATTTCTGATGTTGTTTGATAATTTTTGATGATGTTGATGATTTTGATGAGGTTTGATGATATCTGATGATGCTGTTAACAGTACGTGGAAATGAAAATGTTGTGAGAATAATTTTAGGTGAGGAATCGATTAGTAGCTTGAGTGATATAGGTGAGGAATCGATTATTAGCTTGAATGACATAGGGAAGAATCGATTGTTGGCTTTCCAAAAGAGATAGGAATCGATTCTTTGCTTCAAAACAAGATAGGACAATCGATTATTGGCTTTCCAAGAGATGGGAATCGATTGTTGGCTTTATAAATCAAGTTAATACAGGTCGATAATCTATTACATAATTTATTATGTGCCCGTGTCTAATCGATTTCTAACTTTAAACCAACAAGATCAGAAATCAATATTTTTCACCTGTGTCTTAAGTTGTGTCATGCTGTTTTATGAATATATAGTGTTGTTTTTCAAAAATATAAGTTGCTGATTTGTTGCTAAATTGATGTTGTTTTATGAATAAAAGTTGCTGTTTTTCAAGAATAGGAGCTGCTGTTTTCTTAATTAATATGTTGCTGTTTTACAAAATAATGAGGTGCGCTTTTGTATTAAAATCTTACTGCTTTATCATCTGCTTTTTGACTCAAAAATCTGCTGCTTGATTATCGCACGCGCCTCAAAAAGTCACTGTTTTCTCTTGTTTTGTTGCTGGTCAAGGACCGAATTTTCTGAGTTTATTTTATGATTGAATTGCTGTAAGAGGTTATACTATTAGTGTACTCCTTGACTATGGCTAGACTGTGGTTTACCACTAAGGCCAGAATTTCTTTCACTGGTGTATTTACAAGGGCATTATCGAGAACCTTGCAAGTGTGGCCAATGCCTCATGCAAGTGGTACCTAAGCACCGAGTAATCCCATAGTCAATCAGTTTACTATTTTATAATCCACAAAACTAAAAGCTAACCGTAATGTATATATATGCTTATGATGACGTGACTATATGATGTTGATGAATGTGTCGGTTCATGCTATGGGTGATTTTGATGATGTGTGATTTAAGATTTGATGTGAATGATTTAATGCACTCTACGAGTGTTTTATGATGACATGCCTTGAGTGGTTATTTCTTTTATGATGATGATGATGAGTACTCGGGTGAGTTGTTGATTGAGTTGCACATGTGTTATAGAATTTCATGGCATGTGCATACTATGACTAATATTGATGATGTTATGCCTCGAGTGGTTTTTCTTCTATGATGAAGATATGCCTTGAGTGGTTTTAAAGATGATATGGTACCATCATGCATATGCCCGCGTGTGGGTTGCATTTTCATACATAATCATAACTGTGAGTTGTTGCTGACGTGATTTGAGCTGGTGTTGTGTATTTATGATGTGGTGATGATGATGATACCTTGTGATTGTCTGCTCCCATCCTCTATTATGTATCCGATTATGTTCCATTGAAATTCTCACCCTTCTCGCTGAATCTTTGCTCTATTGTGGCAACGCTCGCAGTACCCGCGAATGAAGGACTTGCGCTTTATTCTTTTAGTTTTTGGGATGTATTG
This sequence comes from Oxytropis ochrocephala, assembly GCA_020916435.1. Classification (NCBI taxonomy): domain Eukaryota; kingdom Viridiplantae; phylum Streptophyta; class Magnoliopsida; order Fabales; family Fabaceae; genus Oxytropis; species Oxytropis ochrocephala. The sequence goes on from CM037093.1 coordinate 82,300,089, forward strand.
TTGTGTTGCTCTCTGATACTGTAACACCTAGGGGCGTGGAGTTGGATAATTTATTTAATAGTTGTATGCTGATTTTTATTTGTTACATTGAGACGTGTTTGAGAGTATTCGTGAGTTGGTGGTTAAGCCACGCGATTGTGTTTATGAGGATGGAATTTTCCATAATTGATGTTTGATTGCACCAATTTGAAAAGTGCATATTTGATGAGTTTTTGGAAGTCAGAGCATTTCTTTTCTATCAATTAAAACAAATTTTATTTTTGAAAAAGAAGTACTGATAAATGACACGTAATATGAGGGTAGAAAAGGGGTGTTACATAAGTGGTATCGAGAGCGGCTTCGGTCCGTCCACGGTGGTCGAGTCGCCAAGTTGAGTAACATTTGAGCTTTGTTACTCGCTTCGATTTTTTGTTTTCTCGCTGCGCAGACTAGAATGGCGGGATCGGAACGATGTCGCACTTGCTGCCGCCGCTTGCGTGCTATCACTGGGTCATGGGTAACATACCCAATGCTACGGGGTGATGGAACGCGTAGTCCGCCACGCCCAATGCGTGAGAACCCTCCTACTTTTGAAGGCGTATAATCTCGATGGTGCCCTTGAGTGGCTAAGCGAGATGGAGCGGATATTCCGTGTCATGGATTGCACCGATGCCCGTAAGGTTCGCCATGGCACACACATGTGAAGAAAGAGGCTTATGATTGGTGGTGGACAAACTAGTCAGGGGTTGACGATCGCCAATGAGGAGATCACGTGGGCGATTTGAGAGGAGTTCAAGAGGAAATACTATCCTAAGATGTCCGTGGAAAGAAAGAGGTGGAGTTTTTGAGACTTGAGCAAGGTAGCATGATCAGAATCGAGTATGCCGCAAAATTTATCGAATCGCCCAAGTTTTATCCACACTATGATGGAGAGGGTGCCGAGTTCTCCAAATGCATCAAGTTTGAGAACAGTTGCGTGGCCGACATTAAGAGAGCCATAGGGTATCGCAGATCCGTGTATTCCCATTGTTGGTTAATAGTGCGCAATTTTTGAAGAGGACAATAATGCTTTCTCTTGAGCTATGAAGGAAAGGCAAAAGAATTTTTCGGCCTGGGAAAGCTATATGAGGCGCCACTGTAAAGGCAAAGGGAAGTTTGTGGGTAAATCTGCTGGTGGGTCTAAGCCGCGAAGTGGGGCAGATGTCGCAGCCGGTGTTACTTGTTACACGTGTGGAAAGGCAGCCATAAGAGTCCGTGATTGTCCAAATAATGAGAAAAAGAGATGTTACAAGTGTGGAAAAGAGGGACACATGGCTTCCAACCGTGATAGGAAGGAGGTGCCGTGGCTTTAATTGTGGGAGGGTGGTCACATCAATTGCACAAAGTGTCCAAAGCCAAAGAAAGAGAAGTCCACCGGGAGAGTTTTTGCACCGGCAGTTTCGTAGGGACCCAATGCGATTAGAGGTACATGCTTCATCTATGGTACACCTTTAATTGCTATTGTTGACACGGGTGCTACGACTCTTTTTATTGCTTCGCTTTGGCCAAAAGTTGAATTTAGTGTTGTCTCATTATGGAGAGAGGATGGTTATCGACACTCCACTAAGGGGTTCGGTGAACTACTTCTCTAATGTGTGCTAGGTGTCCTCTCACGCCTTCGCAGAGATTTTCTCGTTGATCTGATTTGTTTACCTTTGGGTGGGTTGGATGTGATTCTCGGCATGGATCGTTAGTAGATAACCATGTGCACATCAACCGCCCTAGTAAGTTCATTAGTTTTCTTCTTCCCAGAGGAAGAGTTCGCTTTGCCTCACGAGCAATTGCGCGGTAATGAAAGAGGGTGGTCGGCTTGTTTGCTTTGATGGCGCCCATGTCTCACGAGAACCAAGCCGTGATTGATGGGTTGCGGTGGTGTGTGAGTTCCCGAAGTGTTTCTCGATGAGATTCCTAGTGTGCCACCGCAGGGGAAGTTGAGTTTGGGATTGAGCTTGTGCACGCACTCAGCCCGTGTCTATGGCACCGCATCAATGTCGCCTTCGAGTTGTCCGAATCAAGAAGCGGTTAGAGGAGCTTCTTGAGAAGAAGTTTGTGAGGCCTAGTGTGTCACCATGGGGGCTCCAGCTTTGTTGGTTAAGAAGAAGGACGGGAGTATGCGTCAGGCGTGGATTACGTGCAATCAACAAGGTAACTATTAAAAATAAATATCCTCTTCCGAGGATTGATGATCCGATGGATCAACCGGTGGGTGCTAAGGTTTTTAGCAAGATTGACTTGAGGTCGGGTTATCATCGATCAAGGTGAAGGATGAAGACATCCGTAAGACCGCTCAGATTTGCAGGTATGGGCATTATGAGTACTCAGTAATGCCGCTTTGGTGTCACAAATGCACCAGGGGTGTTTATGGAGTACATGAACCGGATCTTCCATAGCTATTTGGATCGGTTTGTGGTTGTGTTTATTGATGATATACTAGTGTACTCTAAGTCTGAGGATGAACATGCAGAGCACTTGAGGTTAGTGCTAGAGGTGCTGAAAGAAAGAAAGCTTTATGCTAAGTTATCAAAGTGTGAGTTCTGGCTGAAAGAGGTAAGCTTCTTGGGTCACATTATCTCTGTGATGGTATAGTTGTGGACCCAGCTAAGGTTGATGCAGTGTTGCAGTGGGAGAGCCCAAAGTCTGTGACTGAGATTAGGAGTTTCTTGGGATTAGCTGGTTACTACAGGAGGTTTATTGAGGGGTTCTCTAAGCTAGCCCTTCCGTTGACCCAATTGACCTGTAAGGGAAGAGCTTTTGTGTGGGATGCCAAGTGTGAAGAGAGCTTCCAAGAGTTGAAAAGGAGGTTGACAACATCTCCGGTGCTAGTGTTGCCTGTGCCGGATCAACCTTTTGTTGTATACTGTGATGCGTCCAAGATGGGTTTGGGAGGTGTATTGATGCAGGATGGGAAGGTAGTTGCTTATGCGTCCCCAGACAGCTTGAGAATACATGAGAAGAACTATCCTACTCATGATTTGGAACTAGTCGCTATTGTGTTTGCGCTAAAGATTTGGAGGCACTATCTCTATGGTACCGTGATTTGAGGTGTTCAAAGGATCACAAGAGTTCGAGGTACTTGTTTGACCGTAAGAGCTGAATATGAGACAGAGGCGTTGGTTAGAGTTGCTTTGAAAGATTACGATTTCGGCTTGAACTATCATCCCGGCAATGCTAATGTTGTGGTCGATGCTTTAAGCTCGGAAAACTTTACATATGTCGAAGAATGATGGTGAAGGAATTGGAGTTGATTGAGCAATTCCGTGATTTGAGTCCTGGTTTGTGAGGTGACACCGCAGAGTGTCAGCCGGGTATGCCGAGGATTGATAATGACTTCTTGATTAATATCGAGACGCCGTAAACCGGATGTGAAACCGTGGATTTGTTGGTCATGGGTGATCGAGCAAAGGATGGGGATTTCGTGTTGATTCCCGTGAGTATTGAGATTCAGTGACGTGATATGTGTTCCCGATGATGCCGATATGAAGAGAATGATACTTGAGGAGAGCCATAGGAGCAAGTTAAGTATTCATCCAAAGCCACGAAAATGTACCATGATTTGAAGAGACTGCTTTTGGTGGCCTGGTATGAAGAAGGATGTAGCACAATTTGTATACGCATGTTTGACTTGCCGTGTCAAAGATCGAGCACCGTGGTTTACGGGGTTGATGCAACCATTGGAGATTCCGAATGGAAGTGGGACAAAGATTTCCATGGACTTTGTGGATGTGTGGTTGCCAAACACCGTGAGAGGGTTTGATTCTATTTGGGTGATTGTGGATAGGTTGACCAAGTCCGCTCACTTTATTCCTATCAACATCACTCTATCCGGTACAAAGTTGGCTAGAATATACATTCAGTGATCGTGAAGCTTCATGGGGTTCCAAGAGTATTGTGTCGGATAGAGACCCGCGCTTTTACATCGTAGTTTTGGGGAAGCTTACAGGAGGCTTTGGGGTCCAAGCCGAGGTTGAGTTCACTTTTATCATCCTCGGTGATCGATGGTCGACAGCAGAGGACCATCCGCCTCTTTGGAGGATCTTCCGAGAGCTTGTGTGTTTGGAGCAGGAGGTGCGTGGGATACACACCTTCCACCGATTGAGTTCACTTATAATAACAAATACCATTCGAGTATAGGGATGGCTCCTTTTGAGGCAATCAGTGGGGCGAGGTGTGGACTCCGTTGTGTTGGCATGAGTCCTGGTGAGAGTGTCGTTCTTGGACCGGAATTGGTTGTGGAGACTACAGAGAAGGTTAAGATGATCGGGAGAAAATGAAAGAGTCCCAGTCTGGAAAAGTTATCATGATAGGAGGAGAAAGGACTTGGAATTTCAGTCGTGAGCATGTATTCTCGAGGGTCACGCCTATGACAGTGTCATGCGTGCATTGAAAGCGAAGAAGTTGACTCCTAGATTTATTGGACCGTACTCAAATCACCGAGAGGGTAGGAAAAGTTGCTTATAGGGTGGCTCGCCACCTAATCTTCGAACTTGCACGATGTATTCCACGTGTCACGCCTTCTAAGTATATTCCGCACCGCCTCATGTGATTCACATGGATGATGTAGAGGTGCGGAGAATCTCACGGTGGAGACGATGCCGGTGAGGATTGATGATAGAGAGGTGAAGGTGTTGAGAGTGAAAGACATTGCGTTGGTCAAAGTAGTGTGGTTGGGAGCCGTGGTGAGAGCATGACTTGGGAGCTAGAGAGCGGGATGAGGAGTCCTATCCAGAGCTATTTGACTCGTGTATGAATTTCAAGGACGAAATTTCCTAAGTGGGGAGAGTTAGAACACCTAAATAATTTAATTAAGTAATTGATTAAATTATTTAAAGTGTTGCACTAATTTTAGTTATATTGAGTTATAATGTGGTAACCTCTTTGTTGTGTTAGGGAGTGGTGGAAGCGATGGAAGGAGGGTGTAAAAGGGCCCAAACCTTTGAGCCCAAAATATAAATAGACTAGGTTTAGTTGCATAGGAAGGAAAAGAAAAGAAAACAACATGTAAGAGGAAAAGAAGAGGTGTTGCACGTGCGTGGGAGAGGAAAGGAAGGAGAAGAGAGAAACTTCTCAAGTTGCTCAAGGTAAGGGTTTTGGTCCTTTCTTTCTCAAATTTTTTCCTTTTCCTATTGTGGTGATTTTCAATCCTCATTGCTTGTTGTTGTTTGTTCGCAAGTTGCTCAAGGAGGGACATCCATCGTTAATCGCGAAGTAGAGGAAGGAAAGCTTGCTATTTTGGGTGATTTTGGTGTTATTGAGTCCTACGGTTTAAATTAAGGTAAGGGTGAGCGTTTCATTTAACATAATTGGGTATATGATGGGTGTTGGGGGTTTCTTGACGTTGTTTGAGGATTGTTGATGTTGTCATGTGATTATCTATGATCGAGTATAATCGAGTATGTGATTTAGTACAAATTGCGTATGTGATGTGGTTTGTGGAGTTTCTTGATGTTGTTTAATGATTTCTGATGTTGTTTGATAATTTTTGATGATGTTGATGATTTTGATGAGGTTTGATGATATCTGATGATGCTGTTAACAGTACGTGGAAATGAAAATGTTGTGAGAATAATTTTAGGTGAGGAATCGATTAGTAGCTTGAGTGATATAGGTGAGGAATCGATTATTAGCTTGAATGACATAGGGAAGAATCGATTGTTGGCTTTCCAAAAGAGATAGGAATCGATTCTTTGCTTCAAAACAAGATAGACAATCAATTGTTGGCTTTCCAAGAGATGGGAATCGATTGTTGGCTTTATAAATCAAGTTAATACAGTCGATAATCTATTACATAATTTATTATGTGCCCGTGTCTAATCGATTTCTAACTTTAAACCAACAAGATCGTAAATCAATATTTTTCACCGTGTCTTAAGTTGTGTCATCTCGCTTTTTATGAATATATAGTGTTGTTTTTCAAAAATATAAGTTGCCGATTTGTTGCTAAATTGATGTCGCTTTTATGAATAAAAGTTGTTGTTTTTCAAGAATAGGAGCTCTGCTTTCTTAATTAATATGTTGTTGTTTTACAAAATAATGAGGTGCATTTTTGTATTAAAATCTTACTGCTTTATCATTGCTTTTGACTCAAAAATTCTCACTTGCTTGATTACCGCTACGCCTCAAAAAGTCACCGCTTTTTTTGTTTTGTTGTTTGGTCAAGGACCGAATTTTCTCGAGTTTATTTTATGATTGAATTGTTTGTAAGAGGTTATACTATTAGTGTACTCCTTGACTATGGCTAGACCGTGGTTTACCACTAAGGCGCGTAATTTCTTTCACCGTGTATTTACAAGGGCATTATCGAGAACCTTGCAAGTGTGGCCAATGCCTCGCTGCAAGTGGTACCGGTTACACCGAGTAATCCCATAGTCAATCGCTTTACTATTTTATAATCCACAAAACTAAAAGCTAACCGTAATGTATATATATGCTTATGATGACGTGACTATATGATGTTGATGAATGTGTCGGTTCATGCTATGGGTGATTTTGATGATGTGTGATTTAAGATTTGATGTGAATGATTTAATGCACTCTACGAGTGTTTTATGATGACATGCCTTGAGTGGTTATTTCTTTTATGATGATGATGATGAGTACTCGTGAGTGTTGATTGAGTTGCACATGTGTTATAGAATTTCATGGCATGTGCATACTATGACTAATATTGATGATGTTATGCCTTGAGTGGTTTTTCTTCTATGATGAAGATATGCCTTGAGTGGTTTTAAAGATGATATGGTACCATCATGCATATGCCCACGCGTGTGGGTTGCATTTTCATACATAATCATAATCGTGAGTTGTTGCGACGTGATTTGAGCCGGTGTTGTGTATTTATGATGTGGTGATGATGATGATACCTTGTGATTGTCCTGCTCCCATCCTCTATTATGTATCCGATTATGTTCCATTGAAATTCTCACCCTTCTCGCTTGGAATGTTGCTCTATTGTGGCAACGCTCGCAGTACCCGCGAATGAAGGACTTGTCGCTTTATTCTTTTAGTTTTGGGGATGTATTGTTGTGTCGCCTCGCCGATATCAGAACACCTAGGGGCGTGGAGTTGGATAATTTATTTAATAGTTGTATGCTGATTTTTATTTGTTACATTGAGACGTGTTTGAGAGTATTCGGTGAGTTGGTGGTTAGTCACGCGATTGTGTTTATGAGGATGGAATTTTCCATAATTGATGTTTGATTGCACCAATTTGAAAAGTGCATATTTGATGAGTTTTTTGAAGTCAGAGCATTTCTTTTCTATCAATTAAAACAAATTTTATTTTTGAAAAAGAAGTACTGATAAATGACACGTAATATGAGGGTAGAAAAGGGGTGTTACATAAGTGGTATCAGAGCGCTTCGGTCTGTCCACGGTGGTCGAGTCGCTGTTGAGTAACATTTGAGCTTTGTTACTCGCTTCGATTTTTGTTTTCACTGCGCATTAGAGAATGGCAGGATTTTAACGATGTCGCAGATTTGTCGCGCCTTGCGGTGCTATCATTGGGTCAGGGTAACATACCCAATGCTACGGGTGATGGAACGCGTAGTCCGCCACGCTCAGCGTGAGAACCTCCTACTTTTGAAGGCGGGTATAATCCTCGATGGTGCCTTGAGTGGCTAAGCGAGATGGAGCGGATATTCCGTGTCATGGATTGCACCGATGCCCGTAAGGTTCGCTATGGCACACACATGTCAAGAAAGAGGCTTATGATTGGTGGAGGACAAATAGTCAGGGGTTGACGATCGCCAATGAGGAGATCACGTGGGCGATTTTGAGAGGAGTTCAAGAGGAAATACTATCCTAAGATGTCCGTGGAAAGAAAGAGGTGGAGTTTTTGAGACTTGAGCAAGGTAGCATGATCAGAATCGAGTATGCCGCAAAATTTCTTCGAATCGCCCAAGTTTTATTTAAATAACGTATAACATCACATTAATTAATTAGAATCCCATTCTTTCTCAAAATCACCACCATCATCGATAAGTCAACTCCCGATACACCGACGCGTGATCGATCAAGCGTCCTCATGATCTCAGATCTTCGCCTTCATTAACTTCATCAAGAAGCCATTGGACTCATCACGTAAATGAGTAATGATCTCAACTTCAATCACTTCATTTACATTGACATTTCTTCCGATCGATATGGCACATCTTCCATCGTGTCATCATCATTTGTCTCAATGTAACCTCTTGGTTTTGTCTTAATTGCAACACACCAACCACGCCGATCAAATTCAGTGTTGATGGATAAGAGACATAGTAAACTTGTCTCACATTTTGTGCAATGACAAAAGGATCGTGATAAATGATATCTACCACTCATTTTAATGTCCACCGTATTTGTCTTTGGGTTAAACTTTGTTCCTCGAGGGGACTGATCAAACCAATTACAAAGAAAAAAGCGACTATCTTTTGATGATAATCAAGATAAGGGTATGCAAGTTCATAAATGTGTTCAACAACACCATAGAAATCATCTCCGCCTCTCTCTAGTGTCACCCTTCATGCAAACTCCACTATTCATCGCTTTCTACCTTCATCCATTTGTTAGTGTGAAATTTGTATCCATTCACAAAGTATGTGTGCCATTCTTTAACACATCTTCGAGGACCATCGATAAGTTTCTCGTGTGTTGGTTGGTAGGAGTTGGCGGAAGGAATACATACGCCGCTTAAACCACATTGGAAAATGCGCATGAATATGAAAGCGCACAATTGTTCTTCACTTACTCCTCCGATGTCAAAAACTCCCTAATGAGAAATTAACAATTGTTACACACAATGTAGTACTTTAATTTATAAAGAAATTAAGATAACTAGGTTGAGAAAGACATACTCAATGAATGGTTGGACCTCGATGCTTTATCAAGACATGAACATGGGCTGAGTTTAACTCTTCTTCATTGCTTGAATTGACTCTTTTCCGCATTTGACGACTGGGAGACAAAAGACGCATAAAGCTAAACGATGTCTTGGTGGTTCAATGTTGATTTCATTTCGACTACTTCTAGGAGCCAAATCATTGTTGAAATAATATGAACAAAAATGAGTTGTTTCACGATGCAAGTAAGACGAACATATCGATCCTTCAACTCTAGCTTTATTTTTGACTAATCTTTTTGAATCACCGATGAACCTATAGAAAATTATATGTTAATAATAATGTGTTGAAGTTGTAGTAAACTTCTTTCATATGTATATTAACTGACCTTTCAAACGGATACATCCATCTGTATTGGACAGGTCCACCAAGTTTAGCTTTAGTTGTGAGATGAACAACAAGACGCCCCATAGAATCAAAGAAACCAGGGGGAAAAATTCTCTCCAACTTGCATAAGATAAGTGGGATGTCTTGTTCCATTTTTGTCAGATCATCCGCTTTAAGCGTTGCAGAACACAACTTAAAGTATTGATTTATTTCAATGAGCGGATTCAAAACATGTGTTGGCAACGAACTAAAAGCGATAGGAAGTAAGCACTCCATGAATACATGACAATCATGGCTCTTCATCCCATGCAACCTCCCATTATCCACATCTGCACATCTTGCTAAATTGGAAGAATAACCGTCTGGCATTTTCAACTGTTTTATCCACCGATAAACTTCTTTCGCTTGTTCGGTAGATAAAGTATAATTGGCTTTGGGTTTCAACGTCCTAGTACCTTGCCTAAGCAACGACAAATCCTTTCGCCTGCAGTAATGATCCACGTCCTTCCTAGCCTTCTCATTGTCTTTTCTTTTACCTTTCACATTCATAATAGTGTTAAATATGTTATCAAAGAAATTCTTTTCAATGTGCATGACATCCAGATTGTGTCTCAGTAGATTATCTTTCCAATATGGAAGTTCCCAAAAAATACTCTTTTTTGTCCAATTATGCCATACTCCATAACCATCTGGACGAGAAACAACACCTGCAACGACTTCTACTGGAGGGATATCCTTGACACTGTTCCAAACTTCTTCTGGTGTCAGCCTACGGGGAGGTTCACCTGTTTCAATACTTCCCTTGATGAATGCATATTTTGACCTTCTAAATGGATGATCGCTAGGTAAAAACCTACGGTGTGAGTCAAACCATGATGTTTTTCCTCCATATTTAAGAGTAAAAGCTCTTGTGTCAACCATGCAAATCGGACACGCCATCTTACCATGTGTCCCCCATCCTGACAACATTCCATAGGCAGGGAAGTCATTGATGGTCCTGGATCATAAGTTAAAACACCATGCCACAACCTTTTTAGGTCATCGATCAAAGGTTGCAAATATATGTCAATACCAGCTGTTGGATTGTGTGGTCCTGGAATAATGGCATTTAAGAACATGTATGGTTTAGACATACACATTTCTGGAGGAAGGTTGTACGGTAACAATAATCGCCAACAAGAATACTTGATGTCGATGCTTGAATATAGGTGTGAAACCATCGTGAGCATAAACCAAGCCGAACATTGCGTGGATCACTAGCAAAATCTGATGAACACGATCGAAATGCTTCCAAGCTTCACCATCGATGGGTGGCGAATTCACCGTAATTGTTTCTATTTTCATGGTGCCATGACATTTTACCCGCAGCCTCCTTTGAAGTAAACATCCTCTCGTAGCCTTGGTATAAGAGGCGGATAGAACATTGCTTTCCGTGGAACCGGTTTGCCTCAGTGCTCGTCCCTTTCCTATCGCACGTAGAGCGTGGCTCTCCACACAACTTGCATTCCGACAACTCTCCATCATTTATCCCAAACTCATTGCTATAATACAACATGCAACCTGACACACAACAATCAATTCTCTTAGATTTTAAGCCAAGCTTCGACACTCACCTTTTAGCATCATAATAACTCATGCAAGCAAAATTCCTCTAATAGGGGTTGCATCCAACATCACTTTTGTCATATATTCCATGCACAATTCAAAGAACATTAAATTGAGACTTGAGACCCAACAACCGAACACACATTGATAATTTAGATTCGTTAGATCCTTCAAACAATGGTTTATTTGTCTCACTCAAAAACATATAAAACCTCCGAGCTTCTTCATTCGTAACTTCTTCAAAGATCATATTGTGGTTCCTCAAAATCCAAATTTACACCGATAGCATCACGTATCATCCCCTGAACAACATCAAACGGCTGATTTCCCATAGTCGATGAGCCAACAACTTCTACGACTGGACTTGAAGTGGCACCTTCTACTTCTTGGATAGTAACAATATCAATCGGAGGAACATTAATTATATTAACGCCAGAAACTCCAGCTGCTACCTCGCCATGACGAGTCCATATCCAATAATTTGGCTTAAATCCATTGTTGTACAAATGAAGTCGAATGTCACCTTCATTTTTTATAGCTCGAAAGATACATTTCGAACAAGGACATCTAACTCCACCTTGTTGCTCAAATTCTTTTTGACGCTTAGCTAAAAGAACGAACTCTTCAACAAAAAGTCGTTTCAACCCCGCTCTTCCAGGATATAATCGATCATACATCCAACTACGATCCATTTTTTGTGGATGTCCTAATTAAATTTATTACAACATATATGTCTATCAGAACAATAGACATTTTCATTTTTATATTTTAGCTACTATTATCTTTGTAGACTAACAAAAATTTAAATAAACTATCAACTATTATATTTTACTATGACCCTAATTATTTCAATTCATTAAATCAAATAAAATTTGTTACTATATAATAATAATATTATGTGTTACAAATTCATTAACTCTAATTTTATTTCCAATACTAAATAATAAACAATAAATGAAACAAATATTAACAAATAACTAATCTAAATATTATACAAAATATTTTGAATTTAAGAAAATAATAATATTATATATTACGTTTACTTTTTTTAACTCAAATATTATAATTCATTAACTCTAATTTTATTTCCAATACTAAATAATAAACAAAAAATGAAACAAATATGAGCAAATAACTAATCTAAATATTATACAAATTGAATTTAAGAAAATAAAATATTATATATTATGTTTACTTTTTTTAACTCAAATATTATAATAACATTATAATAATTCCTACTTATTTTTTTGTAAACATAAAAAGATTTGAAATTATATCTTTTAAGTTTAAATTTGAAACAAAAGTAACAATTTAGAAAATATCTTTCCATTACAAAATATTAATTATAGTAATTTTTTTCGTCAAATAATTTTGTCTAAATAATTTCGAAAATATCTTTTAACTAAATAAACCATCAACCATTATTTTTACTATCATCATAATTATTTCATTTCAATAAAATATCAAATAACATTTAGTATATTACATCAAATATTATTTAGAATCACATAATATTTATTATGTCAAATAATATTTACTATCACATAATATTTATTAACTATATTAATGTTCTTCTAAAAAAAATAACCCCAATTAACATTGTTAACTATATTAACATTTTTATTTTAAATGAAATATTATAATAACATTATAGAATTCCTATTATTTAAAAAAAATAAAAACATAAACAGTTTTGAGTTTAAATTTTTAAGCAGTTTTTTGAATTTAAAATTAAAATAATTGTAGTAATAGTATTTTTAATTATAATTTTTTAACACGGATTAAATTTAAAATAATAATTTAGTATATTAATTATTAACATTATTATTTCGTATTTATTTTTTAAAAAAACATAAACAATTTCGAATAATAACATTATTATAATTCCTATTTATATTTAGAAAAAAACAAACAGTTTTGAATCAAAATTAAAACTAAAATAAGAAATTCGAATAAATAGTAATGTTAATAAAAGTAATAGTAAATATAAATACTAATTTTAATTAGAGTAATACTAAATTTCCCCTATTTAACTAAATAATATTAGTTCTAGTAATAGTAATTTTAAATCTAATTATTTAACTAGTACCAAATCAAATAATAATTACTAGTAACAAATCTAATAATAATCACTAACCAGTATTGACGAGAAGTCTCTGACTTGACGCTAACACCTTGACGATAAGTGGTGCAAACGACTCTCCAACTATCTCCCAAACTCAATCAATCGCTAAACAAATAAAATCAGAATTAGTAACTCATATTAATAAACTAACACATATAAACTACATGTAAACAATAACATACAAATCTTGAAACATTTTGTCCTCAAAGTAACAGACATTTTGTAGAGAAGAGAGAATTTATTTTAAAAGAAGAGAGAAAAGTGTGAAAATATGTGTGAATGTAAGAGTGAAGAAGTGTAAATGTAAGAGTGAAGAAGAGAAGATATATAAGGAGGTCCATATAGCCGTTGGAAATTAATTTGGCCGTTGGGAACCAACATATTACCGGCTGATAATTAAACCTTACCGGCGGAATTTAATGCCTCGCGGACCGTGTATGACCGAGTAGTCATTACCAGAGGAAATAACTACTACCGGCGGACCAATTACCGGCGGCTTTTGTGCGGTTTCCGGCGGGATTAATCGCTTACCGGCGGACCCGACATCGGGCACTTTATGCGTATATCGGGCGCTTCCACCCTAAGCACGCGCGAATTTAACATCAGGCGCTTAGCGAGGCGCTTACCGGCGGACAGGCTGCCGGAAATGACATCTACCGGCGAAAATTTTTTATATTATTTGAATAAACAATTCGGTGCAGAATCCGCCGGAAATAAGATAATTTTCCGCCGGTAATATACCGGCTACACAAAATTCCGCCGGAAATCACATGAGATCCGCCGGTAATAATCCGGCCGTATAATCCGCCAGTAAAATCAAAAAATTCGCCGGTAATGAACCGGCGGACTCAGTCCGCCGGAAATTCTCCGCCGGTATTTTACAACATTCTTGTAGTGAAAAGGACGAAATGAAGTTGAAGAGAAATTTTTTATAGTTTAGAGGTTTTTTAGACTTTCTACCATTTTTATTTGAGGGAGGGGGGGGTGGTGGGAGAGTAGTGGGGGGTGTTTTAAAAAAGGCCAAATTTGAATGAGGCCAATTCAATTTTAGCCCATTTTTTAGTTAAAAGAAACTAAATAAATTGAATAACAAGAAGGATTAAATTGGAGTATGAGCGTATGTACATAGTTATCCAAAAAGTTTTGTGTGAACCGTACTAGAAATTGAGATTCTAAGTAACTTTACAAGTGTAACTATGTAAGAAAATCAAATATGAAAGTTTCTAGCAGCATATATGGTCCATTGTTGCATGGTCCATAGTTTCTATCCATGCTTTCTGCTTTCTTCTCAATAGTACTACACATATTCTTATTAATCTCTAATTTTCTTCTCTCTCAAACTGCATCTAATCAATTAATCACTCACTATCTTTACTTTTATATAATGCAACTTCATTTCTCTCTTTATATCTCACCATATTCACATTGCAAGGATGTAATTACCAATGTAGTAAAAAGTGGTATCATACTAAAATTATAGGCTCTTTACTTTCTTTTCAAATTGTTATAAGATAAAATACACATACTAGTATACACATATAGTCAATGGGATGATATTCAAAGAAAGGATTAGTGGTACAAGAAATAATAGCATATTTGAAAATGTTGAAAACAACTTTATACCATTTTTACCACTGCCAAATACGCCACTTTTTGACTATGTATATAATTTCATTTTCTATATCATCTCCTTGGCTATGTGTTATGTGATTTTAATGAAAACAAAAAATGAAATTTTTTAGAACAAAATAAATAAAAGACTCTTACAGTCACGTATCTTAAAATTCAGTTGGGCCGCTCAACTTGGCCCAGCCTGGTCAAATGGGCCAAACTGCAAAAGCGGACTTGTCCAACCAGTTAATCTGTTGGACTGTGTTATTTTTGCCCAACCCAACCAAAAACATCGGGCATCGGGCCAAATCCGCCAATTCCAATTTTTAACAAAGGAAAGTATACAAATTGTTCAAGAAAGCAGGTTTGTCTGCCCGTGGGTCAACTGGGTTGGAGAATTTTTTTTAGTTATTTCTGGGCCTCTGTTTTTTGAGTCAAACCTAGTCTAGAACACTAGGCCATCGAGCCAGTTGGATTGGCTAGGCCAAAATTGACACATCTATTTAAAATAGGAATGCTAACAACATGATCTTTAGGTGAAATTGATGTAAATCCCACTAATTGAATAAGACTCGTTTCTAATATAGTGAACCCCACATAATATTTACCTAATCTTAGAGTGTTTGAGAGACGGTTAAATACTTTGTTTTTAGTAGTAACATTACTCTTCTTAAAAACAGACTTTATTCATTCTGAAAAAGTACTATCCCTTTTCAAAAAGACACCAAGTTTACCCTAAACAAACAAGAAAAGAAAGAATTTTGAGCAATTTGTTTCCATTCACACAAAACAAATTGCACAAAAAGGAAGTTGAATGACGCACTCATCAATATATTCTCATCCCATTTTATCCTCCTAAAAATTATATATAAGTGCCTCTCTAGCAACATGGTATGAAAAACACAAAGGATCTAAAATGAACCTTCATTCTCATTTCACAAACATATTTTTTATGCAACAGGAACCACAACCACACTAGCGATGAAAAGAAGCTGTGTCAGAAGAAGAGGAAATCTACTACTACTAGGTATGTAAAAGGTTTTGAGTACATCTATCGCTCAAAGTTAACCGTTACTAAATATATTCGCGTTTTCAATTTTTTTATAAGCAAAATTTCATTAGAATGGGAGCACTTGGTAAATATTTGTGTTTTCAATTAAAAAAATTACTACTACTGTTACTAGCAGTGAAGCCTCCACAAATTCCAAGAATTCAAAGAGAAGAATCAACAACAACAAAAACGAAGAAGACAAAAACAACAACGACAACAACAATAACAACAAAGGATCGGTGTCCACAACACTGAGGCTATACGACGATCCGTGGAAGATAAAGAAGAAACTAACTGAGAGTGATCTTGGAATTTTGAGTAGACTCTTGTTGGCTGCTGATTTGGTGAAACAACAAGTTTTGCCTATGTTGGGTGATGATCATGCAAGAGCTGCTGAGAGTGAAGAAGGTTGTCCAATTAGAGTTTGGGACATGGACACTAAATCAATGCACCAACTTGTTTTGAAACGTTGGTCTTCTTCTAAAAGCTATGTTCTTATTGGAAAATGGAACCAAGATTTTGTTAGGAGAAGAGAGCTTATGAAAGGTGATGAGATTGGATTCTATTATGATCCTTATAACTCAGCTTTTAACTTCAGTGTTCTTAAAAGGGCTATGCCAATGCCACCCCAATAATATTTTATTGAAAATAAAACAAATTTTATATATAATAATTAACTTGTGTTTTTAAGAAACGCAAAAACCTCTATTCAAATATTTCCCTCTCAATTAAGAGGAGGGCCAACACGAAGTGCACCAGAAGCAAAATGAATACAACAAATCAAAAGAGTGCAACCGCAACCGATTCGCTCCAAGTGAGAGTCAATAGAGCCGCAAAACATATTACTCCTATTCTCTGGAAATGCATTTCGAAGACTCCGCACACCGCCCCATAATGAATCAACCTATTAGTTTATTAGTTTTAAAATTTCAATGTTCAATTTGCCGAAGTATTACTTACACCGAGCTTCACATATATAGTGTGGTGATGCAATAACTTGTACTCCAGATCACTTATTATTATGTACCAAATTTCTATGTTGTTGTATCTAATGAAATCTTCTTATATTCTTCTTGTCTTCCATTTTGTCTTGTCATATAATTTCCATCTTACAAAATTAGGTTTAAAGATCCAACAATGAAAAGTTGAATTAGTGACACAAATTAGAGATGAAAAACAACGAAATTAGTCTTTAATACTCTATTAAGTATTTACATCTTCAAAGTTGGAGTGTGTAACTTGATTTTGTCTAATAGTATATGTGTGTATGTAAATGTATATACTTATAGACATACAAGGCATGCTTTGGAGTTGGAGGCTCATTTATTTCTTAGGTGTGAGTTTTCAAGATAACTTTGGTACCTAGTGTTTAAATTGCTAGGTTTGGTGGTGGTGTTTCACCTTTGATTTCCCAACTCATGTCATTTATTTGAGGGTTAGTATTAGAAAAGGTAAAATGGGGTTATTAATGATATGGCATGCCATTTTATGGTTGATTTGACTATCGAAATGGGGTTATGTTTTCTAATGAGATTCTTGAGCTTTTTGAGACCTTATTTGTGGTAAAATCTTACTCAAACATGGTTTTTGGCTAAACTTAAGTCATGTCATAGTCTTTTAACGAGTGGTGTATGGACAATTTGAATTGCGTTTCCAAAGGATAGGAGCAATAGGCACTGTGGTTCTACTGTATCCCTCTGGGGATGATCTAGATATACTGTATGGATGATGATTTTTCTCTCTTCGACATAACTGAACATAGTTGATCGAGAATGTGATTATGAGTGAGGAAGGTAAGCATATAAATCAATCCCAAAGCAATGATGAATTTAATCTATATTAACCATCGATATTTAAAAATAAGTTTTGTAAATTTTCATTCTAAAATAAAAAGTGATATAAGGTTTTAAATTTATTAAAAATATTATTGTATGTTAAGAATTATTCGAAAAAATTTACTACATCTTCGCATGCTAGTAGAGTTCATATTTATGTGCTAAGTGAAGTTGTATGAGACATCCTTGCTTGGATTTCAGATGACATTTCAATCCTATATGATCATCATTTGTTTCCTCCAAAATAATTTTTTCATTGATACAATTAAAAGAATCAACAAACCCCACTGCATTCCTAATAGAGGCAAGAACTACCTTTCGCTCTAGTCAAAGACTACTTCCAAAATAACACATGAATTTGATCCACCTCGAGCTCATGTGAATGATTGGGCCTTCCTATTATAGAATATGCAATCATTTAGTGAATCCCTATGTGCCTACAATGTTGAATATCAAATCAAAGCTAAACCTAATTGTTTTCCTCAAACCCTAACACAAAAAGAACAAAGGAAGAACAAAACTAGAACAAGTCTAGAGGCACTGCTGGCTCCCACCCTAACCAACTGAAGACGCCATAAAATTCACACCTACTTAGGAAAAATATGATATTTAATTTTCGTATAGAAAAACAAAGTCTTATGCCCTAGCTAGGAAAAAAAAAAGTCTCACCGGCCCAATTTTTGTAGAAGAAAATTAAACAATCGTTTCCTTCTACAAAAGTTTTTTCTTTTAAAAGGGGAAAATAACATTATCTATTAGTTATAGTGAGTAATAAAGGTACTCAAACCCAACACATACATTTCATCATACCAAAAAAAAAACCAAAAGCACAAACACTAGTAAGAGTTATTGTTATAGTCACTCTCTTAGTAATAATTAGTAGAATGTACAAAAGCATAGCTCTATATATATATATATATATATATATATATATATATATATATATATATATATATATATATATATATATATATATATCCTGAAAATAGAGAGATAATAAGGTCATAATTTTGTTCAAGGTAAGTAAAATGGCATATATTATTTGCTTTGTTCTACTGGACATATCTATATCAATGGTATGCCCTTTTTGTGGCAGGAGTTACCGTAAACATAGCAAGCCAATAACAAATAAGAAATGGATACTAAAGTGCAAAGAAATCTTGAGGCTCAAATTAATTCCACTCATCATCCACATCACCTACTTCATGTTAATACTCTCAGTTGGAGAGGTCACCAACAAGCAAGAGTGAGTGGAACAGATTTATAAGCAGGCCAATGAATGGGTAGTAACATATCCTCACCAGTATCCGTTATTTGCAAATCCAACCAAAATGGAATAATATCACTTTACTCCAATTTTGTGGTTGAGTTTTGTTTATTCCATATGAATATTACTATGACCCATAATTTGAACCATACACATATATCGTAAATATTTGGCATACAATAACTCAACACTAGCATCGCTTTCATTTTTATTTTTATAATAAAAAGAAAACACTATACCATCCACATATCCTCACATATTCTATGGATACTTAAAGCGAAGTGGAATTATTTGACAAGGCAGCAACCAAAAGTGAAAAAGGGTACATTTGGATAAAGATGGCTCATTATTACAGTTATCATTTGCTGGGTACGTACATAAGGATGGTAATAGATTACATGTTCTATGGATTTAAGGTTTAAGGCTAGGGTGATGATTTTGCTACCCTCAACCTTGGGCTATCTACCCTCACCAAAATCTCTTATCCCCGTATTACCTTTCTCATTTTGTTCAAACTTACAGTTTGTGGTCAAATTTTTTTACCATTCTAATTTACTTAATTTGAGGTAATTCCAGTTTGCATTAAATATAGTTAAATACGGGTTTATCTATTTAAAAATATAAATTCCGGTTTATAGTTTTTAATACAAATGGATTTATGGTTTAAATAGACGAATCCGATTCTTTTTTTATCCCAAACGGATTTATCTCTTTAAATAGATAATTCTGTTTATATTTTTTAAAAAATGATTAATTTTTTTAAATGACGCAGATATGGCCCATATGAGCTTTTGGTCCCGTTCTCGGTAGATACATTAGAGGCATTCACGACGACAAATGTACATTTAATGAATTATTTTATGAGTTTTTAATATATCATTTGTCACATTAACTAAATATTGTTTATTTTGTATATATTTCTTACATGTGACGATGTTGTACATTGGGCTAGAGAGGTTGGTAAAGTCAACAGAGTGGTCGTATTCATTCTTAGATCAGAGACATTTACCAGTAAAGGGGGACGAAAGATAAAATAACTTTTGGTTGCAAAAAGAGTGGGAAAACACCAGTGTAGTAGACATAAGTTGTTGTAGAGTGAAGGCCTCAAAGAAGCGCAATTGTCCTTTTAAGCTTAGAGCAACACCAACAAATGATGCCGGGGGTTGGAAATTGAGGGTTAGGTGTGGACTCCGCAATCCTGAGTTGCTTGAAACGTTAATCGACACCTCATTCTTTGGGCGGTTAACGAAGGAGAAGCGAGCTCTGGTGGATGAACACACCAGATTGAAGGTTGCACCAAGAGACAATATGACAACATTGAAAAGGAATTTTATAGGAAATCTGACATTCTCGGTTGCATTTGCGTACTTGTCACATGAGCCTTATGAAAAACACACAAGACATTATTGGTTGCACGTTTATTAGACAATGAAGAACACACAAGATTTCGTCAGTAAACCATCACAACAACTATCACAAAAGACATCAAGGAAACCCCCACAGCAGACATCACATCGATCTTCACAGAGACATCACAAAAATCCTTACAGCGGCTTGATATGGATCTTCTATCCTGGTTTCCTTCACATTTCCACCCCTGCGTTGCAGACATCGTTGATGTATTTGGGAATAGAAATTGTGGCTATCGAGCTGTGTTGTTGTTAGTTTTGGAGATGATAGTTAACCATTAATTCCTCAATACTTACTTCATGAAATAAACTCAAATGCTGGTCTATATGGTGAGTTGTTTGGGAACCAATGGTCATCTATTTCAGATTCATTATATGTCACCGGTTTAGGCTTCCAGACTAAGGAGAAGTGGCTGACGATGTCTGATATGGGGTACGTTATAGCTACCAGATATAACGTCACCCTAGTTTCATCATCGCTGACAGACTCATATACTTATTTACTGCTGAGAGGTTCCTATTCAACGAGAACGAGAGTCGACATGATATGTATTGGGTTCGTGTAGCACAATCACTGGGTGCTTATGAACACTTTTATTTTGAATACTATATTTACAATTAATATGTTGTTAAAATATTTAATCTCTTTTGTCAAATACAGATTAAATTGATTCCTGAGTGTCTGTTGCCTCCAATTGCACATCAATGGCAGCGTTTTGCCGTAGATGACATCAATTTAGTTTCATGGTTGGTACCATATTTATGGCGTATCAATCTTTGGGAGGCTTTAGCTCCGGTTCCCGAATCACCAACACAGCCACCTCAAATTGTAGACTTAGCAGTTGACTCAAACTGTGATTATTGTATATATTTACTGATTTACATTATAGTACAATTATAATTATAATGTAATATATTTCAGAGTTATATGTCTTATAATATGTTGGATAATATGTCTTATAATGCGTGGAATAATATTAATGTGTGGGATAATATGTCTGTTAATCAATTAAAATGGACCGTTGATCAAAATGTCAGTGTTATCTTCGCCATCAAAATTACGAATGTTAAAAAATTAAATATACTAAATTTTTTATTTTAATACAAACCGGATTTATCATTTTAATAGATAAATCCAGTTTTAAGAAATGCAAACCAGATTTATCTATTAAAATGATAAATCCGGTGTTTTAAAAAATTATGGAAATAGATTTATCATTTTAATAGATAAATCTGGTTTTGAAAAATGCAAACCAGATTTATCTATTATTCATCATCCAGCTCTGATACAACAAAGGAGCACTCGCTCGGCTTTTGTGCAAAGTGAGCCGCCTGCCAATAGAGGGGAAAGAAGGTATTCCTGCTTCGCCGTCCGGGAAAACCTCTACAATATCTCTAGCGGCCTGGACATCGGGAATGACCCAAAAGTATTGGTTCTTCCATCCGCTCCCTAGAGAATCAGAATAGGCCTTAAAGAACTTTCGAGGGAACGACTTCTGGTTCTTAAAGGACACCTGTTCCTTGCGCGCCATATTGGTACTAAATTCACCGTGCCAGCTGGTCGCAAAGGTGTTCAAAGGTCTTCATAAAACCCCAACCGTTGGGGTGCAGTTGAGACAGAGCGACCCCCAGATGATTTAGGACGTCCCGATGCAGCGCTGTAAAAGGGGGAACAATTCCCATTTTCTCAAAAACGACCCGGTGCATAGTGAACTTCACGTTGGTAGTAATGGTCGCGATATTCTCATTGTCTTGCATGCCCTTCACCGTCCACCCCGGTTTTATGAAGAGGGCCTGTAGATCCTCCAGAGAATGATGGTTCGGGCCAATGAAACTTTTGAAAGCCCTCATCTTAAGAGACACCCAAGAAATGTATGTCGGGTCGATGACAGCGACTGGCTCAGCGTTGTCCTCCACCTGATCGCCGGCCTGCTCTACGGCCTCGCCAGCCTCTTCGCCACTGTCGGCCGCTTCCTCATCGACCACTCTGGTTGCATCTTCACGAATAGGCACGATCTCACCAGGGTCAGCGTTCAAGTCGATCACCTCATCGCGAAGGTTCCCAAGACTGGATTGGGCGACATCGGCCATGTCCTCATTGTAACACCCAAATTCTACCCATTTGTTTATTTAATTATCAGAGTGCAGAATTTAAATCTAATCGTGCATTGGAGTGTTACATATCAACTTTTCAAAACTAAAACAACGTGTGATCAGTTAACACATCCAAAACCATAAAGTAGTTCACCATTCACTACTAATAAATACGTAGCACATCGTAAATCATTCAACGTTATACAACCCAGAAAAATCCAACAACATAATAAAGCAATAGTTTATAATAGTAGAATAGCTAATAAACTAGTGTTCGTTTCCCCCAGAAGCTACGTATCAGAGCAAACGACACTGACTCGAAAGGGGTGAAGGAAAAGGAGTCATTCACTAGCGTGTACCTGCGCATTACCACGACGGTAACATTCAACAGTAAAGGGTGAGTCTCTAACAAAGATAAAAGTATATGATAGGTAATATACTAGAGACTAGCAGCTATAATAACCATAGCATAACAACATTTTATTTTCAAGTATCACACAGCAACACCAACAATCAACAACATAAGCAACAGCAACAAGCAACGACAACATGAGCATGACATATGTGAATGAAATGCAACCCACATCGGGTATATGCATGTGGTACCAATCAACGTAATTAGCCTGGCTTCATATTCAACACTGAGCAAAGCTCTAGGCCGAAGCCTTCAACAACGTGGTGATGCACCATGCTATGAATGAGACTATGTACAAACACACCGGAAACAATCAACAACACAGTCTACGTATGCACAACAACATCAACAGCATCAACATTTGGTCGTTCATGACCCAACAGCAACAACTTGAATTCTAGCCTTATTTGGCTCACAACAAAAACAACATCATTTTTGGTCTTTTTGACGCACAACAACCATATCAACATTTATTTAATCGTTATTTGACTCACACGACGTTACAACACTGGGCAGCACAGTATGGCACCCTTCACAATCACAAATCAGCAACTTAGACACCCCTGGGCGCCAAACAACACCATAATGGCATCCTAGTAGCAACATGCGCCACACTGGGCGCCAAAACGATAAGCAATCGGGCGCTTGGAAACTCTCCGCGCCACCGGGCGCACAAAAAGCGATGTCTGGCGCTCAGGCAACTGCGCGCCTGCACCGGGCGCAAAACATGGAAATCGGCGCCAGTGGCAACTCATACGGCGCGCCACCTACGCGCGAAACGACGCGCAAAATGGCAGCAGCTTCAGGATTCGACACAGGCGCACTGGGCATCACACAATGGCGCCCTAGAATTCGACACACCCTGCATTTACACACCCTGCACTCGACACATCCAGTCGACACACCCTGCAGTTCGACACAACCTGCACTGACACACCCTGCACTTGACACACCCTGTAATCGATACACCCTGCATCGACACACAACCAAAATAGGCATTCTAACTTCACCTAGACATTCTATCAAACACCTAGGGTGCAACATTTTCAACAACTTTCCAATCAAGCCAATCAACTCTCAAACAACACCAACAACACTATATATGATCATATTTAAGTCAAACATAACAACAAACACTACCTAGGCATTATAGAAACTACTCTCCCATATACAACCCAACATAACCCTTTATACTATGAGACTCCCTTACCTTAGAAATTGATTGAAGATGAACACCCTTCCACACACCAAAAACGCAACAACTATGGTTCTTCCTCTTGATTCGCGAATTCCTCTTCTTCTCCTCTTCTCTCTCACGTTCGCGCTTCCTCTCTCTCTTTTCTTCTCCTTTCTCTCGGCGTAACTACCTTCTCTTCTCTCTTTTCTTCTTTTGTTTTTCTTTTTTTTCTAAGACAACTAAACCTAAGTCTTTTATAGTTTGGGCTCAAGTGGCTTGGGCCCTTTTTACACCCCCTTCAATTATTTCCACCACTCCCTAATACAACAAAATATTATATAATTAATTTAATATAATGAACCCACTAAATACTTAAAATAACTTAATTAAACAATTAATTAAATTATTTTTGGGCGTTACAACTCTCCCCCACTTAGAATATTTCGTCCTCGAAATTGTTACCTGATTCAAACAGCTCGGGATAGGATTCTCGCATCTTGCTCTCCAATTCCCACGTCATGCTTTCACTAGTAGCTCCCAACCATACTACTTTCACCAGGTTTATATCCTTACCCCTTAAAGTTTTCACCTCACGGTCTTCAATTCGCACCGGCATTGTCTCCACAGTGAGATTATCCCTCACTTGCACATTGTCCATCTGAATCACATGGGATGGATCTGGGACATACTTAGAAGTTGCGACACATGAAACACGCCATGCAAGTTCGAAAGGTTAGGAGGCAAGGCCACTCTATAAGCAACATTTCCAATCCGCTTCGAAATTTGATACGGACCAATGAAACGAGGAGTGAGCTTCTTTGACTTCAAAGCACGACCCATACCAGTCACCGGAGTGACTCTCAAGAACACGTGCTCCCTCGCTTGGAACTCTAAATCCTTTCTCCGCTTGTCATGGTAACTCTTACATCCGACTCTGCGGCGCTTTCATCTTCTCACGAATCAACTTCACTTTCTCGGTTGTTTCGCGAACAATTCGGTCCAAGCACCACACTCTCTCGATTCATACCAACACAACGATGTTCTACACTTTCGACCATACAATGCTTCAAAAGGTGCCATCCCAATCTTTGGAGTGATAAGCGTTGTTGTATGTAAACTCAATCGATGGAAGGTAGGAATCCCACGAACCTCCTCGTTCTAAAACACAAGCTCTCGTGAGATCCTTCAATGATCGAATAGTCCTCTCTCGATGACCATCCGTCCGAGGATGATAAGCGAACTCAACCTCAACTTGATCCCAACTCTTCATGCGGTCTCTTCCGAGTTCAAAGTGAACCTCGGATCTCTATCCGAAATGATACTCTTAGGAACACCATGGAGCTTCACAATTTCTCGGATGTAAATCTCTGCCAATTTAAGTACTGGATATGTGATGTTAATAGGAATGAAATGAGATGACTTTGTTAACCTATCAACAATCACCCAAATTGCATCATGCCCTCTCATCAGTATTAGGCAAACCCGTCCACAAAATCCATGGAAATGCTATCCCATTTCCACTCTGGAATGTCTAACGGTTGCATCAGCCCTGCAGGCTTCTGATGCTCAACCTTTGACTTCTGGCAAGTCAAACATGCATACACGAACTGTGCCACATCTCGCTTCATTCCCGGCCACCAAAACAGCTTTTTCAAGTCTTGATACATTTTCGTAGCTCACGTATGGATACTCAACTTACTACGTGGCTCTCCTCAAGAATTGTCCTCTTCATTTCTGCGTCATCGAGAATACGAGATCCTATCATGAAACCTCAACACACCACGGGAATCCAACATGAAGTCTCCGTCTCGATTGATCATCCCCAACCATCAAGTCTACCACAACATCGACATCTAGACTTCTAGGATTCTATACTATCCAAAAGTCGTTATCAATATTTAACATCCCTAACTTGACACTCACGAGGTGTCAACTGTGAGCCAAACTCATATCTCTGAATTGTTCAATCAACTCTAATTCCTTAATCATCATTCCTGACATATGCAAGGTCTTCCGACTTAAAGCATCATCCACGACATTAGCTTTGCCTGGGTGATAGTTCAAGCCGAAATCATAATCCTTCAACAACTCTAACCACCTTCGCTGCCTGTAACGCCCCAAATAATTTAATTATTATGTAATTAAATCATTTAGGTATTTTATCACTTATAATTATATTAAAATAATAATATGGTGTTTTATTAAATTAGGGGTGGTGTTAGTAACTAAGTAGGTGGTAAAAGGGCCCAAGCCACTTGAGCCCAATATATATATATATATATATATATATATATATATATATATATATATATATATATATATATATATATATATATATATATATATAAGGCTAGGTTTAGTAGTCTTATTTCATTTAGAAGGAAAAAGAGAAGGAGAAGAGAAGAAAGAAAGAAATCGGCGCCGTGGGAGAGGGAGAGAAGAAGAGGATTTCATGAGTTGGAGGAGAGGAATGAGCTCGGCTTGTTGCTACGTTTTCTTGTGTGGTGATTGGAAGGTTCTCTTCTTCATCAATTTTTAAGGTAGGGGTCTCATAGTATAAAGGGTTATGTGGGGTTGTATATGGGAGAGTAGTCTCTATAACGCCTAGGTAGTGTTGTTGTTGTGCTTGACGATATGTTTGAACGATTCATGAATGTACATCTTGTTTTCTTGATTTCGTCTTGGTGATTGTTTGAGGATCTATGAACATATATATATATATATATATATATATATATATATATATATATATATATATATATATATATTGTCTGTGATGATGTTTGTGATTGATCATAGTGTTGCGATTGATGTTAAGTGGTGATTTTGTGAGTATTGCACTTAGTGTTTTGATGAGTTGATCATGGGAAAGACCAAGAGGTGAAAGGGAAAGTGACGAGTGAGATGAGTAAGTGAAGTGAGGTAGTGTAACCGAGGTGAGTTAGTGTAATCGAGGTGAAAGGGAAAGTGACGAGTGAGATGAGTAAGTGAAGTGAGGTAGTGTAACCGAGGTGAGTTAGTGTAACCAAGGTGAAAGGGAAAGTGACGAGTGAGATGAGTAAGTGAAGTGAGGTAGTGTAACCGAGGTGAGTTAGTGTAACCGAGGTGAAAGGGAAAGTGACGAGTGAGATGAGTGAATGAAGTGAGGTAGTGTAACCGAGGTGAGTTAGTGTAACCGAGGTGAAAGGGAAAGTGACGAGTGAGATGAGTGAGTGAAGTGAGGTAGTGTAACCGAGGTGAGTTAGTGTAACCGAGGTGAGCTAGTGTAACTGAGGTAGTGTAACCGAGGTAATTTTACCATTCCTTCTATTAGATCATGGAAAAACCTAGAGAAAGGAAGGGAGGGGCCTGTGTGTCGAGTTCGGCGCGATCAGACTCGCGAGGCGTGTCGAATCACAGGCGCCATTGTGTGCTTTGCCCGATGCGCCTATGTCGAATTCTAGGGTGTGTCGAACCCTGAGGCGTGTCGAATTTTGGGGTGTGTCGAATTCTAGGGCGCCATATCGTGCTGCCCGATGTCGGGATGCCTTGTAATGTCAAATAAGAATGATTAACAGTAAAGCGACGCCGTGTCAAGTATGACTAAATAGCCGAGGTTGTAGTTGTCGAGTCGAATATGAATGATCGATAATAATGATAGTGACGATGTGTCAAATATGACGAATTAAAGTGGTGATGTTGATGATTTTGATGGGTCGAGTAAGACCACCTAAGTGATGATGATGTTGCGTCGAACAATGATGCCAGTGATGTTGTCGTGTCATGATGTATGACATTTGTTGTTGTTGATTGTTTTTCGAGGTGTTGTACATGGTATCTCATGCATGCCATATGCATTATTGCGACGATGTAGGCTTCGGCCTTGGAGCTATGCTCAAAGCAACGATGGTACCTCATGCATATGCCCGGCGACGTGGGTTGCATTATCATGCATGTACATAAACGGTGATGAGATTATTTGCGTTGTGCTCTATGTTGTGGCTTGTTGACGTTTTCGGTGATGGCTGTGCTATAATGTTGTTATGTTATGGTTGTTATAGCTACTGGTCTCTAGTATATTACCTATCATATACTTTTTATGCTGTTAGAGACTCACCCTTTACTGTTGAATGTTACCTTCGTGGTAACGTGCAGGTACGCGATAGTGAATGACTCCTTTTCCTTCATCCCTTTCGAGTCAGTGTCGGTTGCTCTGATACGTAGCACCTGGGGGAAACGAACACTAGTCTAATAGCTGTCTTACTTTCATAAACTGTTGTTTTTATTGTGTTGTCGGATTTTTATGGATTGTATGATGTTGAGATGATATGACATGCTACGTATCGTATTTTCGTTAATTGGAAAACTATGTTGTTGGTTTTTGAAAGTTCTAATTGAACATACGTTGCTTGAGTTTTAAAATGTCGATGTGTAACGCTCCAATGCTCGATTAGATTTAAATTCCGCACTTTGATAATTGAATAAACGAACGGGTAGAATTGGGGTGTTACACTGCCTCATATTCAACTCCTTCTGATCAAACAGATACCTCAAGCTCTTATGATCACTAAATACTTCAAATCTAGAACCATAGAGATAGTGCCTCCAGATTTTCAGCACAAAGACAATTGCAGCTAGCTCTAAATCATGCGTAGGATAGTTCTTCTCATGTGTCCTCAATTGTCTAGACGCATAAGCGACCACCTTACCATTCTGCATAAGTACAACTCCTAATCCCATCTTGGAAGCATCACAATACACCACAAAAGATTCACCCGGATTGGGCAACGTCAAAACAGGAGACGTCGTCAATCGCCTCTTCAATTCAGCAAAACTCTCTTCACATCGGGCGTCCCAAACGAAAGCCTTCCCTTTACAAGTCAACTGAGTCAACGGAAGTGCCAGTTTAGAAAAACCCTCAATAAACCTTCGATAGTAACCAGCCAAACCTAGGAAACTCCTAATCTCAGTAACTGACTTCGGACTTTCCCATTGCAACACCGCATCTACCTTAGCTGGATCCACTGCAATACTGCTACTTGAAATGACATGACCCATAAAACTTACCTCTTTCAACCAAAATTCACACTTAGACAACTTTGCATACAGTTTCTTTTCCTTTAGGACCTCCAACACTAACCTCAAATGCTCTGCGTGCTCTTCTTCTGACTTAGAATATATTAGGATATCATCAATAAACACCACCACGAACCGATCCAAGTAAGTATGGAAGATACGATTCATGTACTCCATAAATACTCCTGGCGCGTTGGTAACACCAAAAGGCATCACGGAATACTCATAATGGCCATAACGAGTTCTGAAAGCCGTCTTCTGTATATCTTCATCCTTTACCTTAATCTGATGATAATCCGACCTCAAATCAATCTTACTGAACACTTTAGCACCAACCAACTAATCCATCAAATCGTCAATCCTCAGAAGTGGATACTTGTTCTTAATGGTTACCTTTTTCAACTGACGGTAGTCTACACATAACCTTAAACTACCATCCTTCTTCTTAACCAACAACACCGGAGCTCCGCACGGCGACACACTCGGTCTCACAAATTTCTTTTCAAGCAGTTCTTCCAGTTGTTTCTTCAACTCTGATAATTTTGATGCGGACATCCTGTACGGTGCCATAGAAACAGGTCTGGTACCAGGTACAAGATCAATAGAAAACTCAACTTCCCTCTCTGGCGGAACACTAGGGATTTCATCAGGAAAGTCACATACTACCGACACTCCATCAATGATAGCTTGATTCTCAATAGACAACGAAGCCATTAATGCGAATAATTGAGCTTCTTCCTTCATCCACCTTCGAAGCTGACTAGCTGACAGCAGACTGGATTCATCACTTCCAAAACTTGTCGACTTGCTACGGCAGTTAATGTGAACATGGTTATGCTCTAACCAGTCCATACCCAGAATTACATCCAACCCACTCAACGGTAAACAAAAAAAATCTATAATGAAGTCTCTGTCGAAGATCGACAAGGGACACTGAAGACATACCAGAGAAGTGGTTCTGAGACCCTTTAGCCGGGTGTCGACAACCATCTCCCCAATCATAGCAGACAAGACAAGACCCAACCGTTTACAACACTCAATAGCAATAAAACAGTGAGTAGCGCCAATATCAACAATAGAATTCAATGGAGTACCATTAATGATGCACATACCTCTGACAAGACCATCATCCTCGATGAGGCTCGATTGCACCGCTAAGGAGAACACCCTCCGCTAGACCTTTCTTTCTTCGGTTTGGACATTTGTTACTAATGTGTCCCCCTTCACCACAGTTGAAACAAACCATATCCTTACGATCACAATCAGACATCATATGACCCTCTTTACCACAGCGGAAACACCTTTTCACGTCCGGCTTACACTCAGTACTCTTGTGACCAGCTTTCCCACACTTAAAACATACAATGCCAGCAGGAGCATCTCCCCCACTTGGCTTCTTGCCAGCAAAAACCTTCTGTTTACCCTTACCAGCAGGAACCTCATATGGCTTACCACGGCTTGGAAAATTGCTCCTCTTATCCTTCATAACCCGATAGTGAGCATTGTTGTCCTCTTCATAGATCCTGCAGCTATCAATCAAGTCAGAGAAAACACGGATCTTTTGATACCCAATAGCCTTCTTGATCTTCGGTCGCAACCCATTCTCAAATTTGATGCATTTAGAGAACTCACCATTTGCTCCATCATAGTGCGGATAGAACTTCGCCAACTCTGTGAACTTGGCAGCATACTCAACCACGGACATGTATCCCTGCTTCAGCTCCAGAAACTCAATTTCCTTCTTGCCCCGGACATCCTCCGGATAGTACTTCCTCAGGAATTCCCTGCTGAAAACAGCCCAAGTAATCTCTTCATTTGCAGTTTCCAGCCTCTACCTCATACCCAACCACCAATCATATGCTTCCTCAGACAGCATATGTGCCATACCTGACCTTCTGAGCTTTAGTACAATCCATCACCCGAAAGATCCGCTCCATTTCTTTCAACCATGCTAGTGCACCATTAGGATCATACTTGCCTTTGAATGTAGGCGGATTCTCCCTTTGAAAAGTAGCCAGACTGCGAGACCCAGCATGCTCGCCAACGTTCTGTTGATTGTTCTCTAAAGCTTGAGCCATAGCGCCCAAAACAGCAGCAATAGCAGCATCATTCCGTCCGGCCATTTCAGCTAATCACTGCATCACAAAAACAATTAGAACTAGTGTAAAAGACACTACGACTAGACAACTTTGTCGGACAGACCGAACTGCTCTGATACCAACTATGTAACACCCCAATTCTACCCATTCATTTATTTAATTATCAGAGTGCGAGATTTAAATATAATCGTGCATTGGAGCGTTACATATCAACTTTTCAAAACTAAAACAACGTGTGATCAGTTAACACATCCAAAACCATAAAGTAGTTCACCATTTACTGCTAATAAATACGTAGCACATCGTAAATCATTCAACGTTATACAACCTAGAAAAATCCAACAATATAATAAAGCAATAGTTTATAATAGTAGAATAGCTAATAAACTAGTGTTCGTTTCCCCCAGGTGCTACGTATCAGAGCAAACGACATTAACTCGAAAGGGATGAAGGAAAAGGAGTCCTTCACTAGCGTGTACCTGCACGTTACCACGAAGGTAACATTCAACAGTAAAGGGTGAGTCTCTAACAGCATAAAAAGTATATGATAGGTAATATACTAGAGACTAGCAGCTATAATAACCATAGCATAACAACATTTTATTTTCAACTATCACGCAACAACACCAACAATCAACAACATAAGCAACAACAACAAGCAACGACAACATGAGCATGACATATGTGAATGAAATGCAACCCACATCGGGTATATGCATGTCGTACCAATCAACGTAATTAGCCTTTGTGGCTTCATATTCAACACTGAGCAAAGCTCTAGGCCGAAGCCTTCAACAACATGGTGATGCAACATGCTATGAATGAGACCATGTACAAACACACCGGAAACAATCAACAACACAGTCTACGTATGCACAACAACATCAACAGCATCAACATTTGGTCGTTCATGACCCAACAGCAACAACTTCAATTCTAGCCTTATTTGGCTCACAACAACAACAACAACATCATTTTTGGTCTTTTTGATGCACAACAACCATATCAACATTTATTTAATCGTTATTTTTGGTCTTTTTGTAGGTTCACTCCTTGGTTCAGTTGAACTAGAGCTTGCGTTAGAACTAAGCATACGCTGTAACGTCTACCTGTTCACACACAGAAACAACAAACAACACAGTAAAATTCTTCCAACTTGTGTTTTAATACTTTTGAACAATAAAAGTTAACTACAATCCCGACAATGGCGCCAAAAACTTGTTGCGTTAAATGTGGTATTTGCAATGATAGTGCAAGTATACACATCGTACAAGTAATAAAGTGGATTTAAGTACGAGATCGTTCCCACGAGGATTGGTTGTACTTTCAAAGTTCAAGTCTTAAAACACAAGAGAATCAAGTAACAAATCGGCAATAATGGTTGATCTTAATGCTAAGAAGATAAAATAAAGCAAGTAAATAAATGTTGGTTGTGAATATGGATGAGAGATGAGTTGGATTGCTGCATGCATGTAAATCCTCTCTAGTCGGGCGTTATAACGTTTACACGCCATTACGTACAAATGCTATTCTGTATAGACGTTATAACGTTTGAGCATTTGTTGCAAAAAGAGTTGTGCTTTTCACCACAAAACGTCGAGCTTCAAGTACTAGAATGTCCTATGTCTAGGTTCTAAGTAGGCCTACTACTGTATTTTAAGTACCCACAGCAATGTTCTATGAACTATTATCCATTTTATGTCTAGACTTAGATAAAAATGCCTAAATGTCTTTAGTGCACCTTTTCGTTCATATAAATCTTTGAGTTCTTTTCATAGACCATGTCCACATACTATGAATCTACCTATTTTAAGAGGCCAACCTCAAAACAAGTTTGGAAATATTATCATGCAAAGATTTAAAACATATAAGCGTCAATACTTCATAACATTTAACTAGAAATTCATTACATGCAAAACAACAACCCAACAACAAAATGTTTAGCTCATGCCGAGCATCTTTCTGAAAAGATAAGGAGTTAAAATACCATACATAGAGGAAAAGAAAGCGAAGCGCAAAAGATACACCTAAGTAACCTTCACCGCATGCACATTTGTAAAGACGTTACAACGTCCGAGCTTTCACAGATGAGTGGTTATGATTTGGAAATGGAGTTGAGTAGAGTTCAAAACCGAAGTCGTGTCGAACTTCTTCGTTTAGAAAACTCTTTTCTCGAACAATGGAGGAAGGTAGATGATGAATGTATGGACTGATATGATGCAGGTGTGTCCTTAGAGAGAGAGATAAGTCTTGTAATTATAGAAAAAGGGTCATATGCTTGCTGATGTCATTCCCCACCTACCAAACTTGCTTGTAAATAAAATATTGCAGAAATGACACACCACTTTGCTACGGTCGTCGTCGTACGCGTCGATCTTGATGAGAGAGAAGATCTTCTACAGCTTTAGATCTTTGACCATCATTGCTTGTGCACCACACATGAGATATTTCTTTCTTGCTCTGCTGCCCTTTTATAGACGTGATGAGGGACGTTGCGACGTTCGGCTTTTTACTGCACAAACACAAGAAGCATCAAAATGCTCACAAAGGCACCAATTGGTGCCAAAATGCACAGAACTCGTAATTTAGCCCCTAGCTAACTAAGAAACAATAAACTAACAGAAAACTAATAGAATCAACCTACTATTGCTAGAGAACTTGCATGATTTATCTTTGAATAAGTATAAATAACTCATATAAATATGAGTTATCAATGACTTCCCTTTCATGAGGCGTGGAAACTGAATTTAAGCAAATGTAAAGCAAGAAAGCTAGGAAGAGCGGCATACCTGAAAATGCAACGACTAGAGAAGGGAGAAACGAACAGACAGCTTTCGCACAACGGCACTTCGGGTCGTTAGCAGAGAGCTCGGTCGGCAGTAGAGGTTCGATTCTAAGAGTGTGGAAATCGTGTTGACCGAGTTCTCTATTTATAGAGGGGCCCAACGTGCGTACTGGCCCAGATTTGAAGCGACGAGACTCTAAACCTGAAGCGACACGACTGCTCGCATTCCCTCCCAACCGTTTCATGGGGAACCCCAAAAGATACCTTGGGAAATGTGAAGGTCACCTCATTCATTACGCATTAAATTGTACTAACGAAGCCCAAACGCTGCACACGAACGACCGACCACGGGCGGCAGTGACCGACCCATTACTAGTGGAGAAGTCTCTAAAGGCGTTAGCCCATTGGGGGGCATCGATTCAAGCCGAAGCTCGCCCTTAAGCGACCTAGGCTTGGGGGGCAACTGTTTTGGGGTGTATTAGCAACACCAGGAGGTCACATCAGAAGTGGGCCAGCGGCCCAATCCAACAATACGGCCCAAGCACGTGGCTTGGAGCACAATCCTCGGGGACCGGCCGAATTTTACGCAACGGCCAGGGCGCCCCCGGTGGTATAAATACCACTCTCATCTACATTATCAGGTACGTGATCTACCCCTTGGAATCCTGCCCGATAGCACCCCTCTGACTAGAGCGTCGAAGTGTCTTTGCAGGTACCACCCGAGGGCATTCAAGACCTGTCCAGATCTCTCAACAGCGACTGGCCAGCAGAACAGCAGCGACAACTTCACTTCTAGTGGTCAGGTACGATCAGGAATTACTTTGAGCCTCGAGATTTCCTCCCACTTTAGGATCCATTTCTTATTTGTCATTGGTTTATCTTTGTTAGGGTATATCTACATCCACAAAAAGCCCATGCCACTGATATAGATATGTCTAGTAGAACACGATAATATACGCCATTTTACATGCTAAACATTAACGAGTATCCGTAGGTAAAATTAGGGTCCATCTATGTGTAATTGTTCAAGAGGTTAGTTGCACCTTGAAAAAAAGAAAAATCTTTATACTCTTATAAAAAATAATTATTACTAAAATTACTAATTTTTTCAAATACTTAAATACAACACTTTGCCACATTCCCCACATCAAAGAAGCACTAACCTACTTTCCTTGTATTAATTTTGTTTGTTACACCCTCGTTTCACAATACATGTCATTTTTTAACAATATTTTTGTTCATTTTCCTTATCATTTTCAAAGTTCAATGGAACATTAAGTATTGGTTTGTCAATAATACACTTAATTATTTATTGTAGAGAGAGAAATATGTAGAATGAAATAATAAATAAGGGTATTTTAGGAAAAAGACAATTACTTTCATCATAAGTAAAAAAAAATTATTAGTCTTCCTGATATTTGTAAATAACCTTAATTAGAAAAATGCAAAATTCTTTATTTTATAGTTTTCTCTTTTTTACAATGAATGGTTAAAACTTAATTAGAAACAAATTTCATAGAGAGAATCCTAACCCATCTAATTCCCTCTGGTAGTAATAGTTTATTTTTCCTATAATTATAGAGAATCCAAACCCGTCATATTAATCCTTTAATCTTTTTCTGAAAAGCTACACATTATATTAATTAATAGCACATAGGATTTAGTGAGAAGGAACCCAAAATGCCACTACAGTAGTATATAAAGCGGAGACCAAATGAAAAAACAAAAAAAAAACTCCAAACACTGCTCAAGAAGTGGATCATCCCAAAAACCAGATGGTCGACAAGACACCCCCAAAAAATCCCATTTCTTGGAAAGACACTCAGAGTCGGCTCAACACTTATAAGCATAAAGCGAATTCTAAGGTGAGACCTATGAGATAATAAAATAATGAGAACTGTTAATATTTGGTTCAACATACTTTTAAGAGTATTTTCTTGTATTTTAATGAAAAACGTTGTTGGGCATCAATAAAATCAAAATTGGATTAAAAATTTAGGTCTAATTAAAAATACTATTTAAATATATTAAATGAATAATTTAAGTTGGATAAAAATAAATAGATAATTTAAGAGTTTTTATTCATTCCGGAGTTGGGCCACCAACTCCTTAATTAAGTGGTCATTTTGTTAGTTGGAGAGTCGTGTAATACATTAAATAAAAAAATCTAAACAAACACTACAAAAAAAAGTTGTATTAGCAATTGAAATCAGCGAGGGAAACATATTCGGTCGCTAAAATAGATGTTAATGACTGAATTTGAGAGGGAATGTGGACTGCCTTTCCATTTTCACGTTAGTGACGAAATTAAAGGGAGTAGCAATGGATTTTTTTCCTCGCTAAAAGTGGCGGGAGTTTGAAAAAAAAATAACACAAATTTCGAGGTTCATAGCGACGGATTAGTGACTTATAGGTCCCTCGCTAACTATGATCCGATCATTCCAATCCTAAGGTTGTGTGAGGAAGCTTAGCGACGAAATTAAAGGGAGTAGCGACGAATGAGGTCCCTCACTAACGTTAAATTAATTTTTCATATCCGAAACTCTCATTTCTTATTCTCATTTCCTCTTCTTCCCTATTCTCGCTCACTCTCCTCTCTCACAAAATCTCTCTCTCTCTTGAACATCTCTCATTTATTTCACCACCACCACCATCACCATCTTCTCTCTTTTCTCACTGTAACGAACAATCACAACAAAAACTGTGACCTCTCTCTCACCGGAGCAACCACCACCAGATCTCGTTTCACCTCAATCTCTAGCCGACCACTGCACCGGAGTGC
This sequence comes from Oxytropis ochrocephala, assembly GCA_020916435.1. Classification (NCBI taxonomy): domain Eukaryota; kingdom Viridiplantae; phylum Streptophyta; class Magnoliopsida; order Fabales; family Fabaceae; genus Oxytropis; species Oxytropis ochrocephala. The sequence continues at coordinate 82,336,623 of CM037093.1, forward strand.
GCACCATCACCGGATCGCCATGAGATCGTTGGAATCATTTTCTCTTTGCTCATAACAGTTAGTTTTTAATTTATTTTCATTTTTAGGTATTATTTTAGTTTCGGTGTTTTTATAATTTATTATTGAAATGTGAAATGTGAGTTTTAAATGTTAAGAATTCTTATTATTGTTAGAAAGGTTGTAGTTGTTAGAACAAATTTGTTGTTGTTAAAGACTGAGTGTGAAATGTGAGTTAGAATAAATTTATTGTTGTTAACGATGTATGTTGTTTGGGAAAGCGTGTTAGAGATAATTGTTGTTAGTAATTTAAATGTGAATTTGAAATTGTTAAATTGAAATTGTTGAGAAGAATTAGATTGAAAATTGTTGATAGGTTAGATTGAAATTTGTTAGATAGGTTGGATTGAAAACTGATATGTTAGATTGAAAATGTTGATAGGTTAGGTTGAAAATTGATGATAGGTTAAATTGAAATTGATGAGAAGAGTTAGATTGAAAATTGTTGATAGGTTAGATTGAAGAGTTAGATTGAAAATTGTTACATATTAATTGAAATTGTGTTAAATTGGTGAAATATTAAAATTGAATTTGAAAAGTCTATTGGAAATTGATTTGAAATTAAAAATGCATGAAAAGTGTATATTGTTAGAAACTTGAGATGTTAATTGAAAAGGTCGATTAACGACGGAATATAGGTTGTTAGTGATGAAATATCCTCGTTAATCAAAGATTTTTTTGGTAGTGAAAACATGCCCTACTAGGAATCGAACCTTTGTCAACAGAACCAGTATTGCCGCCATCTATCATTTGAGCTAGCAATTATCTTGTTGAGTGGAATTTACTAGTAATATTACGTAAAAATAATATTTTGAGACCTCTTTTTTATCAAAATATTTGAGACTCAAAGACCTTGCTTTAGTTGTTTGGTCCTTGGGCCGACCCTGAAGACACTAAAGAGGAACAACACTCCATTCATAGAAGAGACAATGACTACACCGAGTCTTAGCCAACAACCACCCCCATGAGTACATTTCAATTTTAATTAAAAATAATGTCTCAGAGGGGTCAATGATTTTATTTAAGAAAGCTCCCTCATTTCTGATTTATCTGCCCAGAGTACAACATGTCAAACCATTTCGAGTCTTTTTCTATTCTTAGTTTAGAAAATCTCCGGTAAAACACAAAGGTAGGGAGATCTGGTGGTAGCACTAGCATAAGCCTTAACCCGCCAATAGAATACCAGATACCATACCTACATTGAGATAAGTTGGATGGCATATCTTTAGATAGGGTTAATAAGCTAGATTAGAATTTTATAAGTGTACCATCTGTCAAGCTTAAAATAGCATGTGGCGCCCCACAATTTTTTGTTTTTCCTATTTTACCCCTTAATTTAATACAAATCAGATTTATCGTTCTAATAGATAAATTTGGTTTTGAAACCTATTAAAATGATGAATCCGTATGTCAAAAATTTTAAATACTACAGACAAAATGGACATTTACGGCAGCACATAAAACACCAGTCTAGATGAAACTTCCATGATGAAAAAGTCAGAGTCAAACGGTCAAAACGCAGACATCTCACATCATGTTACTTTAGCTACAGGTGCCAACCTTCGGCAACAACTAAAGAGCTACTGCTCAACCATCAAGGGAAGCATAACACTCGAGAGACTCAAAGGTCAATAACCCGAACATAATCGAGCAAACCTTGTATTAGAGTGACTTCCCACTTTGTGCTCGCGCGCTCGAGGACTATGTTCATGGTCGAACCGATCATTACACCGAAGGCTCGACCTCTACCTCGCTACGAAATTTTCCTATAGCTTTGAACAAAGAAGAAGGCTACCCCGCCGACCCAAGGGTTGGCCTCCAAGGCATCTATCGGCCTTCGGCTTGATTATAGTGTTACTCGTATTTAATGTAATCCATTTATTCCAACCAGCATATCCCGTAGAATTCACCATATTTGTAATGATTAACATTTATTACCATTTATGGGCTTAAATATCATTACCCCCTGCAAATATCAAGATAATCCATTTACCCCAGTAAAAACAAAAATTTTAAAAAGCTCCTTGCAAATAATAAGTGTTTCTAGTTACCCCCTACAGAGGTAGTAACCAGAAACGATTTATATTTTGCAGGGGGTAACCGTAAACGGATTATACCCATTATACACTTAACGCTGTCAACATAATCTAACAGCAGGGGGGTAATTAACCGTAAACGGTTTATATTTGTAAGGGGCATTTTAAAACTTTTATTTTTACAGGGGGTAAATGGATTATGGTGATATTTGCAAGGGGTAAATGATATTTAAGCCTTGAATGTACTATAAACTTGGCTTAGGAGGCAAATGAAAAAGATCTAAAATCATTTTCTCTTAGACGATACCTTGTCTCTAATACGATTATCACGAGCATGAATAACATTTGTGTTCAATTTAGATCCTACCCAGGAAATAGATAAGAACGAATATCATTTGTGTTCGATCTAGATCCTACCCAAGAAATAGATAGGCACATTAACAAAATGAAGGGAATCTTCACGATTATCGAGAAAACAAAGAACAGGGAAAGAGGATTATTATGTTAGAATTTTGTTCACGGTCAGTAACATTGGCATATATTGCTTTACTAGACATATCTCTATCAGTGGCATGACCCTTCTTGTAAGGAAGCCAATAACAAATAAGAAATGGATATACTTAAAGTGGTAGGAAATCTTGAGGCTCAAATTAGTTCCATTCATAATTGTATACTGTAAGTTGAAGAGGTCGCCAACAAACAAGAATCCAAAACGTGAAACTTCTGTTAGTGGAGCAATTTGATGAGCAAGCCAATGAATGGGTAGAAACAAATCCCCAAGTGTATCCATTATTTGTGAATCCAAACCAAAGCGTATATCACTTTTCTTCTTTTGTGGTTGTTTCTAGTCCATATGAATACTACAATGACCAATACTTAGTACTATGTACATCGTAAATATTTGGCATTTGTTAGCAACCATAATTCAACACCATAGCTTTCTCATATTTTGACATTTTCTATAGATACTTAAAGCGAAGAGGAATTATTCCTCAAGGCGACCAAAAGTAACAAAAACGTGGATATCATATGGATAAAGTAGGGTCAATTTTAGGGTTAATTTTCGGTGTGGATGAATAGCAATTGAAATAACTTTTAGAATGGGGTTTAAGGCCTAACTCAACCCCACAAAATCGGCTTGTAAGGTGAGGGATGTCACCTACTTATAAACTCTTTTTCAGGCCATATCACATCCGATGTGGGACTCTTAACACACCCCCTCACGCCCAGGACTAGACAACTGGAGCGTGACCCGAGTGGCCCGATAGCGAGTGGCCCAGCGGATCTTGGATTGACTCTGATACCATCTTAGAATGTGGTTTAGGCCTAACTCAACCCCACAAAACCGGCTTGTAAGGTGAGGGATGTCACCCACTTATAAACTCTTTTTCAGGCCATATCACATCCGATGTGGGACTCTTAACAAATAGGCCTAATTAATCTCAAGGCATCGGTCAAGTAGAGCATGGCAGAATTTATATTTGGGAGGTATCAGGTTAAAGTTTTCACTAATCCTATTGAAAGGTTTTTCATGCCTTGAACTGAGACGCCATGCTCTCATCCTAAAATTTTATTAATAAAAAAAGAAATAGATAAGCTATTAACAAGACCACTTTAATGTGGTCCAGAGGTTTTAATGAGGCTCATAATATCTATATGGGTTGGAGTACCCCTTGTACTTCTTTCAATACAATATTGGCTGGAGATTTTTGTACCCCCACCCCACCCCACCCCACCTATACATCATACCCCCCCCCCAATTTTGTTTATTCCCATTTTACTCTCAATTAAATAATCAAAATTTAATTCAAAATCTCAATATTTTTATTTTCCCCGGAATGATTTCCGAATGACATAATTCGAGAAGGTGATTTTTAGAATTTTCTGGATTTATTTAAAAATATAAATTTGGAATTTATTTTTTGAATTCAAAATTTATGTTTTTGACATGAATCAGGAATTAAAAATATATTCCAAATTTATGTAAAAAACATAAATCCAGAAGTTAAAAAAAATATTGTGAAGACTTTTTATAGTGCTTATTTAAGTAAGCGCTATTAAAGAGTATATCTTCACCTCTTTAATAGCGCTTACTCAAATAAGTGCTATTAAAAGATTTCCCAAAAAAAAAATTAAACTTCCAAACATAAATCCGGTATGTATTTTTTTCTAATCCGAATTTATGTCAAACACACAAACCCGGAAGTCAAAAAAACATTCTGGGTTGATGTCAAAACCATAATTCTGGAAGTTAAAATAAATGTGTAGAGGTATGTGTTAAATTAAAGAGTTAAATGGGAAGTTTGAGACATGGGAGGGGAGGTGGGTAAGTGGACTAACTGGGGGTACAAAAAACTCCAGCCTACAATATTTTGCTTATAAGAAAACAAGACCACTTTAAAAAAAACAACCGCAATGGCATATTTAACAAGACCACTTAAAGAAGCTATTAAGTTTGCAAATACTATTAGAATAAAGTCAAACAACATATAATTTTTCTGTTTTGGTATTTAGAATTAAATTTAAACATAGGAATAAAAGACATTTCAACTAGCCTAACAAGACCCTTAACAACAATCACATACAACTTTATTGATAAAAAGGGAATAAAAATAAGAAAGATGGCATGAACCAAAACCCTTCAAACATTATTAAAACGATATTGAGGTAGAAGATCTCTACAGAAATAAAACTAAGAATAGAATCACCATAAGGAACTAAAATATCATGGGAAGCTAATTGGAAGCTAGTTATTAGCATACTAGTTACCCACCTAAAAATTTGGGAAAACAACAAACTGCCTTTTTGAGACAGGGTTTATACAATTAATAATCTTAAGCTTCCAACATTGATTTTTTTTTTAAATCAAGGTATCCTCTGCGCGCACAACTGTAGAGGCTACTTCTCCCAAGGTACTCAGATCCATTTAAGGGGTTGACCCCTCCCACTAGGTATTTTTCTATACACACCGGCCATGGATCAAACCTTTGACCAAATGGTGAAGGAGCTCATGTATCTATCACTTGTGTTATACCATGTTGGCCTTATATGTGAATAATCATGTGTTGTGGACTGTCACTTAAGATTAAGCTCATCTAAAATCTATTTTGGATCTAACAAGTGGCATTAGAGCAACTCATGTTTAATCACTAGGAAAATAAATAAATGTTATATGATATTAGATATTGTTCGTATTGGTTATTAGGCTTTATACTGAATTAAAGATTAAAGATAGAGGCTTTTGTTTTGTTTTGGGAGCAACAAACAATTTTGCTGAAGCAGGCAGGAGAGAGATGTCGCTTGCAAGTAGAGAGGAGCAACAGTGGTATAAGAAGCAGACCACGCGCAGGCAGAGAAGAGCGGCGATGGCTTAAGACGTAGCGAACTATTTAGGATTTTTAGGGTTTGACCTCTCACCACGGAGAGAAGGCACACACGTCTCACTAGGGGAGAGAATCGTTCGTTTTCCATCAATGCCATATATACCCCTTGAATAAATACAACTTATTTTTTTAAAAAATTGAGGTAGGGAAAATTTTTATTAATCAAAGTATCACTAATGATCATTTTACAAACTGTCTTTGAGTGGATTCGAACTTAATTAGCACATTCAGAATACAAGACTAAGTTGAATGAATACAACTTTTGATGAGAGAACAAACTGAAATTTATTTTTTCTTTTTATTCTTCTACACCTTTAACACTAAATGCACAATGACACAAATTTATCAAATATAAGGGTTTTAAATTTTTTTTTTAGAAATTGTTTTTTTTTGACAAATTCAAAGATTATATTATTTTATATTATATATGTATAGTAAGAAATTATAAATTTTTCTTTACCGAAATTATTATATATTATTTTACTTTTTTTTCAAAATAAAAAATATGCGGCACATTGCTCAATTGTGGTCCTTTGGCCACATATATCGATCTGTTTTTTTTTACATAGACAGAGTGCTCACTACCCACTAAAAACTCACACACAACTGTGAGGTCTCGAGTTCGAACTCGAGACATGATATCTAGCCTAACAATTTCAGCATTTGCTAGTTGAGTTAAGCCTTACGAATATATCGATCTGTTTTTTTAACAAACATATATCATCAAAGCAAGCCAATAACAAATAAGAAATTGATACTTATTATGGGAGGAAATCTTGTGGCTAAAATTAATTCCATTTCATCACTTTTATTTTATACTATCAGTTGGAGAGGTCACGGCAAGAAAGAATCCCTAGGGTGCAGTTTTTGAGTGGAGAAAATTGATGAGCAGGCCAATGAATGGGTAGAATTATATACTCAGAAAGTATACGATTTTTGTGAATTCAACCAAAACAGAATATCGATCCCTTTACCCCTTGTGTGTGGTTCAATTGTGTTTTGTTTATTCCAAAGGAATAGTACTATTATATATGACCCTTATTTTGTAGTCACCTCATGTATAATATTTGGCAATTGTTAACATTTTAGCCTCCTCAAATTTTCTAGTTTTAATAGATGCTTAAAGCGAAGAGGATTATTCGCCAAGCTAACAAAAAGTGAAAAAGTGTGGGGATAAAGGAGGGATAAAGGTAGCTCAATATTTGACTTACTCTTAAGTATTCCTGTGACAAAGCACATCTTGAAGTTCCATTCCACGTGGTTGCAAGTGCTTCCTTGTTTTTTTTTGTTGATAGTGCTTCCTTTGTTTACGCTTATCTAATGTATATCCCGTAAGTCCAACAGTCATTTTTCGATTTATCGAATTATAGATTGATATATTATGTTTTTGTTCGGTTACTGGACCTCGTAAGTAGACCGAATTAACTGGGGTACATTTTGGTGTGCTTCGAAATGGTAGAGGTAGGCTTCAAATGGATGAAGATGGAGTCCGGATGATTGAAGATGAGCCTCAGACAGTCCGAGGTTACTTGCTTGATCACGTTGGGTGGGGGTACCTGCAAAACACTCTGATGCTTAAGTCAGTAACGAAAAGTGAAGAGGTAAAGAACGAGTAATGAGATAATGATATTGTGTACCGGATCGCGGATACGAGCGCTAGATCCGCACCGTTGAAGGTGGATGCGTTTTGTGGAGCGTGCATTGGGTCGTTCTCCAGAGCTGGATTGGGCCTGGCCCAAATCTTGTGTGGTGTTGGCCCAGTCCGAAACAGTGGCCCCCGAAGTCGAAGTCGGACGAACTGTGAGGTCGGCCTCGGCTTGAGCAGTCTGTTGTCTTTGAAGAGGAAGCAATCATTGTTGTGCCACATGTCAACTTGTTAGTGGAGAGACAGAGATGTGACGTTTGGGGAGATCGAGGTGACGTTTCGCAGAGTTGGAGCTGTCTTGTCGCCCTGTATTGATGGGACGTGTAACATCCCGCATCGCTTCAGGAAGCCAATCGCCCCTACGAACCAACACGAGTCTTTTCAAAGATGTTTTGTCCTCACTTGCATGCTTTCCGAGAAACTTCGAGAAGGTCACCCATCCACTCTACTACTCCAAGCCAAGCACGCTTAACTATGGAGTTCTTATGGGATGAGCTCCCGAAAAGAAGATGCACCTTGTTGGTATAGGTAGTTCAAATCAATTCTTTTAAGCCTTCCTTCAACCATGCAGATCCCCATACCGCACACCTCGGGATCCTCTCATTCCGGTGCGTATTCGGTTCATTCACGCGCCCCTTCGCTTTGAAGCTGCCAGGAGCCGCTCTTTGCCATGCCACCTTTTTTGGGCACCGGCGATCACTCCCCGCCCTCCTTCTGTAACGCCCCAAATTTTATTAGAAATTATTTGGAGTTAATTTGATAAGATTACATTATTTTGATTTATCGTGTGGTTGAGCCATTAAATTAGTTGAATAAATATACTTTTATATCTAAACGTATTTTTATAAGTTATTTGTGATATATGATTGTTATTCATATTTATGCTTATTTATCTTGTTTGTAATAAAATATTAGTGTTTGAAATATTATTTCCTTAGAACATTATTTTAAGCTATTGAGGTATTAAAATAAGAGTTGTAGTGAAATTGGGGGTTTTAAAATGATTTAGAAGTGAATTTCTATTCTTTTACTCGCATACAACCCCTCCCTTGATTCTTGCACCCCACAGTGGTAAACAAAGATTTCCAGTGTGGGCCCATGGAAGCAACCCGGCCCATTCATCCCTTCTTCTTCCTCGCGACGTCTTTGCGCAACGCGAACAAAGACCAAAGAAAAAGAAAACCTCGCGCCGCTCCTTCCCCACCGTGCGTTCTCCTTCCTCCTCCATGGCCGAACTCCAAACTTTACCTTCCCACTCGGATTTTGCCATCGCTTTTTAGCTTTACGACCTCGGTTCCATCGTTGGTGTCTCGCTCGCCGGATGCAAAGAACGCCCGCGCCGCCAAGTAAAGTCGCGATTCCGACCACCTTAAGCGTTCCTTGCGTGAATCAAGCATGAACTCGAGTCTTTCTCACGAAATTGACCCACCATTCGGTTAATTCTATCAGATCTCACAGTTTCGACCCTCTTGCTCATCCAAGGTCGTGTTTCACGCTCGTTTACTTGAACCATCGCCTCGGTTGGGTACTTTTCGATAGGTACTCCTTTTCGAAACACAATTGATTAATTAAACGAGTGATTAATTATATATTGATATATTTAGTGTATGACTTTGGACTGTCACTGTTGTTATTCCTGCATAATTGTTCGTGTTGGAGTATCGGAGTAGCTGGGTTTTCGGTTTTGAAGCGGTTGGACGAGTTAGGAGCCAGTTCGTGAAGTTCGGGTCGTGAATTTCGGGACGTCTCGGTAGTTCGTAAGGTTAGGGGAATCTCCATTACATTTTTGATAACTTGTAGGATGTGTGTTGTAGTAGGAATAATTCTAGAAATGATGTGTTGTGTGAATTTGTGTTGCTTACATGTTGATTTATGTTTGAAATGTTTGTTTTGGTTATAACATGTTGATTGTGCTATGGAAGCATGAGTTGTGATTTATGCATAGTATATGTTTGATGATTTGGTTATGTGAGCATGAGCATGTAAATATGATGATTAGTATTAATAATTCAAATGGCTATGTTGGTGCGGTTATGTGAGAAATAATTTGTTTGGAAGAAATTAGGTTTTGAAGTGTGTTGGGTGTAGGTTGGAAGAGGGGGGGGCGCCAAATGCTAGGCATTTTGGCGCCAGGTTGCTGCTGTGTGATTCTGTGTGTGCGTGTGTTGTGAAGGAGGCGCCGATTCTTTGGGCAACTTGGCGCTAGGTTGCTGGCAGGGAGCGAGACAGGGTGTAGGGCGCCAAATCACCAGGATTCTGGCGCCTGGTGTGGTGACTAAGGGATGGGTGGTGTTGTGCTGCAGGGTGGCGCCATTTGCTAGGCAAATTGGCGCCCATGACTAAGTTGTGCTTGGGTTTTTCCTCGGTTTGGGTGGTTTTGACAGGAGGGGCGCCAATTCCTTAGGAATATGGCGCTGTGACTAAGTGTGTGGTGTGTTCAATCTTTGGGTGGCGCCAAATGACAGAAATTAGGCGCTATCTTTGAGTGTTGTTGCAAGGGGCGCCAAATGCCTAGCATTCAGCGCCAGGGTGTTCGATGCAGGTGGTTTGGCGGCGGGCGCGATTCCCTAGGAATCGCGCCCTATGGCGCAGTGTGTGTGCGAGGGTGACCGATGCAGAGGAGAGGCGCCGGTTTACTAGCAACTTGGCGCCCTGTGCTAGTGTGTGAGTGTGGGGTGATGGTTTTGGTCATGGGGCGCCATATTGGCTGCCCTTGGTGGTGGCTAGGTACCTAAAATATGTCTAAGTGATGGTTTAGTCCCTAAGAATTAATTTAATCCTTGGTGTGACAAATTAGTCCCTAAGAATTAAATTAATCCTTGGCGTGACAAAATAATCCCTTAGCGTCTAATTAGTCCCGAGGTGTCAAATAAATTCCTAAGTTCCCAAATTAATTCTTGATGTGTCAAAATGGTCCTCAAAGTGAAGAGGAGGCCCTTGTGAGGTGTTGTGGTCCTTAGGGAGATTTAATCTAATAATTGACGAAGTGGTGATTAATAATTGAGGTGGTGGTGGTTAATAATTGAGGTGGTGATGGTCAATAATTGACAATGGTGGTGAGTTAATAAATGATGCGGGCTTGACCACAAAGGTGATTTAATACATATTATGATGGATTGTGATGATGCATTTGTCATAGTGTCACATAAATCATATGCATTACTGCGATGGTGAGGATGGTGATGTGGCTTCGCCAAAAAAAGGTGGTGGTTGCCCGACGGGGTTTTGTGATGGTGATGGATCCACATGCATATTGCACACATGCTCATATTCATACATTCATAGAAATCTTGTTGATGCTTAAATGACTGAATCTTACTGTTTGTGGATATTATAATTGAATGGCAATTATCATGATTACGATGTATCGTGTGATTGCTAGATGTTTTCCTAATATGAGGCTTATCTTACTTGTTATTATTTATGTAAAGAGACTCACCCTAGCATTTTTGTGTTGCCTGCTCTCGTGGCGACCAACAGGTGATTCTGCGTGAAGGTGCCATGCCTTCATGGGATATTGTGTCGGCTCTGATCTAGTAATACCGGGGATGGGATTTTAGAGCTACTAATTCATGTTATGTATTTGACTATGTATTTGAGTATGTTAAACTCGCTTTACTTCACGCATTGCAAATCAAGCTTACGGATTATTGTAAACATTAAACAGGTGTTTGAGGGTCTTAACCCACATGACTATGATATGTGTTTTGCGCACTTGATGCGTTTGGATTTTTAACGGTGTTTTGAGATTATTTTGTTAAATGTACCACCCTCTTTGAGGTGCGTGGAAAGTTTTTGAAAACTCTGATTTTTATTAACTTAATTAGCTTATTATAGAAAGGGGTGTTACAATAGTGGTATCGAGCGATTCGGTGCAATCGTCCGCCAAGTTGTCAAGTCTGTTAACCCTCGAGTCTTGGTACTCGTTTTAAATCATAATTATGTTGTTGTTTATTACTATTAATTTTGTTGGTTTGTGCATTAATTGATGTACCTTGTGACTTAATTGTGTTAGATTACGATTGAAAATTATATTGCATTATTGAAGTATATGTGGTAGAACTATAAATCGGTAGTTATACCATTGATTTTGTCTGCTTGCGTGGATTGTTGTTTGTATCATTAAGAAGTGTGATTAAAAGAGTTCTAACGAAGTCAAAGGAGTGAAAGTCGTGACGATGCCTTCGCACTCGCATCACGTTAAAAATCTTTTAATCGTTTAGTTATAAATTGAAGGAAAGTAGTTTTGTGACCTTAATTAGTTGGTTGCATGAGTAGGAGGGATGATCACCCCAATCACTCATCCCCAATGAAAGAGGCGACAATAACTCGTAATTATTATAAATTTTGAGTATATACTAATTTCAACTTGATTGATTGAGTGGTGTGTGCAAGTTGATTGACCATTAATTTTAGAAAAATAGGTGCCTTATGGAAGTTTGAGTTTGAGTTGGGGTTTGATAGTAGGGAGATGTCAAAATAAGGATTGACGTAAGATAGGAGCATTGGTATTTAAATGATTGATATGGCGTAGTTCCCTAGCGATAAATTAATGATGTTTGGGATAAATCGAGTGAGACTTTGGTGACCTGAAAAGAGAGTTTTGGTACAAAGTAAAGGTGTAGATTAAGTATGCCTAAGGGTGTTGTAACCTTCGTGAAATTCTTAATGAGTATTGGACTAGTTGTGAAGGAAAGTGTTCAGTAGTTGGCTCAAGTATGATCATAGTATGAAGATCAAAGGAAAGAAGGAAGAGGAAGGTTAGGTACATAGGACTTCATATGAACTGAGGTGTAGTTGCTTAACCATAGGTGTGTTGAAATGTAATAGGCATGCGACGTAGTATGTGGGAGTCAAAATATGTAGTACCGAGGTTTAGGTACGTTTGAATAGTAAGTGTAGTGAAGCTAAGCGTGACGTAGTGTAGAGAACCGAGGTACCAAAAGAGTGTACCGAGGTGTTGTGAAGTGTAATGGCCGAGGTTAGGGAGTTCTTAGGTGTAGTGTGCCTAAGTGTAATAGTCAAAGGTGAAGTGACTAAGTGTAGTTGATGAAGTGAGTTGTGAATAGGCCTAAGAGTAGTGGATAGACAATATTTGAAGGATTGCTTGTGAATATTGTTACCTTTGATTGACGTTTTGCTATAGGTTGATGTTTTCTGTAATGCACGTGAGTTTAATTTTGATTTGTGCTAAATTGTTTGAAGTATGTACTGAAATGAAATGCGGTGCTCGGTTATAACAATTAAGGTTAAGATTCGCGTATAGTCTCCTTTTTGGCAAAGATGAAATGATTGACTTTTCTAACCTCTGAGTTTATGTCGGAAAACTAAATTTTGAAAATAATAAGTGGTTGTTTTGTGTAGCAACGTGTTCGTGTTATAAAGAGATTTGAGGTTGCGTTTTGGACAAAATTGTGAATTCTATAATTTTCGAAAAGAAACGGTACTTGGAAAATTCTGTGTTTTTGGGAATGAACGTAATGTCAAGAATTGTGTTAAATTGCTCCCAAGTTGTTTAGAATTTTATTACGAGATGTGACGTGATTTTAGCTTTAGGACCGATTAGGTCATGGATTGATGTTGTTTGGAAATGACGAGGTCTTACAATAATTTCATGGTTTGACGAGGTAAAATCTTTTGAAACAAAAAAGTGAGTTTTACTCGCGTTTAGGGAAATTTTAAAACGTTGTTTATGTTATGTTTGAACGGTTTTCGAAAATTGGAGTTTCGTGAATTTTCGAATCAAAAACGCTATTTTGAGAAATTATGTTTGTTTGAAACTTAAGAACGAAACCATAAAGATTTGATTGTTTAATTGTTATGCTTGAATATGGATTTCGATTGCGGGTCTGTGTTAGTTGAATTTACAAATCTTTTGGAAAACCGTAAATTTTATATATGTGCGAGAATTAATGATTTTTGAACAAAAATTGATGTCTGGACTGGTTATACAGGTAAAAATATTTTTGGGATGTCCATATTTCAGAGGAAACTCTGCCGAATTTCCGTTAGGAATTTTGATACATGTTCAAAGTGGTAATTGAATTGTGTGATTAGAAGGTAAATGAAATTGAGAAAAATGTTATGTGTAGCGATTTAAATTGTACGCTGTTTTGTTATTTAAAAAGCTGCTGGTTTGCAACTTAGCGTTGCTGTTTTTGAATTGAATTTTCGGCCGTCTTTATAGATAAAAAGGGTGCGGTTCATTGCTGTCTTTATAAATACAAAGGTGATTGATGAGTGAGTGTCGAAGTGTATAGGTATCGAAGTGTGGTGCTAGCTAAGTATGGATGAGTCGAAATGTAAGCATGGTCGAAGAGCAGAGTTGTTGAAATAGGTGAAAATATCTAAGTGAGGAGTATGTCTGTCGAAGTATATATATTGCCGAAAATCTAGTAGTAGGTATGTGCAATTAAGTATACCGAAATCTAGTATGGTACAGTTATGGAGATATTGAGGTAAAGTGTAAGTCGAAGTTAGTGTTTGTCGAAACGTAGGTAAGTTGGAGTATTGAGTTGTCGACATGAGTAATGTCTAAGTATATTTCTCTAAGTTAGAGTGGAAGTGTCGAAATATTGAAGTTGTCGAAGTATAGTGGGATGTATATAAACTAAGTGTAAAGGAGTGGGTGTTTAAGTATACTGTATATCTACCGGGATGAAATGTTGCGTTTAAGAGTGTTGTGCTCGAGTGTAGTGTAACCAAGGTGAGTAACTGAGGGAGTAAGGAAGGGTAATTGCTGTAGTGTGCATACACCTAAGTACAGATGCCGTTTGATGTTAACATGATTCAGGATTGTTGCTAAGCACCGGGAGTGCGGTTGTTATGGAACTCGGTGTGGAATTATTAGTAATGAAGACGAGTAGGTCAATTAGATGAAAGAGATAGGTTGGGTTAGTAGGTTGAGTTCGGAAGTGAGCACCAGAGATTGGAAACTTAAATAGGGTAAGCTAATCGCAAATCGTAGTTGAGGGTAGAGTGTCCCTGCATCAGAATAGATGGTATTTGAGTAGTCGAGTAGGATCTGGATACCCTACAGGTTAGAATATCTGCTAAGGGTAAGAGTGTAGAGAAAGTGTGTGGTTTGTTACCTTAGTGTACGATAGATTACGATGAGTATGATTAGAGGTGAGAAGAAGCTGGGTATTACTTCGTGAGTATTTTCGAGGACGAAAATATTCTAAGTGGGGGAGAGTTGTAACGCCCCAAATTTTATTAGAAATTATTTGGAGTTAATTTGATAAGATTACATTATTTTGATTTATCGTGTGGTTGAGCCATTAAATTAGTTGAATAAATATACTTTTATATCTAAACGTATTTTTATAAGTTATTTGTGATATATGATTGTTATTCATATTTATGCTTATTTATCTTGTTTGTAATAAAATATTAGTGTTTGAAATATTATTTCCTTAGAACATTATTTTAAGCTATTGAGGTATTAAAATAAGAGTTGTAGTGAAATTGGGGGTTTTAAAATGATTTAGAAGTGAATTTCTATTCTTTTACTCGCATACAACCCCTCCCTTGATTCTTGCACCCCACAGTGGTAAACAAAGATTTCCAGTGTGGCCCATGGAAGCAACCCGGCCCATTCATCCCTTCTTCTTCCCGCGACGTCTTTGCAACGCCTTGAAGCACCAAAGAAAAAAAAACCTCGCGCCGCTCCTTCCCCACCGCGTGCGTTCTCCTTCCTCCTCCATGGCCGAACTCCAAACTTTACCTTCCCACTCGGATTTTGCCATCGCTTTAGCTTTCGACCTCGGTTCCATCGTTGGTGTCTCGTTACGTCGGATGCGAGAACGCCCCGCCGCAAATAAAGTCGCGATTCCGACCACCTTAAGCGTTCTTGCGTGAATCAAGCATGAACTCGAGTCTTTCTCACGAGAATCGACCCACCATTCGGTTAATTCTATCGATCTCACGATTTCGACCCTCTTGCTCATCCAAGGTCGTGTTTCCACGTTCGTTTACTTGAACCATCGCCTCGGTTGGGTACTTTTCGATAGGTACTCCTTTTGAAACACAATTGATTAATTAAACGCGAGTGATTGATTATATATTGATATATTTAGTGTATGACTTTGGTACTCCATTGTTGTTATTCCTGCATAATTGTTCGTGTTGGAGTATCGGAGTAGCTGGGTTTTCGGTTTTGAAGCGGTTGGACGAGTTAGGAGCCAGTTCGTGAAGTTCGGGTCGTGAATTTCGGGACGTCTCGGTAGTTCGTAAGGTTAGGGGAATCTCCATTACATTTTTGATAACTTGTAGGATGTGTGTTGTAGTAGGAATAATTCTAGAAATGATGTGTTGTGTGAATTTGTGTTGCTTACATGTTGATTTATGTTTGAAATGTTTGTTTTGGTTATAACATGTTGATTGTGCTATGGAAGCATGAGTTGTGATTTATGCATAGTATATGTTTGATGATTTGGTTATGTGAGCATGAGCATGTAAATATGATGATTAGTATTAATAATTCAAATGGCTATGTTGGTGCGGTTATGTGAGAAATAATTTGTTTGGAAGAAATTAGGTTTTGAAGTGTGTTGGGTGTAGGTTGGAAGAGGGGCGCGAAATGCTAGGCATTTTGGCGCCCGTGTCTTCTTCTGTGTGATTACGTGTGTGTGCGTGTGTTGTGAAGGGAGGCGCCGCTTTCTTTGGGCAACTTGGCGCCAAAGTTCTTAGCGAGGAGCGAGGCAGGTGTAGGCGCCAAATCACCGTGGATTCGGCGCTGGTGTGGTGACTAAGGGATGGGTGGTGTTGTCTTTGCGGTGGCGCCATTTGCTAGGCAAATTGGCGCCCATGACTAAGTTGTGCTTGGGTTTTTCCTCGGTTTGGGTGGTTTTGACAGGAGGCGCCCAATTCCTTAGGAATATGGCGCTGTGACTAAGTGTGTGGTGTGTTCAATCTTTGGGTGGCGCCAAATGACAGAAATTAGGCGCTATCTTTGAGTGTTGCAGGGGCGCCAAATGCCTAGCATTCAGCGCCCAGTGGGTGTTCGGTGCAGGTGGTTTGGCGGGCGCGCCATTCCCTAGGAATCGGCGCCTATGGCGGTGTGTGTGTGCGGGGTGACCGATGCAGGAGGCGCCCGGTTTACTAGCAACTTGGCGCCTGTGCTGCTAGTGTGAGTGTGGGGTGATGGTTTTGGTCATGGGGCGCCATATTGGCTGCCCCGGTAGCTAGGTACCTAAAATATGTCTAAGTGATGGTTTAGTCCCTAAGAATTAATTTAATCCTTGGTGTGACAAATTAGTCCCTAAGAATTAAATTAATCCTTGGCGTGACAAAATAATCCCTTAGCGTCTAATTAGTCCCAAGGTGTCAAATAAATTCCTAAGTTCCCAAATTAATTCTTGATGTGTCAAAATGGTCCTCAAAGTGAAGAGGAGGCCCTTGTGAGGTGTTGTGGTCCTTAGGGGAGATTTAATCTAATAATTGACGAAGTGGTGATTAATAATTGAGGTGGTGGTGGTTAATAATTGAGGTGGTGATGGTCAATAATTGACAATGGTGGTGAGTTAATAAATGATGCGGGCTTCGGCCACAAAGGTGATTTAATACATATTATGATGGATTGTGATGATGCATTTGTCATAGTGTCACATAAATCATATGCATTACGCGATGGTGAGGATGGTGATGTGGCTTCGGCCAAAAAAAGGTGGTGGTTGCCCGACGGGGTTTTGTGATGGTGATGGATCCACATGCATATTGCACACATGCTCATATTCATACATTCATAGAAATCTTGTTGATGCTTAAATGACTGAATCTTACTGTTTGTGGATATTATAATTGAATGGCAATTATCATGATTACGGTGTACTGTGATTGCTAGATGTTTTCCTAATATGAGGCTTATCTTACTTGTTATTATTTATGTAAAGAGACTCACCCTAGCATTCTTTGTGTTGCCTGCTCTCGTGGCGACCAACAGGTGATTCTGCGTGAAGGTGCCATGCCTTCATGGGATATTGTGTCGGCTCTGATCTAGTAATACCGGGGATGGGATTTTAGAGCTACTAATTCATGTTATGTATTTGACTATGTATTTGAGTATGTTAAACTCAGTTTTACTTCCGCTGCATTGCAAACTGTTTTCTGGATTATTGTAAACATTAAACAGGTGTTTGAGGGTCTTAACCCACATGACTATGATATGTGTTTTGCGCACTTGATGCGTTTGGATTTTTAACGGTGTTTTGAGATTATTTTGTTAAATGTACCACCCTCTTTGAGGTGCGTGGAAAGTTTTTGAAAACTCTGATTTTTATTAACTTAATTAGCTTATTATAGAAAGGGGGTGTTACAGGACGTAATGAAAGGGAGCGTCGCTTTGCTTTTCGCCTCTTGGAGGGGTATATATAAGGCGACCTGAAGATTTCATTCTTCACTTCGCTTTATTTTCTGAAAATTGTGCTTCGAGAGCTCCAGGACTTAGATTTCTCCGACCACCGAACCGAGATCTGCTCCGCCGTGCATTCTGGGATTTGTGGCAGAGGGAGTTCATAGTTCATCGCCCCGAGTTCAAAATTCAAGCCGAGTTCAGAGAATCCTTGCAAAGAGGTTAGTCCTTATACGCTTCTTTAATTTAGAAGTTTTACTGGTACCTTTGATGCCTTTGACTGCTACCGACATCGTCGCTTGGCGACTGTCGCTGCTTACACCTCATGGGGAGGAGATAGATCTGCCTCGGCATATTCAAGGCCGGGATTACTTGATTAATTAAGCTAGTGATAGTGGCGTCCTCCCCTTGCAGATAGAAGGTCCGAACTAAGAGTGAGGAGAAGCGGAGCTTCGTTCCTCCGTAAGCCGATCTCAAGAGGTCGGCGCCAAAGCCATCCGGTCTGCCCCCCCAAAGTGGAGCTCGTCCTGTTTTTTTCCACATACGCTAATTCATCCGCGAGGTCGGGAGTTTCAGCTTCAGTTCGAGAGATTGCTAGACAAATACCTAGGGAGGCAATACCGAGGTGAGCTCTTGAGCTCGGTCAGGGGTAGTTACTGTGGAAGAGCACGAGGAACCAAAGAGAGAAAGTTTATGGTAGGTGTCTACCAAGATCTGCAAGATTCATCCGAAATTTGAGATCGGATAAGCCTATTTCATATTATCAGAAGTATCTTGTCCCTCCTGTGGAGAGAAACTATAGATTGGTGCCCGTTCCAGGGGTCCTGGTGTGCAATAAACACGAAGGGCTCAGTTTCTTCTTCTACGGTGCTGCCTTAGAGACCATTGTCATACCCCAATTTTGTCCGTCTTAGGTCAAAACCCTAATTTTCCCCAAAAAATAAATAAATAGAGGAGAAGAGAGCATCATGCATTGCATTTAGGTTTCTAAGAATCATTTCAAAGCTTCTAAAATCATTTTTGGAGTTGGAATGCACTTCTTAGACAAATTAGGGTTTTTCAGTGCAAAAGGGTATTTTGGTCATTTTTGCAAATAAGGGACAATTCCTCAGGACAAGTCATTCAACATGCATTTTTGAGGTATTAGAGGTCATTCCTAGGGGGAAAGTCATTTTTGAAGGGAAAATCTGCTTTGGGCAAATAACTAGGGTTTTTAGGGTGAAAGGGCATTTTGGTCATTTCACAACAAAAATGGTCTTTTGTCCCAAATCACTGAACCATCATCAATAATCTATTCGAGGAATATTTGTGCTTAATTATGATTATTTTTGTGCATAAATATTAAACCTTTTGGCATAAAAATAAAATTCTTGGATAGAAGGGTAAAATGGTCTTTTCCTTTGAGGTGGGAGTAAATAAATCAATTTTGGGATTGGTGAGATCATAAAATTCAGAGCCCAATCATTGAATCATGGGACATGGCCCAAAATGGCATGAATTTAGAAGAATGATCTAGAAAGGAATATCCTATTTTCTTTTGAATTTTGAAATTTCATGTATAGTACAATAGTACAATTTGCAATTCCACTCACTCCCCACTCCCTTAGCCGCGCATAACAGCCATATTTCATGCATTTTTGATTTATTTTATTGGTTGCAAATGATGTTTGAATCTTAGCCTTCCATTTAAGTGTGAAATGCAATCCTCACCCTTCATTTGAATTAAAATGGCACTTGTGTAATAAGCTTCATGGAAAAATACAATTTTGTAAATGAGCTTATCCTTCACCACCCTCCTTATGCTGCACACCCAGCCCTCTCTCTCCTCACTTTATCGCCTTTAATCCATGTGACATTGCATCTTGACCATTGATTCAAATTCTATCTCAAATCCTATTGGTTTGCAAGAAGCACATTGTCATAAATACCCTTAAGTTTTCACCCCATATAAAAACCCAAAAATAAGATCAAAGAGGGGACACTCTCATTTTACCCTAGCACACTCTTCCTCCTCTCCTCCCTCTCTCAAGGCCGTAGCCTCCCTCCCTTCTCCTCCTCCATTTTCTTTTCAACTTTCATCCACCAAACCACCTAAAACTCACTCTATATTCATATACCTTCTTCCTTTCATCCTTGATTCCATTTTTACTCTACTAAGGAGCTTGTTTACTTCAAGTTTGCGTAGCATTTGTTGGTGATTTGGTCTTGATCTTCATTTTTCTACTTTTGTGTAGCTTTGATCTTGAGGTAAACATCTCATCTCTTGCATTTTTTTAACTATTAGCATGTGAATCTTCCTTCTACTCCTCTTTCCTCTCTAAGAGGCTTAGAGGACTCATTTCAAACACTATGTCAAGGACATTGGGAGCCTTGGGTGTTTGAAGTGAGCCCTTGGCCTTGAAGAGGGTGTTCTTGTGTTTTTAACCATACATTTTGCATTTTTACACTCATTTCTTTCACTTTTTTTTTCATGAATAAAAACTTTCATGTATTACATGCCTTTTCTTGTTCATATCATAGCTTGTAAGGTTGAATCTTTAGTTTGATTTAGGAATGTAGAGGTTTCGGTTTCTAAACCTTAGGGTTTAGGGTTTTTGTTTGCTTCCCTTTCACTTGTTGATTTATGTAAATAAAATGCATGATGTGTTTGATTTGCATGATTTGTTCTATGTGTTGATCATGAATTTAGGCATGAAATAATTTGGTGTTTTGTTCATATGAGGTTTCGGCCTACAAGGCCTTCTTGATGCTTATTTTGTGCTAAAAATTGTGTTGTTTGATCTTGTGTAGATGAGTATAAATGTGTTAAGGTGTTTTTTAACCTTTTTAACCATCCTTTTATTTTTTTTACCTTACCACTCATTAGCATTTCACCAAAAGTAAAAATATTTTTTACTTTACTATTTCATTAACTAATTACCCTTCACTTCATGCATGTTTACTTTACCCTTTACTAACTTTTTACTAAAAGTTTTTACTACTTGCCTATTTGCAAAAATACCCAAAATATTTTCACACTTTGCATTTCATCATTTGTGCCTACATGTTCATGCATTCATATATGTCTATATCTTTTGTATTTACATGTTCATGCATCCCTTAATATCATGTCTTGCATCCATTAGTATATGATCATGCATTCATTGATGTTATGCCTTGCATTCCATAATTGTATACTCATGCACATGCTTTCATAATTATGCATTCAATTGTTCATAGCAACTTGTGAATACTCCCTATGATTGTTTTGCTTGTGTTATAATTGTTGTCTCAGTTTTGACTTGAAAATGGATTTGTAATGTTCTACTTCCTTTTCAAACTTGAAATTCAATGTTTTCTTTCAAATAAAAAACCCTAAGGCATTTTCATAAGCAAATCATTAGCCATCACTCGAAGCCTTTGCTTGTTTGATCGCTAATGAGGAGTTATTAGTTATAGTCACTCCAAGTCTTTGCTTGTTTGACTATTATGAAAGCTCCCACACATTAATTAAACAACAAAAACCAATTCAAATTTCCAAAATAACACGAGCTATTAGTGATAATCATCACTGAGGCTCACCACCTTTTTTTTCAAAACCATTTTCAAAAGAATAATACAACGTTGTTACTTGTAATCACTCGAAGCCATTGCTTGTTTGATTACCGGTTCCATCTCACTTTTCTTTCGAGTTAGTATTGAATGCCACTCGAAGCCTTTGCTTGTTTGGTGTTCGAGAACACTCGAGTCTTATTTCAAAAACTCCAAAACTTAAAATCCTAAGCCGTTTTCAGACGCAAAACCAAGAACTACGTAGCTTTGATCCCTCAGCCCAGTGAGGGTACGTAGGACCGGGTTCATGTCCTGTCAAGCGCACCTTTTAAAAAACCCGCAAAACGAGAACTACGTAGCTTTGATCCCTCAGCCCAGTGAGGGTATGTAGGACCGGGTTCATGTCCCGTCAAGCACCCCTTTTTAAAAATCTTTGTTTTGTCCTGATTTTCAAAGATAACCAAAAATATTTTCAAAACTGAAACGAGAACTACGTAGCTTTGATCTCTCAAACAAAGAGAGTGCGTGTGAGGCCGGGTTCATGTCCCGTCAAGCACCCTTTTCAAAAAATCTTTGTTTTGTTCCGCTTTTCAAAGATACCAAAAACATTCCTTTTTCCCCACTTTTAATAAAGCAATCTCCCAAAAGAAAGAAAATAAAAGAAAAGAAAATAAAAGAAGTAGAACGATTTATTTCAAATCAAACATTTCAAAACTACATCAAGTTAATGGTTCCTTTCGGTAGAAAGGGCGCGTGAAAGCTAATACCTTCCCATGCGCAACCGACCCCCGAACCTACATCTCTAAGTTTTCGAAAGACCACCCGCTTTTTCTTAAAAAAGGTTTTTTCAATGTTTTCCTAAATAAATATTGGTGGCGGCTCTACTATTTTCACGTTGTCAAACTGAAAAGTCCAAACCGGATTTTTTTCGTATAGCAATACCGCGACTCTATTGGGAAAAACTTTTCTTTTTTAAAAAAAATAAAAGAGATGAGGGTCAAGCCTAGTTAACCTGATTGTGTGTTTAATTTGTTTGATTTGAAAATTAGTTTCCCTTTCTTCTTTTCTTTTCTCTTCCTTTATATGTCTATGATTATGCTTATGCATGCATTCCTCAATTCCCATGATCCCTCTTCTTCGCTCCCTTTCTTAAGGTAAAAACATGCATTTCCCCCATTCTATTATGTCCCCTCCTTCTCAGCTCCCTTTCTTGATGTAAGCAATGCGTGTAATTACTGTTGACTTATTAGGATGGTTTGTATATTAAAATGATGTATGCATGTTGAACCCTAGGGTAGACGACATTTTTGTCTGGACTGTTCTGGTTTTCCTTGCAGGTGGGGTTGGGTAGACTTTAGGAAGTATGTCCTCGATCACACACTTTCACACCTTATGATTTGTGTGCTATGAGTGGGCTCCTATACCCGGATCCAACAAACACTTAGGAGAGTGGAGGCGATTAGTGACTGTCATTCAAGACCCTTGTCTGTCTGATACTCATGAAAGTCTCAACCGGAGTACGCTTTCTCATGACGCCTCACACTTGGTAGCATTCTACATTTGTGGGTGTCGGCATGAGGATTCTATAGCTTCGGTAGCCATTGTGAGGGTGTGAATTAGAACTACATGGGAGGAACCTTTGAAGTTGCCCTAGAACTCAGAATTCCCACCTTTGTAGGATACGAGGGCATACGAATTGTGTGCTGCATGGTAGTTTAGGACATGTCTTCCTCAAAAGGAACTTTTTCCAAGTTTTTCCAAGAAAATACAAAAATATTTTCCTTCTTCAAATAAACCACTGCGTGAGGCGGCACGTTAGTGTGTCTCCTCAATTTTTGAACTTCCGTCCATATGCGTCGCTTTTATTTTCTTCACATGCATCATTCACATCATAATCGCATCATGCCGCATTCATTCAAGCTAAATGTTGTAAATATTTGCATTCATATTACATCTCATTTGCATTTTCTTGTCGGGGATCACCGAATAATGTACCGTCTTGTCATAGGTGCATTAGAATGGAATCGAATAGCAAGGCTTCACTTACTTCTCGCTTCCCAGTTATGAAGTATGTCGATCTACTATTTCGATTCCTCGTTTACTTCACTTCCTAAATTAAAGAAAAAGTTTTTGCGCTTATGACAAGATAAGGCATCCCGTGGTTCCCGGCATCAAGCAGACATTGTACATGCATTCATATATCCATTCATGCATTCATCTTGATTCTTATGTAATAAATGTTTAATTTAAAAAAAAAGGGGCACGCTGGTTCACATTCACCGTTACAACACACGGCTTCAAGCGAGATTAATGGCAAGTAATCCAGAGAATCCAGAGATCGAGATTGAGAGTCAGGTGGATCCAGATGACCCGGTTATAGCAATACTCAACCACGAGCAACCGCTCGGGAGAACCGAGCTTTGAAAGATAAGATGGGTGCCATGGAGGCCCGGATGCATGAGATGATGGTCATGCTACAAAGTTTAAAGAGTGGGGCAACCGCTGAGGCCGTCGCCGTAGTAGGTCCGGATGGTGACACTTCTTTCGTTCCTCCTCCAGCATCAGTAAATGCTACAGCCACAGTTCCTCCGGGATCCGGGGTCGGTCATCCCGTGTTTGCTTCAGAAATGAATGTGTCAAATCAATACACTTCACAAAGATATCCTTGGGGTATGCCTGTTGGGTACATGCCACGAACTGTTGGACCTACCCCTGTCGGTGTGGCTGCGCCTAATCAAGTCACTGTCGCCGTGTCTGGGGAAGCTGTCGGAGGACCGCAGATTCAAACTCCTAGTCCTCATGCTGTGCTCAGTCCTACTCCGGGACTGGTGGTACCACCTCACAATGCTCCTCAGCCTGGTTGGTATTATTACGGTATGGGGAGTCACCCACAAGGACACATGTTTGAGGGCGCGCACCAAATGATCCACCGTGCGCGCTTGAAGAAAGAGTAAGGGCAATGGAGGTATGCGGTGTTAGAGCCAAGGAAGCCCGTGAGTGTGTTTAGTCCCGATTTGGTTTTGCCACCGAAGTTCAAAGCTCCCGAGGTAGACAAGTCTGCAGGGATCGGTGTCGAGAGAGCCATGTTACAATGTTTGTCCGAAAAATGGGTCCTTATGCCAATGACGATAAGCTGCTGATTTACTGCTTCCAAAACAGTTTGGATGGAGCTCCTCTAGACTGGTACATGAAACTGCAATCCTCTGAAATTCGTTGTTGGAAGGATTTGTCTGAAGCTTTCATGAGACAGTATAAGTACAACATGGACATGGCTCCGGATAGGTCACAGTTGCAGCACATGAGTAAGGGCGAAAAGGAGACCTTCAAGGAATATGCTCAGAAATGGCGAAGCACAGCTGCTCAGGTACAACCTCCTCTGACTGAGAAGGAAATGGTGTACATGTTCCTGGAAACCCTGCCAGCAATCTACTATGACAGGCTGATTACGAGTGTTTCGACTAGCTTCTCCGATATGATAGTCTTCGGGGAAAGACTTGAGCATGCCTTCGAAGTGGGAAGATCTCGAATCACCTCGGTAATGCAGGAAGCTCTGGTGGTTCAAACAATCAGAAGAAGTACCAGCCCCAGTTCCCGAAGAAGAGAGAAGGAGAAACTAATGTCATCTCAGGAGGAAATTCATCTTTTGGTACCCCTCCACCACGAACTGTTCCATTCTCTGCTCCTGTGCCACCCGAAGCAAAGCGGCAAAGATCCACAAGGCCCGTGGTTATCAGTTCAAGAAACGGACCAGTTTTGATCCAATCCCAGTGACATACACTGAGTTGCTTAATCACTTGACTTCCAATAACCTGATCAACACTCGGCCAATGAAAGTTGTTCAGCCGCCATTTCCCAGAGGTTACAATGCTAATGCTACCTGCAGTTTCCATGAAAATGGGGTTGGTCATCTTGTGGAGGAGTGTAAAGTCTTCAAGCGTGTGGTGCAAGACCTAATCGATGCCAATTGGATTTCATTCAAGCAAAATGGTCCAAGCATAACTGCAAACCCATTGCCAAGACGCGAGACACCAACCACTAATGCCATAGAAGATTTTATTGGGCAAGTAATAAGAAAAATTGTTAAAATCATGATGGATCAAGGGTATAAGGTTGGAGTCCGGCTTGGAAAATCTGGACAAGGAATTCTTGCGCCCGGCCCAAATAAAAAGGAACAAGGACCGTTGCGGGTTGGGATACGATCCAAGTCTAGCCAAAAGAAGGAAAATGACAGAGGAAAGAAGTGGCAGATGGTTGGCTGAGTCAAAAGGCCAAGATCGCTGGCCTCAGAGCATTATTGTCTGTGACATCCGCCAGAGCTTCGTGAGTGCTGGTTTGCTTAATCACAACCAAGTTGTTGCCATCTGTGGTGGATCACGGCCAAAGAAGGTGGGTCAGTCCGGTTCGTCATTTGTCTTGCCAGAAAAGAGGTGAAGAATTGGGAAGCTGCTGATTTCCCGTGACCTTTTAACTCAAAGTAATTAGTTGTAATGCAACCCTGTGGCTCTGCCCAAGGCCATAGGACGAGTTGTTAGGGGCACGCATGTTTTTATTTTCAGAACCATCATCATCAATAAAAATGTTGTTTTTGAATTTCCATCAATAAAAATCATTTCTCTTCATTTCATGTGTCCTTTTTCCGGTTTCATTATTGTTTGCTTGTTTGTTTCGCTTTTCATTACGCTTTTTCGCCGGCAAAAGCGCGGATCCACAAAGAATAGTCTCTGAAAAATAAAGAAGGCCGACGATCCGTATTTTGACTTTGATTACCCTATCAATCAAGTGAGGGGATGTTGAGGAAGACTGGAAACTCCTCCGTAACTCATGAGGTTAATAAAACAAAAGAAAGAGTTATTCAACCTCACGGGAATCTCCATGAAGTGATCAACTTGGGTATAGGCGAGAACAAGAAAGAGGTCAAAGTGGGTACCGCCATGAATGACGAAAGATCGCATGAAGTTTGTTCATTTGTTGCACGATTATGTGGATGTGTTTGCATGGTCCTATCAAGATATGCAGGGGTTGGACACCAACATTGTGGTACACAAGCTACCACCAAGCTGAATGCCCACCGTCAAAGCGAAGTTGAGAAGGATGAAGCCGAGAGATGTCCTCAAAATCGAGAGATGAAGTGAAGAAGCAATTTGATGCGGGATTCCTAGCAATGCGCCAAGTACCCATGATGGATTGCCAATATTGTCCCGGTTCCCAAAAAAAGGACGGGAAGGTCGAAATGTGCGTCGACTACCGAGATCTCGAATCGTGCTAGTCCCAAAGATGATTTTCTCCTTCAAAAACAAAAACAAAAAAACAAAAAAATATAAAAAAAAAGCAAACATATAGGAGTAAATAAATTATTGTCCTTGAGTTAGTTTTTGAGAAGACGAGCAATCATGATTTGAAATAAAGTTTGACCATTTTCCCATATTCTCGAAAAAAGCTGTATACCTGCGTAAGCCAAAAATCCAAAAATCACCCTGGACAAGGATCACCTCAAATATCAAAAAAGGTGCGTCACTTTTATCAGCTCACCTGAGTCAAAGAAAAAAATCAAAAAAAAATCAATCAAAAAAAAATCAAAAAAAATCAATCAAAAAAAAAATCAAAAAATAAAAAAAGAAAAAAAAGGGATTTAAAAAGGAAAATCCCAAAAATACAAAAGAAATGTAAGTGGTGAGCTGATACACGTTACCACAAAACACAAGAGATCCTTGTCCCAATAAACTGCAAATACTTCCCTTTGACCTCGGCATCCCGCCCTCCACCAACCCTTAGCCAAGAATAAAACTTCCAAACACCTCATCAAGCCAAATAACCATCATAAATCATCAAACGTCAGCCAACGCCGAATAAAAATCATCCTACCATTAGCTTCAAGCACTTCATTAAACCCAATCATCCTTTCTCCACAAAAACCCACAATCTCCAAAAATCCATTCCGATCAATGATTGATTGCTTTTGTTTTCTCAGAGTGTTAGCTTTAGGACAAATAAGTTTATTTATTTAAATATGTTTGTCCAAAAAAAAAATCTCAAAAAAAAAAAAAACAAAAAAAGGAAAGAAAATCAAAAGGCTTGCACTCCAAGATTCATTCAAGTTACAATTATATCAAGGCAAAGTTTTAGAGATCACCAAGTGGGTTGAAGCTGCCTCATACTCCAGTATAACCAGTTCAGTGGTTGCCAAATTTGTGAAGAAAGATCTGATTTGCCATTATGGTCTTCCAAACAAGATCATCACTGATAATTGCAAAACTCGAATAAAGAAAATGATGAAGGACACGTATGCGAGTTCAAAATCCAAAGATCATAATTCTTCTCCTTACTGCTTTAGAAGATGAATGGGGCGATCAAAGCGACCAACAAGAACATCAAGAAGATTGTGCAAGAGATAGTGGTAACCTACAAGGATTGGCATGAGATGCTTCCCTTTGCTTTGCATGGCTACCGAATTCGATCGCGCACTTCAATTGGGGCAAATCCGCTTCTCTCGGTATATGGGTGGAGCGGTCCTCCTCCTATCGAGGTTGAGATACCCTCCTGCGGGTCTTGATGGAAACCAAGTTAGAAGAAGCGAGAATGGGTTCGAGCCCGCGGATCGGCTAAACCTCATTGAAGAAAAAAGAATTGCGACCTTGTGTCACGAGCAACGCGCACCAGAGAGAGAATGAGAACGGCTTTTCGACAAGAAGGTCCGACCTCGCGAATTCAAGCAAGGTGATCTGGTACTCAAGAAGATTTTGCCCATCCAAAGTGATCCCCGAGGGAAGTGGACACCCACTTATGACGGCCCGTATGTAGTCAATAAAGCCTTCTTTGGAGGAGCACCGATACTTACCAACATGGATGGCGAAGATCTCAAGGAACCCGATCAATTCCGATCAAGTGAAGAAGTACTATGCCTGAAAGAAATAGACAAAAAAAAGAGAAAGACAAGCCAAGTAAGAATTAGCTCGATAGGTTGAAAACCCGAAAGGGTGACCTAGGCAAAATCAGAGCGACCCGGTGGATTGAAAACCCGCAAAGGGCGATCCAGGCAAAAATTAGGGTCAGAAAACTTGAGCATGAAAAGTAAAGAAAGGCATACAACTTCCCTGAAGACTTGAATGAGGGAGTGATCAAGGTCAAGGACATAAATGTTTAGCACTGTTCCACAGAGACGGACAGTCAGAAATCAGCTTCTTTCCTTTTTCGTGTCTTTTTGCAGTTTAAACTTTCAAATGCATTGAACAGTCGGCGTAACTTTCTGTGCGACCGATTTCTACATCAATAAAGCTCAAACTTTCTCATGTCTTGTTTGTTGTTATTTCTGCTTTTTCTGCTCAAAATAGACGTTTTATGATGATGGTGATCCTGAACTGTAAAACATGTGCATACATCATATAGCATTGCAAATCATTACGAAATTCTTAAAAGTCACGGAAAGAGGCAATTCCCCAAAACAAGTTAGTCATGCAAGAGAAAGTGATTGAGCCCACGATTGCTTGAGCGACAAAGTTAAAGCCCACCTGCACCTGGCCCATGAGCCCCGCAAGTTCAATATATTCCTCAGTCTCGTGCCATGAGTGTCGCGGATTGGCTGAACCAGCAAGAAGATAAGCCAACAGGGGCAAAAGAGCAAAAAGGAAAACAAACGATCAAAAAAAGAAGAAAGCTGATCAAGGAGAGAACACAAAGAAAAACAAACAGTCAGGAAAAAGAAAGCTGACCAAAGAAAATTAATCTTACAAAGAAGGTTGCACTCACAAATCATTCCATATAAAATAGTGTTTATAATTCAGTAATCTATTTTAATTGAAGGGGATGGTGGAAGAAATGGAGAAGGGTGTAATTAGGGCCCAAAAACGAATGGCCCAATGTTTATATATCCAAATTAGGTATCACTTCTCATTTGTGAGAAGGAAACGAAAAAGAAAAGAAAGGAGAAGAGAGGGAAGAGCTGCGCGGCGCATAGAGGGAGTAGAGAAGGAGATTTTGATCGTGAAAAGAGGAGGAAAACGCTTGGATTGTTGCTGGGTTTCGTAGGTGACTTACAAGGATCCTTTTTCTACGGTTAATTCGAGGTAAGGGGAGTCTCACTCTATAATAGAGGAGATAATGCGTTTTATGTAGATCATAGGTTCCTATTTGATGTTATTTGATGTTGTTTGATTATTGAATGAAGGATTGAATCATTGAATTTGATGAATTGTATGATGAAATCGAGTTAGGGCTTAATGTTAGGGTTTTGATATGTTGATTCGTATTTTGAAGTGTTCTTGATGTTTAAATGTGAAATTGAAAGTGTTGGCATGATCATAACGTGTAATTGGATTGTTGTTGATGAATGATTTTGAGGAAAATTAGTTGAAATGGATTTTTGAGACATTAGGCACCTCCTAGGCGCCAATTCCCTAGTGAAATGGCGCCTAAGGTGCTATGCTGATGAGTGTGTGTAAGTGTGTCATTTGCCGGGCGCCACATTCTTTGAGAAAATGGCGCCACAATGTAATCGCTGTTCATGTCTTTGGAAAGTGTTTTGGTTGCGCGGTGTTCTCTGCTGGGCGCCAAGTTCTTTGAAAATGGCGCCCGCACTGCTGTTTAGTCTTTGTGAGGTGTGTTTGCTTTGTCAGGCGCGAGAATGTGGGTATTTTGGGGCCCGGGAGTGAAACTGGTATTCTGAACATATTTTACCATGCCAATTTTTGTATTCACACACCAAATTCATTTTTAAGTGTTTTGGCTCGAGTGGTTTTCTGGTTGCAGGTGTCATTTTGAAAATGTCCCGGTGGGGGTGATTTTTGTGTGTGTTTTGGGGCCCGGGGAGTGAAACTTGTATTTCTGGGCACATTTTCTTGTGCCAAATTTTGTATTCCCCTGCCCAAATTCATTTTTAAGCATTTTGGCTCGAGTGGTTTCCTGAGTCACTCTTATTTTAAAAAATGTCTCGGTGGGGGTGACTTTGCGTGTGTAAAGGGGGTGGTTGGGTGAAACTTACTTTTCTGAGCATATTTCACTGTGCCAAATTTTGTATTTACCTGCCCAAAAACTTTTTTAAACATTTTGGCTCGGGTGGTTTTTGGTTTGAAAGTGTTGGGTGTGTTGGGTCAGTGGGGCGCTAAATCAGGTTTGCCTGTGGCGCTAGTCTGCTGCGTGTTGAGATTGTGTGCAGGCGTATGCAGAGTTTGTCTAGGTCTCATGTTGCCCGTGCGCGGTTGCTAGAAAAGTGGCGCCCGAGTGGTTGTGTTGCCACGGGCGCCAAAATCTTGAAGTTCTGGCGCTAGTCTTTGTGTTGCACCGAGGGCGCGAATGTGGGGAAAATGGCGCCTAGTCTTTGCCAAGTGCCTAAGAGGGTCTTTGTTTTGGTCCCTCGGTGATGATTTAGTCCCTAGATGATTGTTTTGGTCCTAAATGGTGGTTTAGGTCCCTGAGTGAGGTTGAGTACTCTAGAGGAGATTAGTCCTTGGGACTTAATGGTGTTGAGAGTTTATAATGAGGTGATTGAGCATGCCATGGGGGCATGGGCCGGAGGGCCAAGCCATGAGGGCTATAAAATGAGATTAATAATGAGGTAAGAGTTAGTGCGTGAATTGAGATGTTTGAGAATATGTTGTGTTGTTACATGGAGTCTCATGCATACATTTGGCTGCGGTCGTAGAGCTTATAAAACTAATTGTGAAGCCTGAGGGCGGCCGGAGGGCCAGAATTGTGAAGCCTGAGGGCGGCCGGAGGGCCAGAGTCATGAGGACTCCATTATTGATGAGAATGCCGGAGGGCAAATGGTACCACATGCATACTTACATTGCATACATTCTCATTAGTGCATGAATATTGTTGAGTGATGATTGGTGTGTTTGAGTATGCTGTGAACTATGATTATATATATATTGCGTATTATCACTTTTATTATATAGTTCGAGACTCACCCTTTACATTGTTGTTTACCACGGTAGTCATGAGTGAGGGTTTTCTACCTTCACTACTACTCCCGAGTCGATGCCGCTCACGATCACGTAGCACCTAGGGGTTGGGGTTATGAACTATAGTTGTATTGTTTTGCTCTTTGTTGAGCCTTCTATGTATTGTTTTGAGACTGATGAACTATTCTGTTGAGATCATGAGTATTTTCCGCTGCATTATGTGAAACTATAGTTACACGAGTTTATTTCTTTGGTGTTACGTATTTTGATTATGTTTATGAGATGAATTAAGCTGTTGAGTGTTTTAAGAGAGAGGTGTGACGCCCATTTTATTGAGAATTGATTTATGTTATACTATTAGTGTCTTTGAATGACTATGGCTAAATTGTGGTTCGCCACTAAGGTCGTATTTCTTTCAACGGTGTATTTACAAGGGCATCACTGAGAGCCTTGCAAAGAGGTCAATGCTCATTGCAAGTAGTATCGATTACGAGTAATCCCATAGTCAATCGGTTCACTATTTTATAACACACTAAACCAAAAGATGACCGAAATGATTTTTATTTACTCGATTTTTGATTTAAATTTCGGGTAGAAATGGGGTGTTACATTAGTGGTATCGAGCAAAAAGTTCGGTGCTGTCCGCCAAGTGTGTCGATCATTCATAGTGTGTATGACAACTAGGTGTCTTAAAATAGTTCTGAATCGGTTGTTTATCTTTGCGGTGTTAGGTTGATATGGCGGTAAGGATCGATCTTTGCTTTTCTTGAGGCCTTGCGGTTATAAGCGCAGATCGTGGTACCCAATGATCGTCTTTGAAACCCGCATCGGCAACATTCGCAGAGAGAAACCCCTACCTTCAAGGGGAGGTACAACCGGATGGTGTCTTGACTTGGTGAAGGAGATTGAGAGGATCTTGAGTGATTAGTTTGCACCGATGAGCGAGAAAGTCGTGCACGGTACCCATACTTTATCTCAAGAGGCGATGGTGGTGGCTAGAGACAAGTGAGAGATTGGGTCTTTGCCAGAGGAGATCACTTGGCCGTGTTCGAAGGGAATTCTTGAGAAAGTATTTCCCGGAGGACGTGAGAGGTAAGAAAGAGCTGGAATTCCTTGAACTGAGGCAGGGAAGTATGTCTGTTACTGAATATGCTGCCAAGTTCACGGAGTTGGCCAAGTTCTATCCCCACTATGCTGAGGCTGGGGCTGAATTCTCAAAATGCATTAAGTTTGAGAATGGACTGAGGGCTGATATCAAGCAGGCTGTGGGGTATCAGAAGATTAGAGTATTTGCTGATCTGGTAGACTGCTGCAGGATTTATGAGGAAGACAATGAATGCCCGCCTAGGGTCATGAGGACCAGAGGGGGAAATTTCATAACGAGGGTAAGCCTTATGAGGGCGTCTGGCGACAAGGGAAAACAAAGGTATGCGGGTGGTAACAAGTATAATGGTGGGAGCAGTCTCACGAGGGTAGGAGGTATCGTGATGGCAAGAAGCCAAGTGGGGAGACGCCCGTCGATGTTGTGTGTTTCAAGTGTGACAAGCCGTCACAAGAGCTTTGATTGTAAGGTGGAAGTGAAGAGATGTTTTAAGTGTGGGAAGAGTGGTTACATGGCATCCGAGTGTGATCTAAAGGAAGTCGTATGTTTCAACTGTGTGGTGAAGCTGGTCACATTAGCTTCAAGTGCCCCCAAGCCTAAGAAGGAAAGATCTCTTTGGGAGGGTGTTTGCATTGGCGGGTTCGTAGGGACCTAATGATATCCGAGGTACATGTTTCATCTCTCGTACACCTTTAGTTGCTATTGTTGACACGGGTGCTACGCACTCTTTTATTGCATCTGTTTGTCTTTGAAAAGTTAAATTTAGTATTGTCTACTATGGAGAGGGGATGGTTATCGACACTCAAACTAAGTCCGTCCGTAACTACTTCTCTCGATGTGTGCTAGGTGTCCTCTCGCGCGCTTGGCGAGAGATTTTCTGGTTGATCTGATTTGTTTGCCTTTGGGTGGGTTAGATGTGATTCTGGGCATGGACTGGTTAGTAGATAACCATGTGCACATCAACTGTTCTGATAAGTCTATTAGTTTTCTCCTTCCTGAAGAGGAAGAGTCTGCTCTGCTGTCTGCTGAGCAATTGCGCAGGGTAATGAAAGAGGGTGGTTAGCTATTTGCTTTGATGGCATCTATGTCTGCTGAGAACCGAGCTGTGGTTGATGGGTTACAGGTGGTGTGTGAGTTCCCTGAAGTGTTTCCGGATGAGATTCCTAGTGTGCCCCCAGAGAGAGAAGTTGAGTTCGGGATTGAGCTTGTGCCTGGTACTAGGCCTGTGTCTATGGCACCGTACCGGATGTCAGCTTCTGAGTTGGCTGAATTGAAGAAGCAGTTAGAGGAGCTTCTTGAGAAGAAGTTTGTGAGGCCTAGTGTATCACCATGGGGAGCTCCAGTTTTATTGGTAAAGAAGAAGGATGGGAGTATGCGTCTGTGCGTGGACTACAGACAGTTGAATAAAGTGACTATCAAGAATAAGTATCCTCTCCCGAGGATAGATGATCTGATGGATCAGCTGGTGGGTGCTAAAGTGTTTAGCAAGATTGACTTGAGGTCCGGGTATCACCAGATTAAGGTGAAGGATGAGGATATCCAGAAAACAGCGTTCAGAACGAGGTATGGGCATTATGAGTACTCTGTAATGCCGTTTGGTGTCACAAATGCACCAGGGGTGTTTATGGAGTACATGAACCGAATCTTCCATAGCTATCTGGATCGGTTTGTGGTGGTCTTCATTGATGATATTTTGGTGTACTCAAAATCTGAGGAAGAGCATGCAGAGCACTTGAGGTTGGTGCTAGAGGTCTTGAAAGAGAGGAAGTTGTATGCCAAGTTGTCAAAGTGTGAGTTCTGGTTGCATGAGGTGAGCTTCTTGGGTCATATTATTTCTGGTGATGGTATAGCTGTGGATCCAGCCAAGGTTGATGCGGTGTTGCAGTGGGAGAGCCCAAAGTCTGTGACTGAGATCAGGAGTTTCTTGGGGTTGGCTGGTTATTACAGGAGGTTCATTGAAGGGTTCTCTAAGCTAGCCCTTCCATTGACTCGATTGACCTGTAAGGGAAAGGCATTTGTGTGGGATGCAAAGTGTGAAGAGAGCTTCCAAGAGCTAAAGAGGAGGTTGACCACGCCTCCAGGTGTTAGTGTTACTGTGCGAGCAACCATTTGTTGTGTACTGTGATGCTTCCAAGATGGGTTTGGGAGGCGTATTGATGCAGGATGGGAAGGTGGTTGCTTATGCGTCCCGACAGTTGAGGACCCATGAGAAGAACTATCCTACTCATGACTTAGAGTTGGCTGCGATTGTGTTTGTGTTGAAGATTTGGAGGCACTATCTCTATGGTACTAGATTCGAAGTGTTCAGTGATCACAAGAGTCCAAGTACTTGTTTGACCGTAAGGAGTGAATATGAGACAGAGGCGTTGGTTAGAGCTGTTGAAGGACTATGATTTCGGCTTGAACTATCACCCCGGCAAAGCTAATGTCGTGGCTGATGCTTTAAGTCGGAAAACCTTGCATATGTCAGCTATGATGGTGAGGGAGTTGGAGTTGATTGAGCAATTCCGTGACTTGAGTCTGGTTTGTGAGGTGACACCCCAGAGTGTCAGATTGGGTATGCTGAGGATTGGGAATGACTTCTTGGTTAGTATCAGAGACGCCCAGAAGTTAGATGTGAAGTTGGTAGATTTGCTGGTTGCTGGTGAGCAAGCTGTTGATGGGGATTACAGGTTGGATTCCCAGGGTGTGTTGAGGTTCAGGGACAGAATTTGTGTTCCGGATGATGCTGAGTTAAAGAATCTTTAGTTTGATGGGGATTACATGCCTTTTCTTGTTCATATCATAGCTTGTAAGGTTGAATCTTTAGTTTGATTTAGGAATGTAGAGGTTTCGGTTTCTAAACCTTAGGGTTTAGGGTTTTTGTTTGCTTCCCTTTCACTTGTTGATTTATGTAAATAAAATGCATGATGTGTTTGATTTGCATGATTTGTTCTATGTGTTGATCATGAATTTAGGCATGAAATAATTTGGTGTTTTGTTCATATGAGGTTTCGGCCTACAAGGCCTTCTTGATGCTTATTTTGTGCTAAAAATTGTGTTGCTTGATCTTGTGTAGATGAGTATAAATGTGTTAAGGTGTTTTTTAACCATCCTTTTATTTTTTTTACCTTACCACTCATTAGCATTTCACCAAAAGTAAAAATATTTTTTACTTTACTATTTCATTAACTAATTACCCTTCACTTCATGCATGTTTACTTTACCCTTTATGTCTATATCTTTTGTATTCTCATACTCATTTACATGTTCATGCATCCCTTAATATCATGTCTTGCATCCATTAGTATATGATCATGCATTCATTGATGTTATGCCTTGCATTCCATAATTGTATACTCATGCACATGCTTTCATAATTATGCATTCAATTGTTCATAGCAACTTGTGAATACTCCCTATGATTGTTTTGCTTGTGTTATAATTGTTGTCTCGGTTTTGACTTGAAAAAGGATTTGTAATGTTCTACTTCCTTTTCAAACTTGAAATTCAATGTTTTCTTTCAAATAAAAAACCCTAAGGCATTTTCATAAGCAAATCATTAGTCATCACTCGAAGCCTTTGCTTGTTTGATCGCTAATGAGGAGTTATTAGTGATAGTCACTCGAAGCCTTTGCTTGTTTGACTATTATGAAAGCTCCCACACATTAATTAAACAACAAAAACCAATTCAAATTTCCAAAATAACACGAGCTATTAGTGATAATC
Source organism: Oxytropis ochrocephala (assembly GCA_020916435.1). NCBI lineage: Eukaryota > Viridiplantae > Streptophyta > Magnoliopsida > Fabales > Fabaceae > Oxytropis > Oxytropis ochrocephala. The sequence goes on from CM037093.1 coordinate 82,372,332, forward strand.
ATAACTGAAGCTCACCACCTTTTTTTTCAAAACCATTTTCAAAAGAATAATACAACGTTGTTACTTGTAATCACTCGAAGCCATTGCTTGTTTGATTACCGGTTCCATCTCACTTTTCTTTCGAGTTAGTATTGAATGCCACTCGAAGCCTTTGCTTGTTTGGTGTTCGAGAACACTCGAGTCTTATTTCAAAAACTCCAAAACTTAAAATCCTAAGCCGTTTTGGACGCAAAACCAAGAACTCGTGGCTTTGATCCTCAACCTAGTGAGGTGCGTGAGGACGGGTTCATGTCCCGTCAAGCGCACCTTTTAAAATACCCGCAAAAGCGAGAACTACGTGGCTTTGATCCTCACCCAGGTGAGGTATGCGTGAGGATCGGGTTCATGTCCCGTCAAGCACCCCTTTTTAAAAATCTTTGTTTTGTCCTCGATTTTCAAAGATAACCAAAAATATTTTCAAAACCAAAACGAGAACTACGTAGCTTTGATCCTCACCAAATGTGAGGTGCGTGGGGCCAGGGTTCATGTCCCGCAAGCACCCTTTTCAAAAAATCTTTGTTTTGTTCCGCTTTTCAAAGATACCAAAAACATTCCTTTTTCCCCACTTTTAATAAAGCAATCTCCCAAAAGAAAGAAAAGAAAAGAAAAGAAAAGAAGTAGAACGATTTATTTCAAATCAAACATTTCAAAACTACATCAAGTTAATGGTTCCCTTTCGGTAGAAATGGCGCGTGGGGTGCTAATACCTTCCCCATGTGCAACCGACCCCCGAACCTACATCTCTAAGTTTTCGAAAGACCACCCGCTTTTTCTGAAAAAAGTTTTTTTCAATGTTTTCCTAAATAAATATTGGTGGCGGCTCTACTATTTTCACGTTGTCAAACTGAAAAGTCCAAACCGAATTTTTCGGGGTGCAACAACCATGAATGTCCGACTTCTTCTTAATTCGTTCCAGAAAGAAGTTTTAAATTTTCTGCGCGTGGCCCCATTGCAATTGTTGTCGAATGGTTGGGGATTTCTTCGAGGTTTCGAACTAACCATGGAGTATCTCGGAAGAGTGCCTACTGCCAAAGTCTTCTTCTGTCTTTTCAACATGTTCGGTAACCCGGAGCCGGGGTCAGATAGGACGAGGCAGGGTCACATTGGTTTCCTTGGCCACACGAAGTGTTCTTACTTCACGCTTCACGCCGGCCAATGATTCTAATAAAGATTTCAAGCCGGTGTTCTTTTTCGTACAAGCTTTGAATGGTGAAGCAAAGCGATCAATTGCTGAATTGAAGGATGGAAAGCTGATCAAGGAATACTTCCCTATATTCTGGAGCCGGGACCACTTTCTCTGAGGCGGAGAGACTATTGAGAACAAGTATTACACAGTGAATCCTAGCAAATTGACTGGAGAAGATGGGAAGTCCTTCAAATTGATTAATCAGTGGGGGAAGAAGTTGGACAAGAAAGGCTTGAAACTTCAATGTGGCTCAATGTTTGATGAGTTGGCCAAATCTGAGGCCAAGCTGAAAGAATATTTTGACACTTGTACTTGCCTTTTTTATTCAGTTCACTTTTTTGATATTGATCTCGGGAATTTTCGTGCCAATTCTGACCACGTTTGTTGTTTGTAGGTAGGATGGATTCCCTTGATGATATTTTGGACGGTGGCGAGATCAATATGACTTTGGAGGTGAGTATGCCTGCTGAGAAGAAGGCGAAGAAAGACACGGGGCCGACTTTTGGTTCCGCCCCGAGGTTAATGCTGATCAATCCCACTCTTCCAAAGGGAAGAATTCTATGGAGAAGAATCTGAAGTCTGCTTCGGAAAGTCCACTCCAAGCGAGGCCATGAAAAAATTCTAAGGGTGGCGATGGCCCTACCCCCAACAAAAAACAAAAAATGCAAAAAATACTTTACTGAGACCCAAGCTTATAATAGATTTGTAGAAGCCGAGTAGATTCGCACATCTCGTGAATTAAGAACTTACTGGAACGTCCATTTTTTAGAGCTGTTTGAAGAGAACCATCACTTGAAGGCTAAGGTTTATGTGTTGGCCGAGGTCCAGAAGAAACTCTCTGATGCCAACGATAAGGTCAAGGAGCAAAACCGGAAGCTCGAGAATATGTCCAAGATGGAAGCCGATCTCAAGTCTGCAAGGGAAGAGCTTGAGAAGACCACCAAGGGACGGTGAGGAGTTAGAAGCCAAGAAGAACGTCATGATTGAGGGGTTGAGTGGTCAAGGAGGCGGGAAGGATACTCGATGCGGCAAGACACGACGGAGAGAACACTTCCTTAGGCGATGAGCACGTGGAGACCGAGGTTGGAGAAAACCAAGGCTAGATCTAGCTGTTATTCCTTCTTTTCTGAACAATATATATTTGTGGCTGGCTTCGGGCATGTCCGAGGCCAATCTTTGTTTGTAAGAATTTCAGGCACCGTCCTTTTTCCGGTTTAACACCTGCATTTGATTAATTCTCAATCGACTACATTTTTTATATCGTTAAACTGGTTTTACCGTTATGTCTTGAATGCTAAAGTAGCATGTTAGATAACTGAGGTAGTGGATAGAATGCGAGGATGTAGAGATCCTCCGATAGATGGAGTCGACGACACTTGATAGGTAGTGTGTGACTTAAGACAATGCACACAAGTGTTGAAACATGTGGATTAGGTAAGTGTCGAGATGGCATTTGTGGGCCCCATTCTCCTCAAAGATAGGAAGGCTGTTGTGGGCCCTATTCTCCTCAAAGATGGGAAGATCGTTGTGGGTCCCCGTCTACTCCGATCTTCTTACCGAGGCCGTTGTGGGCGTTCGACCTTCAATGGTGCATACCGAGGCCGCTGTGGGCGCTAGGCCTTCGGCGGAGACCGCACAATCGGTCTCTTTCCTTCGACCTCTGATGGAGCATTGAGCTCGGGGATCAGAGGGAAGGTTGTGCTTGTATAAAGCGAAATTGGGAAACCTTCGACCCACGATGGAGCTCGTCCAACTCGAGCATCGGAGGAAGAGCGGGCTCGCGGGCGAGATGAAGTCTCTGTGGACTCCTTCCGAGATCCTCTGATGTGGGCCATTTAGCAAGAGATCGAAGAGGAGAGTTGTTGAAGCTAGATCAGGCTATTCGGGGACGAGCTCGGATAGACGAGCTATCGGAGCCAGATTAGGCTTTTCAACAACGAGCTAGGATAGACGAGCTATTGTAGCCAAATTAGGCTATTCAGCAACGGGCTCGGATAGACAAGCTATTGGAGCCAGATTAGGCTATTCAGCAACGAGCTCGAATAGACGAGCTATTGGAGCCAGATTAGGCTATTCAGAGGCGAAGCAGAAATCTGAGGTACGAACGCCACATGAGGAGATTTCCTCACGTGTGAAACTGAGACATACCTTGGTGCGGCAAACACATGTGAGTAAGAATCCGAGATCATTGGTGACGAGGATGTCGATAAGAGTTATAAAATCCTGAAGACAGAGAAGAATTCCGGAGGACATGGGCGAAGTCCGGAGAATAGGGAGTCTGGATGAATCCTGGAAGCTAGTGATCTAGCTCCCATTGTGGTCGCCATTGTTCGGTACCTGGACCACGGATGCTATATGTGTCCGGGGTACTTGTTGAAGTGCTTCAGGATAGATGAGTTGAGCTTCACACGGATGAAGATTGAGTCTGGATGACTAAAGATGGACCTCGGTCGCTTCGAGGTAGTTTGATTTTCCACGTTGGGTGGGGCTACTGCAAGACACTCAGGCGCTCAAGTAAATAATAAGAACAAGCTAAGAGAGAGAAGCATGAAGTGCGCATAAGGAATGCGTGTCAATCTAAAGTGTGAAAGAACGTACCATAGTTGGGAGATTGCACCTCTATTTATAGAGGAAGGGGCAGTATCTAGAGCGTCGGATACAGGCATTGAATCCTAGCCGTTGAAGGTGGAGGCTTGCTGCGGAGCACACTTTTGGGCCGTATTCCAGAGTTGGATTGGGCTAGGCCCACTATCCTGAGGGGATTTGGCCCAGGCCGGAACATTTACAACAAACTTCGCTGTAAAGAAATAAATTTGAAAGACTTGAATAAAGAAGACTCGAATCAAATCCTTAGGTCGTCAAATTGATATGTTTAAAGTGCAAATTTAAAAGTGTAAAAAAAAGGTTTTCATAAAAAAAAAACTAAACCATATTATCAATTGAATCATGAAATATACTCAAGACTAATAATATGATATAAATAGAATTCTAAGTTAAAATAAGTAAAAGATTTAAAAGAAACACGACAATCAAATCAAAAGGATTGAACTTCGTGGATTTTAAGCATAAAAAGTAGTAAAATAAAATGTGAATTAAAGGCAAAAAGTAAAAAATTGGTCATTAAATTTCGCCCCCTAGAACTCGAAATACAAAGAAATGATAAGAAAAACATTTTTCACCACAATTGTTAGCGATCCTATGTAATCAGATGTGTTAGGCGCGTGTGGGCTAAATTTCGCTCATATATAACTACTTAAAATCTCCTATATTTAGAGTTTATAAATACTAACTACCAACTTGCATGATGGATACATGTCCAATTGAAATTACCTTAAAAATAACTAACTAATATTAGCAATAATATGCCGCCACCTCAGTCTAGGCATACGAGATACTTTCCCCACTTGTCCAGATGCTCCCATAAGCTTTGGAAACCACCATGTAACCTTTTCAAACTTCTGTTTGCCTTAGGTCTTTTCTTCAAAACTTTGCTTATATCACATGTCTTCGAATTTAGCCCAAGGGCCTCAAAACTCACTGGAACTCTTTCTATACTGACCTGTCAACTTAGTCAATTTCAATTTGAAAGTTGGCTATAACAGATGCCCTCCAAATGATTTGTCTCAGAGGACGTAAAGTAAATATTTCAGTAATTTTTATTTACAAACAAGAAATTGCTCATAAGCACATTTCCCTTGTATTAGAAAATAGTCATTATATGTCACCTCATTGACGGGAAAATGATGCCACTTATTGTAGAGAGAATTTGGAGAGTGTTGTGCAACATGCATCAACACATTAACTGTTTTATTGATCACAAGTTGATACTTATACTAGAGGGAAAGTTTGTTATTAGTTAAAACAAATTTTTTAACTAATAACTGTCTAAGTGATCAATATCACAGAACTAGACCTTCACACCATATGGGCTCTAACACAAGTCCTAGGCCCAAATACAAGTAAATGCTATTTACACCTATACACTTTACACCTTCCCTTAAACTGAACTATATAACAAGAGTACAGTTTACACACAAATTCAATAAGAGCAAAAAACTTCACAACTAGTACATCACTAGCAGCAGAGCATTAGAGCATTTCCTTCACTTCTAGAAGGGATAGAACTTCAAGGGATCTTCTAAGTCTCACAAAGGTCTCATTCTTCACTCCTTTAGTCATTATGTCGGCCAATTGATCTTGTGAGGGACAAAATTGCAGTTCTAATTTTCCTTCTCTGCACACGTCTCTTAGGAAATGAAATCTAATATCTATATGCTTGCTCCTACCATGCACGACTGGATTTTTGGATAGCTTGATGGTTGAGCTATTATCACATTGCACCTTCAAGCATTTCTCCTGCACAATTCCCAGTTCTTCAATAATCCTTCTCAGCCAAATTCCATGACAGATGTAGTGAGTGCTTTGAGCAGTGCATACATTGTGGATAGAGTGACAATTGGCTGCTTCTTTGAAGACCAAGCCACAACTGCATTACTCAAGAGATAGACAAAGCCTGAGGTGCTTCTACGATCATCAAGATGCCCAGCAAAATCACTGTCACAATATGCCTTTACCCGCTGATCATGCCCTTTCTTGTATAGCAGACCCATGTCTATAGTGCCCTTAAGGTACCTCATAATTCTCTTGATTGCAACAAGGTGCTTCTCAGTTGGTCTTTCCATGAATCTACTGATCAACGCAACTGAAAACATCAAATCAGGTCTAGAAGCATTAAGATACATGAGGCTTTCAACCATTTATTTGAAGACAGTAGAATCAATCAATGTGCCTCCTTCATCCTTGTCAATCTTCGTTCCTGCAGTAATTGGATTACTGACAGGTTTACTTTCTGTCATGCCAAACCTGCTCAAGACTTCTCTTGCTTATTTTTGTTGAGTGACGAAGATTAAGCCATCAGATTGAATCACTTCTACCCCCTAGGTCTGTCATATCGAATTCCTCTTTCATTGATCTTCTAAATGCTTCAACCATATCAGAATTGATACCAATGAATATAAGATCGTCCACATATAGACTCACATGTGGATATCTTGTGTTGCAGATTAAATTTAGATGATGAAGTAATCTAAGACAAAGTGACAAATGGAATTCCAAGGCACAACCAGCTCAATAAGTAAGTCTATGTCAAGGGTGTTGCACCCCGAAAAATTATGAAGCCGCCACCAATATTTTAATTTTAAGACCAAAACATTGAAAAAAGGTCTTTTGAACAAGGCAGATAGATGGTCTTTTGAAAACTAGAGATATAGGTTCGGGAGTCGATTACGTGTGAGGAAGGTACTAGCACCGCACACGTCCTTTCTACCGAAAGGGAACCTCTAACTAAATGTGTGGTTTTAACGTTTGATTTGAAAAATACCTAGATTTGCCTATTTATTTCTTGTTTGAAGATGAATGGGAAAACTTAATGAAATTTTTATTTTGGCGCTTGACGAGTGGCCTCTCGCTCCTACGTATCTCTGGTGCGATGGAGAATTCAAAGCTACGTAGTTCTTGGTTGTCATGAAAAGGTTTTGTTTTTATCTTTTTAGTGAGTTTTTGAAATAGGGCGAGTATTCAAATAATGATTAAACTAACAAAGGTTATGGGTAATCACCGCTAATTACTCTTGAAAAATGGGAGTCACCGCCACTAGTCGAGACGAACAAAGATTACGATTGACCGTTAGTAGCGACACATTTTTATTTGATCTTTTGAAAATGGTTTTCGAAAGAGATTAATTAACACGAATGATCAAACTAACCAAAGTTATGGGTGACCATCGCTTATTGTTCTTTGAAACAAACATTGCCACCAATGGCTAGATTTAACAAAGATTACGATTAGCCACTAGCAACAATGGGTTTAAAAATGATTCTTTTTTGTTATGAAAAATGCTAATGTTTATGGTTGCGAAAAGGATTTTTATTTCTTTGCTTGACGAGAACGTGGCTCGCTCCTACGTATCCCAAATGGGAATCAAAGCGACATAGTTCTAATTTGAAAATGAAAATGTTTTTGAAAGGGGTTTTGGAAAGGGAAGAGCTTTCATAATGACCAAGGAAGCAAAGGCTTTGAGTGATCATTACTAATAACTCTTGATAGCGTTCATGACAATCAAACAAGCCATGGCTTTGGGTGATAGTCACTAATAACTTACATTAATTAGAAAAGAGTTGGAAAGATTTTTGGGAAAACGGTGAAGTTGTTATCAATGATTGGTTTACAAAATTCAAACACATTCAATAATCAAGTAATCATGCATATGTCAAACATCAACTAAGACTAAACATGCCGATACAATCAAAGATTCAATTGTCAAGGATGCAAGGTGAATTTCTCAAAACAAATGCGTGCGTGTGAGGAGGAGTGCATTTACCTAATGACTCTATGCTACAACAAGCAAGTAGGCTTACGTCTTCATTAGGAGGTCATACACATGGAGGGAATGGCACACAATTAAATCAAGACAATTTAAGTAGCATCAAAACAAGTAAACAATTGATCATAGGCATAGAATGATCTTAATTAAACCAATGATATGTGAGCAACGATTTCTTAATAACATGAACAAAGAGGAATTGCATCAAGGCTAAGGTAAGCTTTATCCTTTGCAATACCTCACGAACCCTAAACCCTAAACATACCATCTCATTTGTTATTCACTAAGAAATTAAAAGGGGAAGGTTTAATCATCTAAAATCATCTTCACCACTCAAAACATGATGCACTAGGCATAAGTGGGAATCATATGATTTATCATCACAGTATACAACAAAAGGTTGATCCGGCACAGGTAACACTAACACCGGAGATGTTGTCAACCTTCTCTTCAACTCTTGGAAGCTCTCTTCACATTTTGCATCCCACACAAAGGCTCTTCCCTTACAGGTCAATTGAGTCAACGGAAGGGCTAGCTTAGAGAACCCTTCAATAACCCTCCTGTAGTAACCAGCCAACCCCAAGAAACTCCTGATCTCAGTCACTAGCTTTGGGCTCTCCCATTGCAACACTGCATCAACCTTAGCTGGGTCCACAGCTATACCATCACCAGAAATAATGTGACCCAAGAAGCTCACCACCTTCAGCCAGAACTCACATTTTGACAATTTTGCATACAACTTCTTCTCTTTCAACACTTCTAGCACCAATCTCAAGTGCTCTGCTTGCTCCTCCTCGGACTTAGAGTACACCAGAATATCATCAATAAAAACAACCACAAACCGATCCAAGTAGCTATGGAAGATTCAGTTCATGTACTCCATAAACACCCCTGGTGCATTAGTGACACCAAACGACATTACAGAGTACTCATAGTGTCCATACCTGCGTTCAACGCGTTGTCTTCTGGATGTCCTCATCTTTCACTTTTATCTGATGCAATGTATATGCAGTCATGCATGTGGTACAATTTGCCCCCATGGCAGTATGACTCTGGCCCCCATGGCCTCATCAGCACAATATAAACGTCGCGACCGCAGCCGAATGTATGCATGAGACTCTATGAACATGCCACAATCACACTTCACAATATCACAGTTAACACATCATTTCTCATCTCATTATTAATCTCTTTTATAGCCCCCTACAAATGGCGCCCCTCAGTGCAACACAAAGACTAGGCGCCAAAAACTTCAACAACTTAGCGCGCCCAGCAGCAACACGAGCCCATGGCGCCACATTTCTAGTAATCTGCGCCCCACAGGCGGCACGGTCTTAGACACAAACTAAGACACAAATCGAGACACGATCTCAAACACGAGCGCATGCCTGGCGCCTGGCAGGCGACACTTTGGCGCCTGCTGCTGACACGGCGGCAACACGAGCGTCACAGGGGCGGCCATTTGGCGCCCGTCTTTGCGCCACATGCACCCACACACACGCAACACCCATTCTGGGCGCCACCTAGGCGCCATGGGCAGCCAAATTGGCGCCCATCACTTAGACACCCACGCACACACTCACCTGGCGCCACCACCGGCGCCACAGGGGCAGCCATTTGGCGCCACGCGCTTAACACAACACTCCTAGGCACATTGGGCGGCCACTTTTGGCGCCACGCACCGAGACACAAAGACACACCGCACATGAACAAAGGACAAAGGCGCCATGCGGCGCCACAGGTAACATTTGGCGCCCACATCGCGCACACACGCACACAACACACAAACAGTGCACTGGGCGCCATTTTCCCAGCAACTTGGCGCCCAGGCAGCATCACCCTGCACACAGACACATTCCCAGCACATGAAAAGTAACCTAGGCGCCAGTTTCCCAGCAATGTGGCGCCCAGGCATCAGACACACACGCACAGTCACAACTACAGTGACACAGGCGCCATTTCTCTAGGAAATTGGCGCCCGAGCAAAGACAACACACCCACCCACTCTGCTCTTCTGATGAGATGCAGGCGCCTTATTCCTAGCAATTTGGCGCCCTATACACCTAGGGTCCCCAAAAATCCCAAATTCTTAATTCCTCTCAATTCTAACCAACATATATCATTCAAATTCACTCTATGATCATTTTAATACATTCAATTTCACATTTCAAACATCAAATTACACCTTAACACGAAATCAAGCACATAAACCCTAACATTAAGCCCTAAATCGATTCTATCATGCAATTCATCAACTTCACTCAACACAATCCAATCAATCAATCAATTATCATCAAATAGAGACTCTATAACTCCTATACAACCTATTATATCCTCTATTATAGAGTGAGACTCCCCTTACCTTAAATTAAACCGTAGAAAGTCTCTTTCTCCAAGTCACGTACAAAACCCACAGCAACAAGAGCTCATCCCTTTCCTTCTTGCTTGGTGCGAAGCTATCTCTCTCTTTCTCTAGGGTTTTGCCGCCGTTCTCTCTTCTCCTTTCTTTCTGTCTATTCGTTTCTTTCTTTCTTTGCACAATGACGCGAATTGCATCACTCCTAGGAGCCTAAGTCATTGGGCTTGGGCTCCTGGGCCCATATCTGCAGATCCGGTATTTCCAATACCACTCCCTTCAATTAAATAAAATACTATATTATAAAATACTATATTTATAACTTAATATAATTAAAATAGTGCAACACGTTAAATAATTTAATCAATTACTTAATTAAGTCATTTAGGGTGTTACAACTCTCCCCCACTTAGGAAATTTCGTCCTCAAAATTCATACCTGAGTCAAAGAGCTCTGGATAGGACTCCCGCATCCTGCTCTCCAGCTCCCAAGTCATACTCTCACCAATAGCTCCCAACCACACTACCTTGACTAAGGCAATGTCTTTCCCTCTCAACACCTTCACCTCCCTATCATCAATCCTCACTGGCATAGTCTCCACAGTGAGGTTCTCCGCACTCTCTACATCATCCATGTGAATCACATGAGGCGATGCGGAATATACTTAGAAGGCGTGACACGTGGAATACATCGTGCAAGTTCGAAAGATTTGGTGGCGAGCCACCCTATAAGCAACCTTTCCCACCTCTCGGTGATGCAGTGCGGTCCAATAAATCTAGAGTCAACTTCTTTGCCTTCAAGGCACGCCCGACACCAGTCATAGGTGTGACCCTCAAGAACACATGCTCACCAGCCTGGAATTCCAAGTCCTTTCTCCTCCTATCATGGTAACTTTTTTGCCGACTCTGAGACTCTTTCATTTTCTCCCTGATCATCTTTACCTTCTCTGTAGTCTCCCTAACCAATTCTGGTCCAAGAACAACACTCTCACCAGACTCATGCCAACATAACGGAGTCCTACACCTCCGACCATACAATGCCTCGAATGGAGCCATCCCTATACTCGAATGGTAGCTGTTATTATAAGTAAACTCAATCAGTGGAAGATGTGTATCCCACGCACCTCCCTGCTCTAGCACACAAGCTCTCAGAAGATCCTCCAAGGACTGGATGGTTCTCTCTGTCTGTCCATCATTCTAAGGATGATAAGCTGAACTCAACCTCAATCTAGATCCCAATGCCTCCTGCAAGCTCCCCCAAAACTCAGACGTAAACCTTGGGTCTCTATCCGACACATTACTCTTCGGAACCCCATGCAGCTTCACGATCACCTGAATGTATATCTTAGCCAATCTAGGCACAGGATAGGTGATGTTGATAGGAATAAAATGAGCAGACTTGGTCAACCTATCCACAATCACCCATATAGAGTCGAACCCTCTCACAGTGTTTGGCAACCCAGTCACAAAGTCCATGGAAATCTTTGTCCCACTTCCATTCCTAATCTCTATAGGTTGCATTAACCTGCGGGCTTACGGTGCTCAATCTTTGACTTCTCGGCAAGTCGGATAAGCATAAACAAACTGCGCAACATCCTTCTTCATACCAGGCCACCAAAACAGCTTCTTCAAGTCCTGATACATTTTAGTAGCACCTTGATGAATGCTCAACTTGCTCCTATGGCTCTCCTTAAGTATCATTTTCTTCAACTCAGCATCATCAGGAACACAAATCCTGTCCCTGAACCTCAACACACCCTGAGAATCCAATCTGAAGTCACCATCCACAGCTTGCTCACCAACAACCAGCAAATCAACCAGTTTCACATCCAACTTCTGGGCGTCTCTGATACTAACCAAGAAGTCATTCCCAATCCTCAGCATACCCAGTTTGACACTCTGTGGTGTCACCTCACAAACCAGGCTCAAATCACGGAATTGCTCAATCAACTCCAATTCCTTCACCATCATAGCTGACATATGTAAAGTTTTCCGACTTAAAGCATCAGCCACGACATTAGCTTTGCCGGGGTGATAGTTCAAGCCGAAATCATAATCCTTCAGCAGCTCTAGCCAACGCCTCTGCCTCATATTCAGCTCCTTCTGGTCAAACAAGTATCTCAAACTCTTGTGATCACTGAACACCTCGAATCTGGTACCATAGAGATAGTGCCTCCAAATCTTCAGCACAAATACAATAGCAGCCAACTCTAAATCATGAGTAGGATAGTTCTTCTCATGTGTCCTCAACTGTCTGGACGCATAAGCAACTACCTTCCCATCCTGCATCAATACACCTCCCAAACCCATCTTGGAAGCATCACAGTATACAACAAAAGGTTGATCCGGCACAGGTAACACTAACACCGGAGATGTTGTCAACCTTCTCTTCAACTCTTGGACGCTCTCTTCACATTTTGCATCCCACACAAAGGCTCTTCCCTTATAGGTCAATTGAGTCAACGGATGGGCTAGCTTAGAGAACCCTTCAATAAACCTCCTGTAGTAACCAGCCAACCCCAAGAAACTCCTGATCTCAGTCACAGACTTTGGGCTCTCCCATTGCAACATAGACACAGGCCTAGTACCAGGCACCAGCTCAATTCCAAACTCAACTTCCCTCTCAGGTGGCACACTAGGAATCTCATCAGGGAATACTTCAGGGAACTCACACACCACCTGCAACCCATCAACTACAGCTTGGTTCTCAGCAGACATAGACGCCATCAAAGCAAATAGTTGACCACCCTCTTTCATTACGCCACGCAACTGATCAGCAGACAGTAAAACAGACTCTTCCTCCTCTGGAGGAAGGAAACTAACAGACTTGTTGAAACAGTTGATGTGTACATGGTTATCCACTAACCAGTCCATACCCAGAATCACATCCAACCCACCCCAAAGGCAAACAGATAAGGTCAACCAGAAAATCTCTGCCGAAGACCGACAGAGGACACCTAGCACACATTAGAAAGTAGTTCACCGAACCGCTTAGTGGGAGTGTCGATAACCATCCCCTCTCCATAGTAGACAAGACTAAATTCAACTTTTCAAGGACAGACAGAAGCAATAAAAGAGTGCGTAGCACCCGTGTCAACAATAGCAACTAAAGGTGTACCATAAATAAAGCAAGTACCTCTAATCTCATTGGGTCCTCCAAACTGCTAGTGCAAAAACTCTCCCGATGGACCTCTCCTTCTTTGGTTTAGTGCACTTGGAGCTAAAGTGACTAGCTTCTCCGCAATTGAAACATACAGCTTCCTTGCGATCACAATCTGATGCCATGTGACCATCCTTACCACAACGGAAACATATCATTCCCCCAGCCTTGCAATCAAAACTCTTGTGACCCGGCTTGCCACACTTGAAGCTTACAATATCGGCGAGGAGCATCTCCCCACTTGGCTTTTTGCCTCGGCGGACCTACTACCACCAAAGATACACCGCTACCACCAAAGATACCTCTGTTTACCCTTACTAGCAGACACCTCATATGGTTTACCCCTGTTCTGAAACTTACCCCTCTGGTCTCTCATGACCCTAGAGCGGGCATTGCTGTCATCCTCATAGATCCTACAAAGATCAACCAAACAAAGAAACACTCGATCTTACGATACCCAATAGCTGCTTGATATCACTTTTCTCAACCCGTTCTCAAATTTTATGCACTTTGAGAATTGAGAACCACTTTCTCGAGTAATGTGGATAGAACTTAGCCAGCTCAGTAAACTTAGCAGCATACTCTGTGACAGTCATACTACCCTGCCTCAGCTCAAGAAACTCCAGCTCTTTCTTCCCCCTAACATCCTCTGGAAAGTACTTTCTCAGGAATTCCCTCTTGAACACAGCCCAAGTAACCTCCTCATGCGCAGCCCCTAACCTCTCACTGGTCTCCAACCACCAGTCATCAGCCTCTTCAGATAGAGTATGTGTACCGTACCTGACTTTTTGCTCATCATTGCAGCTAATCACCCGGAAGATCCTCTCAATCTCCTTCAGCCAAGCCAGCGCACCATCTGGGTTGTACCTCCCCTTGAAGGTAGGAGGGTTCTCCCTCTGGAATGTAGCCAGACTACGGGTCTCAGTATTCTGCTGAGTCCCCATAACCTGTGCTATGGCTTGCAAAGCCTCAGCAAGAGCCAGCATCAACTCTTCTGGCCATCTCAACCTAGCACTGTAGCATAAACAACCATTCAGAACTAATTTAAGACACCTAATTGTCATACACAATATGACAAACAGACACACTTGACCGGACAGACCGAACTTTTGCTCTGATACCACTAATGTAACACCCCATTTCTACCCGGAATTTAAATCAATTATCAGAGTACAAAAATTAAATTCTTGAATTGAAAGCGTTCAATGGAATGTTACACATGTCTCTTCAAATTACTCAAACAGCCAATTCAGCTCATAAATATAAATCAATACGTAACACCATAAACACGTGGAATAATTTCATAACATGCAGCGGAAAATAATGTTACATCTCAAAGAGCAATCATGCAACCTCAACAATGCATAGTATATCAAATACAAAGCTCAACAGTGAGCAAAATAAAGTAACTAAAGTCTACAAATCCCCTCCCCTAGGTGCTACGTATCAGAGCAGACCGACTCGGGGAAGTGAAGGAACTAGGCCTTCACTCATGACTACCTGTGGTAAACAACAACAGAAAGGGTGAGTCTCGAACTATATAATAAAGGTGATAATAAGCAGTATAATAGCTTCATAGAGGTCAATCAATCACAAGTCATTGCACAACAATCACATTCACTTTAGAATTCATGTATGAGGATGAATGCAATGTATATGCGATCATGCATGTGGTACCATTGCCCCATGGCGAGATCATCAACAAATTGAGTCCCATGACTCTGGCCCCCATGGCCTCATCAGCACAATATAAACGTCGCGGCCGCAGCCGAATGTATGCATGAGACTCTATGAACATGCCACAATCACACTTCACAATATCACAGTTAACACATTATTTCTCATCTCATTATTAATCTCTTTTATAGCCCCCACAAACTGGTGCCCCCTTGTGCAACACATCACTAGGCGCCATAAACTCAGCAACTTGGCGCCCCCTATGGCAACACAGCCACTGGGCGCCACATTTCTAGCAATCTGGCGCCCCTCTGGGCAGCACAGTCTTAGACACAAACTAAGACACAAACTGAGACACAGTCTCAAACACAGGCGCATGCCTAGGCGCCCTGGGCAGCACTTTTGGCGCCACTGCCTGAGACACAGAGCGACAACACGAGCGCCACAGGCGGCCATTTGGCGCCTGTCTTTGCACCACATGCACCACACACATGCAACACACATTCTGGCGCCACCACCAGGCACCATGGGCGACAAATTGGCGCCCATCACTTAGACACCCACACACACACTCACTGGCGCATTTGGCGCCTGTCCATCAACACACACGCACACAACACACAAGCAAACAGCTGCCTTGCATCGGCGCCATTTTCCCAAAGACTTGGCGCCCGTGCAAGCATCACCTGCACACGTACACATTCCCAAAGACATGAAAAGTAACCCAGGCGCCATTTTCCCAGTAATGTGGCGCCCAGGCATCAGACACACACGCACAGTCACTGCTACAGTGACACAGACGCCATTTCTCTAGGAAATTGGCGCCCAGGCAACACAACACACCCACCCACTCTCTGCTACAGTAGACAGGGCGCCTTATTCCTAGCAATTTGGCGCCCTATACACCTAAGGTCCCCAAAAATCCCAAATTCTTAATTCCTCTCAATTCTAACCAACATATATCATTCAAATTCACTCTATGATCATTTTAATACATCCAATTTCACATTTCAAACATCAAATTACACCTTAACACGAAATCAAGCACATAAACCCTAACATTAAGCCCTAAATCGATTCTATCATGCAATTCATCAACTTCACTCAACACAATCCAATCAATCAATCAATTATCATCAAATAGAGACTCTATGACTCCTATACAACCTATTATATCCTCTATTATAGAGTGAGACTCCCACACCTTAAATTAAACCGTAGAAAGTCTCTTTCTCCAAGTCACGTACAAAACTCACGACAGAACAAGAGCTCCTCCCTTTCCTTCTTGCTTGGTGAAGCTATCTATCTCTCTTTCTCTGGGGTTTTAGCGCGTTCTCTCTTCTCCTTTCTTTCTCTCTATTCGTTTCTTTCTTTCTTTGCACAATGATGCGAATTGCATCACTCCTAGGAGCCTAAGTCATTGGGCTTGGGCTCCTGGGCCCATATCTGCAGATCCGGTATTTCCAATACCACTCCCTTCAATTAAATAAAATACTATATTATAAAATACTATATTTATAACTTAATATAATTAAAATAGTGCAACACGTTAAATAATTTAATCAATTACTTAATTAAATCATTTAGGGTGTTACACTTAGCTCTCAAGGCTTCTTGTTCAAATCCACGTGATGACAGTGATAATTCCGAAAATGAAGATGATGAAGACGATGAGTATATGGATCTAATGGTTAGAAAATTCAAAAAGTTCATGAGAAGGAAAAGCTTCCCCAAGAATAATTCTTCACCCAAAAGAGTCTCAAGCAAGGAAACCTTGTTTGTCCATAAACTTGCTACGAATGTGGAAAATCCGGACACATGAAGATGGAGTGCCCAAACTTACAAAGAAAACTGTCAAAGTCTAAGAAAAAGGTATCCAATGGAAACAAGGGTAGAAAAACTTACATAGCATGGGAAGAAAATGACATGGACTCATCAGATGATTCAAAAAGTGAAAAAGCTCAATTTGCTCTCATGGCCGACCACGACAGTGAAAATGAAACTAAGGAATGGCTTCAGGTTGGTGTACGCAAGAGGGTGCATCTCTTACCCGTCCTCCGGGGCTCAACGGGAAAGATTATGCATATTGGAAAGAAAGAATGAGAATATTCATTGAAGGGGTAGATATAGATGAATGGGATGCTGTGGAAAATGGACCATTTGTCCCCACGCACATGGTAAATGGTATTCTCACTATCAAAGAAAGAAATGAATGGACAGATAATGATAAAAGAAAAGTTCAACACAATCTCCGTGCCAAGAACATCATCACTTCCGCACTCAGCCCCGATGAGTTCTTCAGAGTATCAAACTGCAAAACTGCTCAAGAAATGTGGGACAATCTTCAAGTCACTCATGAAGGTACCAGTGAGGTAAAAAGAGCAATAACAAACACTCTTATCTGAGAATATGAACTATTCAGAATGAATCAAGGAGAAACTGTACAAGAAATGCAAAAGAGGTTTACTCACATAGTGAATCAATTGGGCTCATTAGGAAAATCATTTCCTGCCGAAGACTTGATCAACAAAGTGTTGAGATGTCTAAACAGAGAATGACAACAAAAAGTAACTGCTATAGCTGAATCAAGAAATTTAGCTACAATGAAACTCGCCACTCTTTTTGGGAAACTACAAGAGCACGAGTTAAAGCTCACTCGTCTAGCTGAACATGAAGAAAAAGACAAGAAAAAGAAAAGCTTAGCTCTCAAGGCTTCTAGTTCAAATCCACGTGATGACAGTGATGATTCGGAAAATGAAGATGATGAAGACGATGAGTATATGGATCTAATGGTTAGAAAATTCAAAAAGTTCATGAGAAGGAAAAGCTTCACCAAGAATAATTCTTCACCCAAAAGAGTCTCAAGCAAGGAAAACTTCTCAGTCCCCAAACTTGCTACGAATGTGGAAAATTCGGACACATGAAGATGGTGTGCCCGAACTTACAAAGAAAACTGTCAAAGTCTAAGAAAAAGGTATCCATTGTAAACAAGGGTAGAAAAACTTACATAGCATGGGAAGAAAATGACATGGACTCATCAGATGATTCAAAAAGTGAAAAAGCTCAATTTGCTCTCATGGCCGACCACGACAGTGAAAATGAAACTGAGGTAGATTCAAACTTGACACTTCACAAAATGCATATGATGAATTACATGAATCATTTCTTGAATTGCATAATGATTCTTTGAAATTAGCTAAAAATTAACCCAATCAAAGAAAACTGTTGCTCATCTTAAAAATGAAGTTATTGCTTTAACTAAGGAAAGATTAGAACTTAGAAATGAAAATCATAGTCTTGGTTGCTTTAAAGAAAATTATGTATGTGATAAGTGTGCTGAATATGAAAAGAAAATTCATGAGCTTGAATGGACAATAGGAAAAATGTCCAACATACAACATGTACATCCTAGGTCTCCAAGAAATAATTTCATCCATAGAGATGTGCATTATAGACCACAGTTCACTACTAGTCCATATATTAGATGTTAGTACCGTGCCAGACTAGGACATACTGCATCTGTGTGCATGGCTAGAAGAAGACTGTAACACCCCATTTCTACCCGGTAATTTAAATCAAAATCAGAGTGTACAAAAATCTTTTCTGAATCATTTTCTAGTTTAGTGTGTTATAAAATAGTGCACTGGTGACTATGGGATTACTCGGTAATCGATACTACTTGCAATGAGCATTGGCCACCTTTGCAAGGCTCTCCGATGATGCCCTTGTAAATACACCGTGCGAAAAAAATCTAGCCTTAGTGGCGAACCACGCTTTAGCCATAGTCATTCAAAGACACTAATAGTATAACAAAATTTAATAATCAACGAAATGGAGCGTCACGACTCTTTATCATAAACCAAAAACCAAATCGTAACACGGCACAGATAACTCATAGAAATATAGTTTCACATAATGCAATGGAAAACAAATCATTATCTCAACGGCATAATCCAAAGAATATCAAAACAATACATAAAGGCTCAACAAGGAGCAAAGCAGTAACAATCGTCTAAACCCCCACCCCTAGGTGCTACGTATCGAGCGGACGACTCGGGGAGTAGTGAAGGTGGAAAGCCCTCACTCGACTACATGGTAAATAACAACGAAAAGGGTGAGTCTCGAACTACATAATACAGTGATAATAAGCGATACAAGCATAGTGTACACAAGACTCAAACACACTAATCATTAATCAATAATATTCATGCACTAATGAGAATGTATGCAATGTCATCATGCATGTGGTACCATTGGCCCACCGCGCCTCGAAGCTTCACAATCGTCATACAAGGCCCCGGCCGCGCGCAGCTTCACAATCACTTTATAAGGCCCCGGCGCCTCGAAGCTTCACCAATCATATTATAAACACTACGACCGCGACCAATGTATGCATGAGACTCCATGTACATCACAAACATCATTTCAAACAATTCAATACACCCAATTACTCTTACCTCGGTATCAACTTCATTTTATAGCCCTCCGGGCTTGCCCACCGCCCATGCCCCCATGGCATGCTCAATCACCTCATTATAACCCTCAACACCATTATGTCCCACCTGGACCTGTCCTCCTACAGGGTACTCAACCTTACTCGGAGACCTAAACCACCATTTAGGACCAAAACAATCATCTAGGGACCAAACTGTCACCTAGGGACCAACAAAGACACCCTCTTAGGCACTTGGCAAAGACCTTTAAGAACTTAGGAATTCAACAAAGACAAGGTTTTGGAAAATCTCACCGAGGCGCACACACCGGGCGCGCGAGAAGAGAGCGCGCGCAAGAAGCGCGCATATAGTCGCTCTAACTCTCAAAGTTTCGTCCTCCCCGTGAGAGGTGCGCCACGAGGTTACTGTGGGAGGGCGCCACGCGATGGCGCGCGATCTTGATCAAGCCGTGGCCATCTAGCGCGTAAGTTTGCGCGCCAAGCGCGCAAGATGGCGCGCAAAGACACCATTTCGGACCACAGAGCGGCCACAGTTGGCGCCCCACAGTGACCAGCTCACCCAAAGACACCTTCAAACCAAAACCACCCGAGCCAAAAATGTTTAAAAATGAATTTGGGCGAGTAAACACAAAATTTGGCACAGTGAAATATGCCTAGAAGAAAAGTAAGTTTCACTCCCTGGGCTCCAAAACACACCCAAAAACGAGCCTACACACCGACATTTTCAAAAATACACTTGAACTCGAGAAAACCACTCGAGCCAAAACACTTAAAATTGAAAATTGGCGGTGAATGCAAAAGTTGTACGAGAAAATATGTTTAGAAATACAAGTTGCACTCACCGGGCTCCAAAACACACCCAAAACGAGCCCTAGGAACATTTTCAAAAATACACTTGCAATCGAAAAACCACTCGAGCCAAAAGGTTTAAAAATTGAAAGTTGGCGGTGAATACAAAAGTTGTACGAGGAAATATGTTTAGAAATGCAAGTTTCACTCCCGGCTCCAAAATACCCACATTCGGCGCCCGAGCGAAGAACTCACTCACCCGGACAACACTCATGGTGACACAGCGCCATTCTGGGCACCACAGGGCGGCATTTGGCGCCACATCGCACACACGCACGCGCAACACCTAAGCGATTACACAGGGCGCCATTTTCCCAAGAACTTGGCGCCTGGCGAAACAACCCCGCACAAAACATTTTCCAAAGACATGAACGATTGCACGGGCGCCATTTTCCCGGCAGAATGTGGCGCCACAGGCGATGCATTCTGCACAAACTCTAAACTTAGCGAATGAACGATTACCACGGGCGCGAGAATCCTAGCATCTTGGCGCCCCAAACACCAAAACCCCAATTTTTCCAAAATCTTCCAAACCAATTCACCCAATAATCCTTCTAACACTCCTAATTGCATAATCAAACAACCAATTGCATATTCAAATCATCAATTAACATCAAAATCACCAATTCATACATTACAAAACCCTAACTCACACTTAAATCAATTTTTACCAACAATTTCATCAAATTCAAGAATCAATCAACATGCAATCATCAATTACTATCAAAACAGCCCCTATGACACATATAATACCCATTATCTCCTCTATTATAGAGTGAGACTCCCCTTACCTCAAATTCACCGTAGAGAAGCACCGGAATCGAGTCACGAACAAAACCACCGCAACAATCCAAGCTTCAAGCCACGAAATTGCTCTTCTCCTCCTCTTCTCCTAGGGTTTGCTGTGTGTGGCTCTCTCTTTTCTCTCTCTCCTTAAACTTTCTTTCTTTCTTTCACAAATGAAAGAAAATTCCACTTTGGGTATATGTATATTGGGCCAAGTGCACCTTGGGCCCTTTTACACCCCGCCCCATTTCTTCCACCACTCCCTTCAATTAAAATATTTTACTAAATTATAAACACCATATTATAATTTAATATAATTAAAATTAGTGCAACACCTAAACAATTTAATCAATTTCTTAATTAAATTATTTGGGGTGTTACAACTCTCCCCCACTTAGGAGATTTCGTCCTCGAAATTGCGTACTGAGTCAAATAACTCGGATAGGACTCCGCATCTTGCTTTCCGGCTCCCAAGTCATACTCTCACCCGCGGCTCCCAACCACACTACCTTGACCAAGGCAATGTCTTTCCTCTCAACACCTTCACTTCTCTCCTCAATCCTCACCGGCATAGTCTCCACGGTGGAGGTTCTCACGCACTCTACATCATCCATGTGAATCACATGAGGCGGTGCGGAATATACTTAGAAGGCGTGACACGTGGAAGACATCGTGCAAGTTCGAAGATTGGGTGGCAAGGCCACCCTATAAGCAACCTTTCCAACCTCTCTCGGTGATTTGGTGCGGTCCAATAAACCTTGGAGTTAACTTCCTTGCCTTGAGCACGCCCGACACCGGTCATCGGCGTGACCCTCAAGAACACATGCTCACCAGCCTGAAACTCCAAATCCTTCCTCCTCTTATCATGATAACTTTTCTGCCGACTCTGAGACTCTTTCATCTTCTCTCTCGATCATTTTCACCTTCTCGTGAGTCTCCCTAACCAACTCGGGTCCAAGGACAACACTCTCCCCTGACTCATGCCAACACAAAGGAGTTCTGCACCTCCGCCCATACAAAGGCTTGCCTCAAAAGGAGCCATCCCAATGCTCGAATGGTAGTTTGTTATTATACGTGAACTCAATCAGTGGAAGATGCGTATCCCACGCACCCTGCAAGCTCCCCCAAAACTCTGATGTAAACCGTGGGTCTCTATCCGACACAATACTCTTGAACCCCATGAAGCTTCACAATCACACGAATGTAAATTCTAGCCAACTTTGGCACGGGAAAGGTGATGTTGATAGGAATGAAATGGGCGGACTTGGTCAACCTATCCACAATCACCCAAATAGTGTCGGACCCGCTTCACAAGATGCCAGCAACCTGTCCACAAAGTCCATGGAA
Source organism: Oxytropis ochrocephala (assembly GCA_020916435.1). NCBI lineage: Eukaryota > Viridiplantae > Streptophyta > Magnoliopsida > Fabales > Fabaceae > Oxytropis > Oxytropis ochrocephala. The sequence goes on from CM037093.1 coordinate 82,394,566, forward strand.
ATCTTTGTCCCACTTCCATTCCGGAATCTCCAAAGGTTGCATCAGCCCCAGCAGATCTCAGTGCTCAATCTTTGACTTCGGCAAGTCAAACATGCATATACAAATCTACGCAACATCTCTCTTCATACCAGGCCACCAAAATAGTTTCTTGGATCATGGTACATCTTAGTGGCACTGGATGAATGCTCAACTTACTCCTATGACTCTCCTCAAGTATCATTTTCTTCAACTCGGCATCATCCGGAACCGCAGTTACGTCCCTGAACCTCAACACACCACAGGAATCAACACCTGTAATCCCCCTCTGCAGCTTGCTCACCAGCAACCAACAAATCTACCAACTTCACATCTAACTTCTGGGCGTCTCTGATACTAACCAAGAAGTCGTTCCCAATCCTCAGCATCCCCAATCTGACACTCTGAGGTGTCACCTCACAGACCAAACTCAAGTCACGGAATTGCTCAATAAATTCCAACTCCTCACCATCATAGCCGACATATGCAAAGTCTTCCGACTCAAAGCATCAGCCACGACATTAGCTTTGCCGGGGTGATAGTTCAAGCCGAAATCATAGTCCTTCAATAGCTCTAACCAACGCCTCTGCCTCATATTCAGCTCCTTCTGGTCAAACAAGTACTTCAGACTCTTGTGGTCACTGAACACTTCGAATCTAGTACCATAGAGATAGTGTCTCCAGTTTTCAACACAAACACAATCGCAACCAACTCTAAGTCATGGGTAGGGTAGTTCTTCTCATGGGTCCTCAAGCGTCGGACGCATAAGCAACCACCTTCCCATCCTCGCATCAAAACACCTCCCAAACCCATCTTGGAAGCATCACGATTACACAACAAATGGTTGCTCGCACGAGCAACACTAACACCTGAGGCGTGGTCAACCTCCTCTTTAGCTCTTGGAAGCTCTCTTCACACTTTGCATCCCACACAAATGCCTTCCCTTACAGGTCAATCGGGTCAATGGAAGGGCTAGCTTAGAGAACCCTTCAATGAACCTCCTGTAATAACCACCAACCCCAAGAAACTCCCCGATCTCGATTGCGCGGACTGCAGGCTCTCCCACCGTAACAACGCATCAACCTTGGCCGGATCCACAGCAATACCATTACGAAATAATATGACCCAAGCTCACCTCATGCAACGAACTCACACTTCGACAACTTGGCATACAACTTTCTCTCTTTCAAGACTTCTAGCACCAACCTCAAGTGCTCTGCATGCTCTTCCTCCGATTTGGAGTACACCAAAATATCATCAATGAAGACCACCACAAACCGATCCAGGATAACTATGGAAAATTCGGTTCATGTACTCCATAAACACCCACGGTGCATTTGTGACACCAAACGGCATTACAGAGTACTCATAATGCCCATACCTTGTCTGAATCTTTGTCTTACGGATATCCTCATCCTTCACCTTAATCTGTGATACCGGACCTCAAGTCAATCTTGCTAAACACTTTAGCACCCACCACCGATCCATTAGATCATCTATCCTCGGGAGAGGATACTTATTCTTGATAGTCACTTTATTCAAGTATGCGTAGTCTACGCATGCAGACGCATACTTCCATCCTTCTTCTTCACCAATAAAGCTGGAGCTCCCCATGGTGATACACTAGGCCTCACAAACTTCTTCTCAAGAAGCTCCTCTAATCGCTTCTTCAATTCACCAACTCGGAAGGCGACATCCCAGACGGTGCCATGAACACGGGCCTAGTACGAGCACTGGCTCAATCCCGAACTCAACTTCCCTCTGCAGGGGCACACTAGGAATCTCATCCTAAACACTTCTGGGAACTCACACACCACACGTAACCCATCAACCACGACTCTGTTCTCGTGAGACATAGGCGCCATCAAAGCAAACAAGCGACCACCCTCTTTCATTACCTGCGCGCATTGCTCGTGAGACAACAAGCGTACTCTTCCTCTTCGGGAAGGATAAAACTAATAGACTTATCGAGCGGTTGATGTGCGCGTGGTTATCTACTAACCAATCCATGCCCGAATCACATCTAACCCACCCAAAGGCAAACAAATCGAGATCAACGCGAGAAAATCTCTGCCAAGACCGACGAGAGGACACCTAGCACACATCGAGAAGTAGTTACGGACCCTTTAGTGGAGTGTCGATAACCATCCTCTCTCCATAGTAGACATTACTAAATTTAACTTTTCAAAGACAAACAGATGCAATAAAAGAGTGCGTAGCACCCGTGTCAACAATAGCAACTAAAGGAGTGCGGAGATGAAACATGTACCTCGGATATCATTAGGTCCCTCTGAACCTGCCAATGCAAACACCCTCCCAGTAGATCTTTCCTTCTTAGGCTTGGGACACTTGAAGCTAATGTGACCAGCTTTCACCACAGTTGAAACATACCGGTTCCTTGCGATCACACCCGGATGCCATGTGACCACTCTTTCCACACCTAAAACATCTCTCGCACTTCCACCTTACGATCAAAACTCTTGTGACTGGCTTGTCACATTTGAAACACACAATATCGGATGGGGTCTCTCCACTTGGCTTCTTGCCCTCATGGTGTCTCCTACCCTCAAGTGACTGTTCCCACCATTGTACTGTTACCACCCGAATACCTTTGCTTCCTCTGTCGTGAGACTTCTCATAAGGCTTACCTCCATGATGAAATTTCCCCTCTGGGTCTCTCATGACCCTAGAGCGGGCATTGCTATCGACCTCATAGATCCTACAACGATCCAACGGATCGTGAACACTGATCTTCCGATACCTCACGACCGCTTGATATCGACTCTCGAAACCATTCTCAAATTTGATGCACTTTGAGAATTCAGCCCGACCTACGAGTAATGTGGGTAGAACTTAGCAAGGTCGAAGAAATCTAGCGAAAGATACTCTGTGGTCGACATACTACCCTCGGCTCCAAAAACTCTATCTCTTTACGTCCCTCGGCGTCCTCTGGAAAATACTTTCTTAGGAACTCCTCCACGAATACAGCCCCGGTAACCTCCTCATGGGCAGCCCCTAGTCTCTCACCGGTCTCCAACCACGGTCATCGACCTCCTCGGATAGGGTATGGGTTCCATACCTTACTTTTTGTTCATCATTACGACCCGATTACCCTAAGATCCTCTCGATCTCCTTCAACCAAGCCATGCACCATCCGGATTGTACCTCCCCCTTGAAGGTGGGAGGGTTCTCTCTCTCGAAAGGTAGCCAAATGCGGGCCTCCGCATTCTGCTGGTACCCACGATCTGCGCTATGGCTTGCAAGGCCTCAAGAAAAGCGAAGATCGATCCTTCCGGCCATATCACCCTAACAACTGCGGCATAAGCAACGATTGAATTACTTTAAGACACCTAGTTGTCATACACACTATAATGATCGACACACTTGGCCGGACGCACGAATCGCTGCTCGATACCACTAATGTAACACCCCATTTCTACCCAGTAATTTAAATCAAAAATCGAGTGTACAAAAATCTTTTACGAATCATTTTCTAGTTTAGTGTGTTATAAAATAGTGCCTTTGGTGACTATGGGATTACTCGTAGTAGCGATACTACTTGCAACAGCATTGGCCACCTTTGCAAGGCTCTCCGATGATGCCCTTGTAAATACACCAAATGAAAGAAAATCTAGCCTTAGTGGCGAACCACGCTTTAGCCATAGTCATTCAAAGACACTAATAGTATAACAAAATTTAATAATCAACGAAATGGGCGTCACGACTCTTTATCATAAACCAAAAACCAAATCGTAACACGGCGGATAACTCATAGAAATATAGTTTCACATAATGCAGCGGAAAACAAATCATTATCTCAACGGCATAATCCAGCAATATCAAAACAATACATAAAGGCTCAACAAGGAGCAAAACAGGCAACAATCGTCTAAACCCCGACCCCTAGGTGCTACGTATCAGAGCAGACGACTCGGGGAGTAGTGAAGGTGGAAAGCCCTCACTCCTGACTACCTGTGGTAAATAACAACAGAAAGGGTGAGTCTCGAACTACATAATACACAATGATAATAAGCGGTATACAAGCATAGTGTACGACCTCAAACACACTAATCATTAATCAATAATATTCATGCACTAATGAGAATGTATGCAATGTCATCATGCATGTGGTACCATTGGCCCACCGCCGCCTCGAACTTCACAATCGTCATACAAGGCCCCGCGCGCGCGAACTTCACAATCACTTTATAAGGCCCCCGCCGCCTCGAACTTCACCAATCATATTATAAACACTACGACCGCGACCAATGTATGCATGAGACTCCATGTACATCACAAACATCATTTCAAACAATTCAATACACCCAATTACTCTTACCTCGGTATCAACTTCATTTTATAGCCCTCCTGCTTGCCCACCGGCCCATGCCCCATGGCATGCTCAATCACCTCATTATAACCCTCAACACCATTATGTCCCACCGGACTGTCCTCCTCTAGGGTACTCGACCTTACTCGAGACCTAAACCACCATTTAGGACCAAAACAATCATCTAGGGACCAAATCTGTCACCTAGGGACCAACAAAGACCCTCTTAGGCACTTGGCGGCACCTTTAAGAACTTAGGAATTCAACAAAGACAAGGTTTTGGAAAATCCTCACTGGAGGCGCACACACCGGGCGCTGAGAAGAGAGGCGCGCGCAAGAAGAGCGCGCGATAGGTCGCTCTAACTCTCAAAGTTTACGTCCTCCCGTGAGAGGTGCGCCACGAGGTTACGCTGCAGGGCCGCGAGGATGGCGCGCGATCTTGATCAAGCCGTGGCCATCTAGCGCGTAAGTTTGCGCGCCGCCGCAAGATGGCGCAAGGAGACACCATTTCGGACACGAGCGACCGATTGGCGCCCCACATTGACCAGCTCACCCAAAGACCTTCAAACCAAAAACCACCCGAGCCAAAATGTTTAAAAATGAATTTGGGCGGAGTAAACACAAAATTTGGCACACTGAAATATGCCTAGAAAAGTAAGTTTCACTCCCGGGCTCCAAAACACACCCAAAACGAGCCCTCTACCGGACATTTTCAAAAATACACTTGAACTCGAGAAAACCACTCGAGCCAAAACACTTAAAATTGAAAATTGGCGGTGAATGCAAAAGTTGGCACGAGAAAATATGTTTAGAAATACAAGTTGCACTCATCAGGGCTCCAAACACACCCAAAACGAGCCCTACCGAACATTTTCAAAAATACACTTGCAATCGAGAAAACCACTCGAGCCAAAAAAGGTTTAAAAATTGAAAGTTGGCGGTGAATACAAAAGTTGGCACGAGGAAATATGTTTAGAAATGCAAGTTTCACTCCCAGGGCTCCAAAATACCCACATTCTGGCGCCCGGCGACAACTCACTCACCCGAACATTTGCTCTGACAGCGACACAGCGCCGTTCTCAGGCACCACAGGCAGCATTTGGCGCCACATCGTCAGCACACACGCACTAAACACCCAAACGATTACCGCAGGCGCCATTTTCCCGGCAAACTTGGCGCCACTGGCGAAACAACCACGCACAAAACATTTTCCGGCACATGAGCGATTACAGGCGCCATTTTCCGGCAATGTGGCGCCACAGCGTGCATTCTGCACAAACTCTAAACTTAGCGATGAAACGATTACGAGGCGCGAGAATCCTAGCATCTTGGCGCCCAAACACTAAAACCCCAATTTTTCCAAAATCTTCCAAACCAATTCACCCAATAATCCTTCTAACACTCCTAATTGCATAATCAAACAACCAATTGCATATTCAAATCATCAATTAACATCAAAATCACCAATTCATACATTACAAAACCCTAACTCACACTTAAATCAATTTTTACCAACAATTTCATCAAATTCAAGAATCAATCAACATGCAATCATCAATTACTATCAAAACAGCCCCTATGACACATATAATACCCATTATCTCCCCTATTATAGAGTGAGACTCCCCTTACCTCAAATTCACCGTAGAGAAGCACCTAATCGAGTCACGAACAAAACCACCGCAACAATCCAAGCTTGAGCCACGAAATTGCTCTTCTCCTCCTCTTCTCCTAGGGTTTGCGCCGTGGCTCTCTCTTTTCTCTCCTCTCCTTCGCAACTTTCTTTCTTTCTTTCACAAATGAAAGAAAATTCCACTTTTGGGTATATGTATATTGGGCCAAGTGCACCTTGGGCCCTTTTTACACCCCTGGCCCATTTCTTCCACCACTCCCTTCAATTAAAATATTTTACTAAATTATAAACACCATATTATAATTTAATATAATTAAAATTAGTGCAACACCTAAACAATTTAATCAATTTCTTAATTAAATTATTTGGGGTGTTACAAAGACAAGTTATGAAAAAGGTGTGGGTTACCAAAGGGACTCTACCAAGTACTAACCCACAAGGACCAAAAGAAATTTGGGTACCAAAATTTGCAACTTGATCTTATTGCAGGTATGCTTCAAGGTATGGGGGAAAATCAATACCTTCATAGCCAATGCTCAAAGCACATGACTGAAGATATGACAAAGCTCTTAACACTCACCCCTAGAAAACGCGGTCATGTGACTTGTGATAACAGCAAAAGAGGAAGAATCCTCAGTGAAGGTAAGATTGGTAAAGACTTATCCACTTCTATTGACATTGTGCTTTATGTAGAATATATTAAGCATAAGTTACTGAGCATTAGACAAATATGTGATTATCATTGTTTGATTTTGTTTTATGCACCATTGAGTACTAATCAATAAGCAAGTTAGAATAATAGGAAATAGAGTAAACAACAACATCTCAACTATGGTGTTGATATAAATCACATTAATCTATAGAAGAACCCCGTTCAACATTCTAGAACTAAGCATATAGACTTTAGACATCATTTTCTTTATAGATCATGTTCAAAAAGGTGATTATGTGATTGTTTAGTTGAGCATTCAAAACTGCTAGCTGATATTTTTACAAAACCATAGCAAAAAAAAAAATTTATTTTTCATTCGAAGAAAACTTGGAGTCATTAAGTTATCATTTAAATGAATGAAATATGAACCGTTGATTGAATTATGTTTGGCTATCTTGTGTTGAAACCCGACTCTCATGTTATTTTGTGGGTTATGCCTAGTTTTTAAAATGCAATGGACTTATTGTTGTTATTATTAGATGCGTTTTCGACTCACCAAATAAGTTTCGCATTAACCGATCATGACAAAAAGGGGGAGAAATATAGGATTGTCACTTTGCATTTAGATAGGGGGAGCATTAAGTAAGGGGGAGTCTAGATACATATCTTTAATATTAGCGCATTGTTTTTCACTTGATGAACTAACCTCCCACCTAAGATGAATTAAAATTTTGTCATCATCAAAAAGGGGGAGAATGTGGATATCTTGTGTTGCAGATTAAGTTTTGATGATGAATTAATCTAAGACAAAGTGACAAATGGAATTCCAAGGCACAACCAGCTCAAGAAGTAAGTCTATGTCAAGGGTGTAACACCCCAAATAATTTAATTAAGAAATTGATTAAATTGTTTAGGTGTTGCACTAATTTTAATTATATTAAATTATAATATGGTGTTTATAATTTAGTAAAATATTTTAATTGAAGGGAGTGGTGGAAGAAATGGGCCAGGGGTGTAAAAAGGGCCCAAGGTGCACTTGGCCCAATATACATATACCCAAAAGTGGAATTTCTTTCATTTGTGAAAGAAAGAAAGAAAGTTGCGAAGGAGAGGAGAGAAAAGAGAGAGCCACGGCGCAAACCCTAGGAGAAGAGGAGGAGAAGAGCAATTTCGTGGCTTGAAGCTTGGATTGTTGCGGTGGTTTTGTTCGTGACTCGATTCCGGTGTTTTTCTACGGTTTAATTTGAGGTAAGGGGAGTCTCACTCTATAATAGAGGAGATAATGGGTATTATATGTGTCATAGGGGGCTGTTTTGATGTTATTTGATGATCACATGTTGATTGATTCCTTGAATTGATGAAATTGTTGGTGAAAAATTGATTTAGGTGTGAGTTAGGGTTTTACATTGTGTGATTTTGTGATTTTGATGTGTTTGATGATTTGAGCATGCAATTGGTTGTTTGATTTTGAAGTTAGGAGTGTTAGAACCATCATTGGGTGAATTGGTTTGGGAGATTTTGAGAAAATTGGGATTTTGGGGTTTGGGGCGCCAAAATGCTAGGATTCTCGCGCCACGTAATCGCTTCACGGGTGAAATTTGGAGTTTGTGCGGGAATGCACGCTGCCCGGCGCGCCACATTCTTTGGGAAAATGGCGCCACGTAATTTGCTCATGTGCGTGGAAGGTGTTCTGCGTGTGTGTTCTCGCCAGGCGCCAAGTTCTTTGGGAAAATGGCGCCACAATGCCTTGTTTGTGTCTTTGGTGTGGGTGTGCCGATGTGGGCGCCAAATGCTTTGCCCAGGGTGCCTGTAATGGCGCTGTGTCACCGTGCTTGATGTCCGGGTGAGTGAGTTCTTTGTCTGGGCGCGAATGTGGGTATTTTGGAGCCCTGAGTGAAACTTGTATTTCTAAACATATTTTCTCGTGCCAACTTTTGTATTCACCGCCAACTTTCAATTTTAAACATTTTGGCTCGAGTGGTTTTCTGATCGCAGTGTATTTTTGAAAATGTCCCTGAGAGGCTCGTTTTGGGTGTGTTTGGGAGCCCGGGGAGTGAAACTTACTTTTCTAGGCATATTTCATCGTGCAAATTTTGTGTTTACACCGCCCAAATTCATTTTTAAACATTTTGGCTCGGGTGGTTTTTGGTTTGAAGGTGCTGGGTGAGCTGGGTCAACAGGGGGGCGCCAACTGTGCTGCCTGTGTCTGGAAATGGTGTCTTTGCGCGCCATCTTGCGCGTGCGCGCAAACTTACGCGCAAGAAAGCCAAGGCTTGATCAAGATCAAGCGCCATTTTGCGCGCAGCGTCCTGTGCAGCGTAACCTCGTGCGCGCACCTCTCAAGGGAGGACGAAACTTTGAGAGTTAGAGCGACCTACCCGCGCGCCTTCTTGCGCGCCTCTCTTCTGCGCGCCAGTGTGTGCGCCTCCAGTGGGGATTTTTCCAAAACCTTGTGCTGTTGAATTCCTAAGTTTTTAAAGGTGCTGCCAAGTGCCTAAGAGGGTGCTGTTTGGTCCCTAGGTGACAGTTTGGTCCCTAGATGATTGTTTTGGTCCTAAATGGTGGTTTAGGTCTCTGAGTAAGGTTGAGTACCCTAGAGGAGGACAGTCCGGTGGGACATAATGGTGTTGAGGGTTATAATGAGGTGATTGAGCATGCCATGGGGGCATGGGCCGGTGGGCCAAGCCAGGAGGGCTATAAAATGAAGTTGATACCGAGGTAAGAGTAATTGGGTGTATGGAATTGTTTGAAATGATGTTTGTGATGTACATGGAGTCTCATGCATACATTGGCTGCGGTCGTAGTGTTTATAATATGATTGGTGAAGCTTCGAGGCGGCCAGGGGCCTTATAAAGTGATTGTGAAGCTGCGCGCGTCGGGGCCTTGTATGACGATTGTGAAGCCTGAGGGCGGCCGGTGGGCCAATGGTACCACATGCATGATGACATTGCATACATTCTCATTAGTGCATGAATATTATTGATTAATGATTAGTGTGTTTGAGTGCTGTACACTATGCTTGTATACTGCTTATTATCACCTTTATTATGTAGTTCGAGACTCACCCTTTCTGTTGTTATTTACCACGGTGTAGTCGGAGTGAGGGCTTTCCACCTTCACTACTCCCCGAGTCGTCCGCTTCCGATCACGTAGCACCTGTGGGTCGGGGTTTAGACGATTGTTGCCTGCTTTGCTCCTTGTTGAGCCTTTATGTATTGTTTTGATATTCTTTGGATTATGCCGCTTGAGATAATGATTTGTTTTCCACGCATTATGTGAAACTATATTTCTATGAGTTATCTCACCGGTGTTACGTATTTGGTTTTGGTTTATGATAAAGAGTCGTGACGCTCCATTTCGTTGATTATTAAATTTTGTTATACTATTAGTGTCTTTGAATGACTATGGCTAAACTGTGGTTCGCCACTAAGGCTAGATTTTCTTTCGCCGTGTATTTACAAGGGCATCATCGAGAGCCTTGCAAAGGTGGCCAATGCTCATTGCAAGTAGTATCGCCACTCGAGTAATCCCATAGTCAGCCAGTGCACTATTTTATAACACACTAAACTAGAAAATGATTCAGAAAAGATTTTTGTACAATCTGATTTTGATTTAAATTACCGGGTAGAAATGGGGTGTTACAAAGGGTAGTCCCTAGGAAGTCGGGGCGTGTCTTAGGAATGAATGTAAACCGCTTTTGAGGATCGGCTCAAATCACACCACACACTAGCACTCACAATTAACCTAACATTGATAAAAACAAGCTAAATAAGTTAGGCACAAATGTTGACAAGCACAAAATCCATTCATGACTTGTGTTTTTAAAGCTAACAATCGATTTATGTCTTGATGATTTTAAAACAAACAATCGATTCATGGCTTCTCATTTTAAAGCACAAAATCGATTTATGGCTTCTTATATTTCAAAGGAGAAATCGATTCATGGCTTCTTGTTTTAAAAGAAACAATCGATTATCTCTTGCCTTATTAAAGCACCAAATCGATTTCTCACCTATATATTAAGGAAGAAAATCGATTTGCAACCAGTTTTCTAAATAGGATAATCGATTTCCTACTTGCTTCTCTTGTTTTAATAAAGCAAACAATCGGTTATATACTTGTGTTATTAAAGCACTAAATCGATTCCTCACTTGTTCCCACAAGCAAGAAATCGATTTTCATATTATGTTTTTCAAGCAACTAATCGATTTGTCACTTATTACAATAGAGTTAAAAATTGCTTCAACGGTTATATTTTTACAAACTCTATAAATAGAGACTTAAGGCTTTACAAATACACACAACCTACAAATCTCAAAAGCAGAACGTGATCTACTCACTGTCACACTTGTTCTTCACGTTCTTCATCACTTTGAGCTGATCTCTCTCAAGGGTTAGGTTGGGAATCTTCAAGTTGTTGTATTCACCTTCTTAGAGGTATTGTTATTTTTCTTGTAATTTGATTTTACTGTAATTGGTTTTACTAGAGAGTGGGGAATCTCTCTAGGATTTTGACTGTAACATGGGTGGGGTATCTCTTGTTGTAATTGTTGTTAAGGGCTCTTGCTCAAGGTGGGGTATCCTAGGTGAAGAGCCCTAGAGTCTGTATAGGTTTTCAAGCACCCGAATTAAGCTTTGTTTTGATAGTGAAAATCTTACAAAGGGTTGTGAGGACTGGAGTAGGTCACTAGGAGGTGGCTGAACTAGTATAAATCTCCTGTGTTATTTACTTTTTTTTTTGTTTCTAATTGCTCATTCCATAAACTCACGAAATTAAGCTAAGGCATTTAAAAGGGGAAAAGTTTTTAAAGTCTCAATTCACCCCCCTCTTGAGACTGAAGCCACTTGGTAACAAGTGGTATCAATGCTAGACTCTTGTTTAAAGGGCCTAGCAGCTTCAAGAGAAATGGCTTCAGGTTGGTGTACGCAAGAGGGTGCATCTCTTACCCATCCTCCGGGATTCAACGGGAAAGGCACTACAAGAATAAGTGAAATTAGAAGGCATAACTTTCCGGCGGATTTTAATCCCCCAGAAACTTTCTGGCGGATTTTTGTATTTTTTGGCGGATTTAGTCTCCCAGAAACTTCCGGCGGAATTTGTGGCATTTTTGGCGGATTTATAGGATTTCTGGCGGATCATAAAAGAGGAAGAAATTTTCGGTCAAAAAAAAAAGGATTCCGCCGAAAACGACTCACTTTCCGCCGAAAATGACTCCTTGAAAATGGGTGGGATTTCTAAATTTCAAAATCCGCCGAAAACGACTTGCTTTCCGCCGGAAACGACTCCTTGGTAAACGCGAGACAAATCTGCCACAAATGTATTAAATTCCGCCGGAAATGACACCTCTTTTTACCTTTTCCTTACTTATTCCGAATTTCACTCATTCTACACCATTCTCAACTCAACTATTCTTCTCTCAATTTTCTTCACTCATTCTCAACTCTCTCTTAACTTCCCTCAAATTTCTTCACTCAATCTTATTACAAATTCAGTTTTTTTCTTCTCCTCTCCCAAACCATATTAAGGCTTCCATCTTTTATGTGTCATTTTTTGCAGTCATTGTTATCTTATGCTCTCTATTTCTACTTGCAAGGAAAGATGATTCATCTTCTAAGGCTTTCCATCTCAGTTTCCTGGAATTATCAAGTTCTTTTATTATTATGTTACTGTTCTATCAGTAGTAGTGCTCTGAGAAAGAACTTCAGTGCAAACAATGAGAGGCATATATCCTAAAGCAATTGTCGTGAAATGAAACCATACATTTTTCATTGATTGAGATGTTGTCAATACCATTTTAACTAATACCACACTCTAACCATATTGCACGTGGTTAGTTAGCATGATATCAATTTAATTCAATTCATACCTGATTCATTAGAACAAATCTAAAAACCCAAAAATTGAAATAGAACAAAGCTGCGTTTTAATCCACCCAGATCTGGAATTGTTTTTTTTTTTTTAAAAAAGTCATTTTCGGCGGAATCCAGCCGTTTGCGGCGGATTTCGTTTTTAAAAACAAAAAAAAACAAAATTTGCGGCGGAAAAATCCGCCAAAAACACCAAAAATCCGCCGAAAATTCTCCCGCAAAAATCCGCCGCAAATGACCTTAAATCCGCCGGAAATTACCGGCAGAAATTCCGCCGGAAACACGTTGCGACGAGCCTTTTACCGGCGGAAAAATCCGCCGAAAATACGCGTATTTGCGGCGGAAATGAGTGTTTTTTGGCGGAAAAATCCGCCGAAAATACTCGTTTTTCTTGTAGTGAGATTATGCATATTGGAAAGAAAGAATGAGAATATTCATTGAAGGGGTAGATATAGATGATAAAAGAAAAGTTCAACACAATCTCTGTGCCAAGAACATCATCACTTCCGCACTCAGCCCCAATGAGTTCTTCAGAGTATCAAACTGTAAAACTCCTCAAGAAATGTGGGACAATCTTCAAGTCACTCATGAAGGTACCAGTGAGGTAAAAAGAGCAAGAACAAACACTCTTATCCGAGAATATGAACTATTCAGAATGAATCAAAGAGAAACTATACAAGAAATGCAAAAGATGTTTACTCACATAGTGAATCAACTGGGCTCATTAGGAAAATCATTTCCTGCCGAAGACTTGATCAACAAAGTGCTGAGATGTCTAAACAGAGAATGGCAACCAAAAGTAATTGCTATAGCTGAATCAAGGAATTTAGCTACAATGAAACTCGCCACTCTTTTTGGGAAACTACAAGAGCACGAGTTAGAGCTCACTCGTCTAGCTGAACATTAAGAAAAATACAAGAAAAAGAAAAGCTTAGCTCTCAAGGCTTCTAGTTCAAATCCACGTGATGATAGTGATGATTCGGAAAATGAAGATGATGAAGACGACGAGTATATGGATCTAATGGTTAGAAAATTCAAAAAGTTCAGGAGAAGGAAAAGCTTCCCCAAGAATAATGGTTCATGTATGTTCATGAGAAGGGTGGGGTATCTCTTGTTGTAATTGTTGTTAAGGGCTCTTGCACAAGGTGGGGTATCCTAGGTGAAGAGCTCCTGAGTCTGTAAGGGTTTTAAAGCACCCGGCTTAAGCTTTGTTTTGATAGTGAAAATTTCACAAAGGGTTTGTGAGGACTGGAGTAGGTCACTAGGAGGTGGCTGAACCAGTATAAATCTCCTGTGTTATTTACTTTTTTGGTTTCTAATTCGTTCATTCCATAAACCTGCGAGAAAATTAATCTAAGGCATTTAAAAAGGGGAAAAGTTTTTAAAGTCTCAATTCACACCCCTCTTGAGACTGAAGCCATTTGGTAACATCACAATCAAAAAATTGTTGTTTTTGTCACCTTTAGTGAAGAGTGTGTTCTCATAAGCAGACTTCTTGAAGCCTTCTCTGCAGAAATATCATCTATTCTGCTATACGAGGCCCGAGGTGTCTGTTTCAGTCCATATAGAGCTCTCCTCAATCTATAAACTTTGTTCTCTTCACCCTTTCTTACATATCCCTTAGGTTGTTCAACATGAACCACTTCTTCTAATTCACCATATAGGAATGAACTTTTAACATCAAATTGATGTACACACCACCCATTATGAACTGCTACAGCTAGAATACATCTTATAGTATCCCACCTTGCCACTGGAGCAAAGACCTCATCATAGTCTATGCCATGCTCTTGAGCATATCCCTTGGCAACTAGTCTTGCTTTGAACTTTTCCACCTTTCCAGCTTCATTATACTTAGTCTTATAAATCCATTTCACACCAATCTTCTTCCCATCACTAGGAGGATCTACTAGTTCCCAAGTGTGATTCCTTTCAATAGAAGCAATCTCACAATCCATTGCTTTCTTCCATTTTTCTTCTTTGACAGCCTGCTCAAATGTAGTAGGATCACCTTCGTCACATACCATTAGACTTCTTAGCATTGCTTCCTCATATAATTCTTCATCACAGTTCATAGTGCACCCCATCACAAAATCTTTGTGCCAATTTGGATTAGTAACAACTCTGCCACTGCTAGTGGTTGCAACATTTACATTAGCATTTCTCTGGTTTCTGTTTACATTCTCTTAATCATTTGTATCCTGCACACCAGGCTCACTTTGAGTACTTGTTTCAGAAAATATCACATCCCTGCTGATAACAATTTTCTTAGTGGTGGGATTATAGAGCCTATATGCTTTAAATTCCTCACTCACTCCTAAGAAAATGCTTTTCACACTCTTATCATCCAGTTTCTTTCTATTCACATCTGCTATATGCATGAAAGCAACACAACCGAATACTTTGAAATGTTTCACATAAGGTTTTGAGCCTGACCAGGCTTCTTCAGGAGTGATGTTTTTCACAGCTAGGGTGGGACATCTATTCAACACATAAAAGGCCCATTTAGTAGCTTCAGCCCAGAATATTTTCCTTAGTTTTGCCTCATTGAATTTACTTGAGTTATACTCGCCACCCCTATCTGATCTAAGACAACTAATAGTGCATTGAGATTCATTTTCAACCATAGCTTTAAATTTCTTAAAGACATCTAGAGCAGCAGATTTTTCAGTAATTAAATAAACCCATCCCTTTCTACTGAAATCATCTATAAAAGATATAAAATACCTTTTTCCTCCACTGGATTGTGGAGTAATTGGTCCACATATGTCACTGTGAATGAGCTGCAGCTTCCTTGTAGCTCTCCAGTTACTGCTCTTTGGCATTTTTTCTCTATGTTGCTTTCCCACTTGGCACTTAACACAAACCTTTTCTGGTTCGTTGATGTCTGGCAGACCCTTCACCATCTCCTTTTGAGCCAACAACTTCAATCCTTTGTAGCTTAAGTGCCCAAAACGCCTATGCCAGAGTTCATTTTCATCAAAAGTACTTGCTTGGAGACATGTGATAGAAATAGGTTTTGCCTTAATAGCAAACATCCTGTTATTTTCCATATTGGAGCTCATGATCAGGCCCTTTTCTTTGTGGTAGAGCTGACATTTGTCATCTTCAAACACAACTTTCAGGCCCTTCTGCTGAAGTTGGCCTATACTGAGTAGGTTATCCTTCAGATGAGGAATGTAGTAAACCTCAGTGATTACATGAACTCTTCCTCAATTATCACCTTATACTACCTCTTCCCTTCACCTCCAATCTTACGTTGTCTCCCGGTTTAATCAAGCTGGAATGTGCCATCAAATTCAAAGAACCAACTTCTTTCACCACACATGTGGTTGCTGCAACCCGAGTCAAGGAACCACACTATCAATCTTTCAAAAGTCTTGATGTCAGTTTGAGCCATAAGCACCATTTCTTCATCTTCATCGAAGCCAACACAGTTTGCAACCTTCCCTTCAAGGCTAGTGTTAACTTTTCGGCAAGTGTACCGAATCGTGCAAGTAATAAACCAGTAAGTACCGAGATATCGTCCTCAAGGATCGAAGTTATTTTACTAAAGACGTTAACAGCTACTAATAGGAACCAAGTTTAAAGGGGGTTTTGGTTTGATAATTGTTGAGCTATCAAGCTCGAAGTAAAGCAATAAAATATTTTTGTGTTTTTAATAATAGAAGCCGAAGAACGAGTTGAGAAGGATACGACGGTAAAAGATGCTAGGGACGAATTCCTATTGATTTCACACTATTGCCACTGATTTAATTTGAAAGATAATCTCTCTCTCTAATTTTGCTATCAAACTCACAACATTAACCAATTCCTAGTTCCATAGGTAACTAGTCCTTTGTCGATAACTAAAAGCCCTAATCCCTTAGGTGATTCTAATTAACAACAAGCATTAAAGCAAGAGTTTGCAATATACAACAACTCATAGATTATTCCTAAGCCACCAATTGACGGTATCGAATTTCAAACATTCAAGAATAAAACTCCCATTTCATAATTGAACAAAAGATCATTGTATGAGTTTTCCAACCATAAAAAGCATTAAGCGTAGAAAGTCGATACACAAAATACGAGAGAGTACGATACAAATATGATTCTAAACCAAAGAACAATAGTGTTACGTCAATACTCATTCATCCCTAACATAAAGAAGTTTAGCTATTCATGATTAATGAAGAGAAACAAGGAAAATTACAAGTGGAAGATGATGATGAACACATATGAAGCTTCAATTCTTGTTCCCAAGTCTTGAATCTTCTATAGCCGTCAGCCGGAATCGCTTCTCTTTCAGTTCTAGGGTTCCAAAAATGTCCAAAAAGTCCCAAAAAACGAGTAAATTCGTGTTTTTACCAATTTCCTCGCCCAGCCGCGTGGCCGCGAAAGCTCTGCGCCAGTTTCCTTCTTTCCCTGACTTGTGGTGCGAATTCCAGCGAGTCCGCGCCAGTTTCCGCCCCAGTTTTCTTATTTCCCTGACTTGTGGCGCTAATTCCAGCGCGTCCGCGCCATGCCCCGCGCCAGCAGCAACACTTCATGTCCCATGCGCCCATGCTGCGTGCCTCAATGCCCATTTCGCGTGCCATGAAATTTTTCCTTGACTCGCACCACTTGCTCTTCAATACCCTGTAATTCATGGGCACAAAAACACACAAGAACCCCAAGCGTAAACAGTGCATAATACATAAGCTTCTAATCGCACAATTTGCTAAATTCTCTTAACACTTCACATTAATTCATCAAAACTTCAAAGTAAATCTTTAATACTGAAAAACATCATGTGATGGGGATTCATCACAGCCCCTAACTTGAACATTTGCTTGTCCTCAAGCAAAGACAATGCAAGACAAGACTCGACAACCCAATACCGGATAACATGCAATCAAGTATGAATCCACTAATTAACACCAATATCACAGAAACAAGTTGAGCGTCAACTTTCAGACTGGCCACTCAAATGCAATCCCACATATGGTACTTTCACTAGCACATACTTGCTCAATAGTGCGTGTGTGACATTTAACTGAATTGGAACAGAGCTAGTTTCAAAATGCATTTAACTAAGACTAGAGGGTTTTCTTCCGAGACCGCCAAAGATGTTTCAAAACAAAGGGTAGACTAACGTTTCCACATAAGATTGAGGGGCTTCAAAGCAATGACAAAGGGTCTTAATTAGGCATTACAGATTGGACCAGTGCACAACTACTTCAACACACACACAACACAACATAGAGTTTTGGCTGCAACCCCCTCATTATATCAAAAATTTAGATTTACTCAACAGTTACTTTGGGAGATTGCAACAATTACACAGCTATGTGGATTTTTCCACTTATTCACAAACACACTTAAACACACACGACATACACTACAAATACACGGGTAGACGCAGCAAGCGGTCTGCACTCACGCAGCACACACACCACACGACATACACTACACTTACGGGTACGGTGCACTGCGATCGCAGCTGCGCACTCACGCACACACACACCACGACATACACTACGATTATTTACGGGTAGACGCCGCAGCAGATCTTGCACTCACGCACACTGACACCCACACGTGCACTGACCATCCTACAATCTTCATACCCAGCCTTAGTACAACCGATGCACCCCTAACTTAGCTTCTACAACTACCCTTAATTTTTAGTAAAAATTTGGCACTCCCATGGTCCACCAAGCAGCTAGCTTAGCTACAATCATTTCTAGGATCACTAAGTTCCGCCTGAGTTAATGTTTTGAGAGTGGAAGCAAGATTGCACAAGTTCCTTCACCACAGGGGGGACTATTTGGTCAATTCTCACCACATCATCACTAAGTTTGCTCAACTAATTTCAAAAATTACATTTTTTTTTCATAGATTGACTACATGATTGCATATCATCCTTGACACAGACACAGACTAACCAATAGGTCTTCCCCCCTACATTGACTCTTGCAGTGTCCTCACTGCGCAAAAACTAGAGGGGGACCTAAACGACTCAGATAAAAACAACTAGTAAAACAAAAAGAAACAAGCACATAAAAGCAACTAGGTATCACAACTGCATAAATTTAAGATAAGGGAAAAAGAAAAACCACAACGGCGAGCAGATCACTCAACCGCGAACTCTGCAGCTACTGAGGAGGTGCCTGAAAAATGTCAACATGAGGATCCACCTGCTCTCCCCTCTGAGAAGTGCAAATGGCCTTGTAGATAGCTTGCATACCCATCCTCTGTTCTTCTCCCATTCTCCTCTGTTCCTCTGCCATCCTCCTCTGTTCCTCTGCCAAAACATCCATTCTTCCCTGCAGGTTTTGAAAATCTTCCCTTGATGGCTGCCACTGTGGCTCGAAGTCCTCAAACTGAAACATGGGCTCTTCATGGACTTATTGCTCTGCTTGAGGCTCACCGGAGGTGCTGAACAAGATTGAGCGAATACTGAATCCAATCCCCAAAGTGATTGGCTTACTCCGTTCAATAACTTTTTCCTCGAGCTTCCACAACAACTCCCGCTTTTTCACACAATAGGGAATAAGGCTAGCATGCCTCCATCATGGTTTTTCTCTAATTTAATCTTTGAAAATTCCAGAGCTCATTTTCAAGCACCGACCCCAAATTAATCGGTTCCCTTTGGATGATTCTTTGTGGCTAGGGATGCTCTAGGGGATATGTAATTCCGTTTGATTAGAGCATGGGGAGATTGTATGAAGGATAAAATCCGCCCATCCTCTAGCAATCGGAGTGAGATTCTTGGTTTTGATTTTTTTAGGATCACCATATCCATTTCTTTCCCAATCAACACGTGGTTTGCACAACGTTCTATGAATCTCGACAGCATGATCTTCATCTTCCTTGGGCTCCCTATTCAACCTTTTCCTAAACCCACATTTTGCAAGTGATACATGAGGTATCTCAAACAGCTCATTGATAGTGATTGGATCAAAGGGTACAATACATCCCCGAACGAAACTTGTGTTAGGAGGAAACTTAAGTGTCCCGTCGATTGCCGGCTGATGATTAACATTAGCAATGAACTCCAAAGTGAGAGCTTGACTCGCCTTCTTAGGATAGGACACAAACTTTTCCCATCCTCTCTCCTGAATTTTTGCTTGAATCTCTGGATAGTCACCCGGAGTGAGGCATATGGCCTTCTCTCTCACAAAGGGAGGATTTACCGGGAATGTGTCATAAAAATTCTTGCACCCCAGTGACCTGAACATATTGGCATCGAAACTCTGAGATGATGAAACAGGGGGCGCTGTTCTCTGGCGCGCAGAGTGGCGCGCCCGCGCCAGTTTTCGCGCTGATTTTGTGCCGAACTCAGTTTCAACTTGCTAAACTGTGTGATTTTGTCCTAGCTGCATCCTAAAATACTATTCAAATTAAAATAATGCAGAAAATTAAAGAGATAGGGATAGAATGTTGGGTTGCCTCCCAATAAGCGTTTCGTTAACGTCACTAGCTTGACGTTACCTCGACTTTTAAGGGTCACTTAAAACCAAGGCCAGCTTCTCTCTTTCCACCACTTCGCCAAGGTATGGCTTCAACCTCTGCCCATTAACTTTGAAGGATCTTTTTGATTCAGGTTTCTCCACTTCAATTGCTCCATATGGTGTCACTTCTTTGACGACAAAAGGCCCTGACAATTTGGATTTCAATTTCCCGGGAAACAACTTGAGTCTAGAGTTAAACAGCAACACTTGTTGCCTAGGATGAAATTCTTTTCTTGAAATGTTCTTGTCATGGTACACTTTCATTTTTTCCTTGTAGATCTTATTGTTCTCATATGCCTGCAGACGCATCTCATCCAATCCGTAAAGTTGTAGGATCCTCTTTTCCCACAGCCGGCAAAATTCAAAAACTTCAATGCCCAATACGCTTTGTGCTCAAGTTCAACCGGTAAATGGCAAGCTTTACCATAAACCAATTGGTACGGGGACATGCCTAAAGGTGTCTTATAGGCTGTTCTATATGCCCAAAGCGCATCATCTACCTTCAACGACCAATCCTTTCTTGAGCTTCCAACTGTCTTTTCCAAAATCCTCTTAATCTCTCTGTTTGAGACTTCTGCTTGACCATTGCTCTGAGGATGATAAGGAGTTGTCACTTTATGCGTAACACCATACTTGGCGAGAACATTGTTGAGTTGGGTGTTGCAAAAGTGGCTACCCCATCACCGATTAAGACTCTTGCACACCGAATCTAGAGAAGATGTTCTTCTTTATGAATTTAACCACAGTTTGGGAATCACTCTTAGCAGTGGCAATAGCTTCAACCCACTTGGAGACATAGTCAACTGCCATTAAGATGTATTCACAGTTGTAAGATGGTGGGAATGGTCCCATAAAATCAATGCCCCAGCAGCCAAACACTTCTACTTCAAGAATGGGGTTCAATGGCATCTCCCCCCTACGTGAAATATTGCTAGTCCTCTGGCATTTGTCACAGCTTCTCACGTAATTATGTGCATCCTTAAAGAGGGATGGCCAATAAAAACCGGATTGGAGAACCTTAGCAGCTGTGCGTTCCCCATTGTAGTGCCCTCCACATGGAGAGTCATGGCAATGCCATAGAATGCTTGTACTTTCAGCCCCAGACACACATCTTCTCAAGATTCCATCAGCTCCAACTTTGTAAAGATACGGATCATCCCAAACGTAATGTTGGGCATCTCGGAGGAACTTCTTCTTCTGTTGCCATGTGAAATCTTCCGGGACCTTTCCGGCTGCCTTATAATTTGCAATGTCGGCAAACCATGGTCTTTCCACAATGGCAAGTAACTTGTCATCCGGGAACTCTTCCAGGATTTCTTTTTCACAAGCAGTCACTTCTTTGTTTTCCAACCTTGACAGATGATCTGCTACCACATTCTCGCTCCCCTTTTTGTCCTTAATTTCCAAGTCAAATTCCTGCAAAAGCAAGATCCATCTAAGGAGTCGAGGTTTAGACTCGCCCTTGGTTAGCAGATATTTTATTGCTGCATGGTCAGTAAAAACAACTACTTTTAATCCAACCAAATAGAAACGAAATTTTTCCAGTGCAAATACTATGGCTAGCAATTCTTTTTCAGTTGTTGCATAATTCACTTGGTTGTCATTTAAAACCTTGCTAGCATAGTATATAGCATGGAAGAACTTCTCTGATCTCTGCCCCAATACAGCACCCACTGCATAGTCACTAGCGTCACACATAAGCTCAAATGGAATATCCCAATTTGGGGCTACTATGACTGGAGCAGAGATGAGTTTCTCCTTCAAGATGTTAAAAGCACACAAACAATCATTATCAAACACAAATTCAGCCTCCTTAACAAGTAGATTGCATAATGGTTTTGCAATCTTGGAGAAGTCTTTTATGAAACGTCGATAAAAACCGGCGTGTCCTAAAAAACTTCTCACTCCTTTTACATTTAGAGGAGGAGGTAACTTTTCTATCACTTCGATTTTCGCTTGGTCAACGTCAATGCCTTTTGCAGAAATTTTATGGCCAAGCACAATACCTTCCTTGACCATAAAGTGACACTTCTCCCAATTAAAACTAATTTGGTTTCAGTGCATCGTTTTAAAACCGCATCAAGGTTAGCCAAGCAAGAATCATAAGTAGAACCAAAAACAGAAAAATCGTCCATAAATACCTCAATTGCATTTTCCATCATATCAGAGAAAATAGAAAGCATGCACCTTTGAAAAGTCGTTGGAGCATTGCACAACCCGGCGGCATCCTCCGATATGCGAACACACCGAAGGGACACGTGAAAGCTGTCTTCTCGTGGTCTTCTGGGTCTACTGCTATCTGGTTATATTCAGAGTATCCATCCAGAAAGCAATAGAACGCTTGTTCAGCCAACCTCTCCAGCATCTGATCCATGAATGGCAAAGGGAAATGGTCCTTCCTGGTTGCCTGGTTTAACCTCCGGTAGTCTATACCCATTCTCCAACCCGTAACAGTTCGAGTCGGAATCAGCTCATTCTTGTCATTCTTCACTACCGTCATACCACCCTTCTTAGGGACCATATGAACCGGACTCACCCATGAGCTATCTGAGATAGGATAAATCATGCCGGCCTCTAAGAGCTTTAAAACTTCCTTACGCATCACCTCTTTCATTGTAGGATTTAATCTCCGCTGAGGTTGGATCACAAGTTTGAATTCTTCCTCCAGTTTGATTTTGTGCATGCAAAAAGCTGGACTTATTCCCTTGAGGTCTGAGATAGTCCAACCCAACGCATTTTTGTTGCTTCTTAATACCCTCAGCGTCTCCTCTTCCAATTTGGTCAAAGAGTCGCTAATGATAGCCGGATGAAGATCATCATTTGCAAGGAAAACATACTTGAGATGAGGAGTTGCTTCAATTCGTGGATCTTTTCTCGGGACTCTCCCCCCTATCTAGCTCTTCTTTTTTCTTTGACACATTTTCTATCTGAGAAGCTTCAAACTGCAGAATACAATCTTCTATTTCACTCCCCAGATTCTCTTCTGCTTCTTCAATAGAGTTTACAATTACATTCTCCAATGGAGGAAATGGTACTTCCTGTCTGAAGGTCTCTCTCACAGAATTATCAAGTACATCCACCCTAAAACACTGTCCTTTGTCATCAGGATGGCGCATAGCATCAAAAACATTAAAAGTGATCTTCTCATCCTGGAACCTTAAGATCAGCTTCCCTTGTTGCACATCAATCAAAGCTCATCCTGTGGCTAAAAATGGTCTACCCAGGATAAGTGGTACCTCTGCATCTTCCTCCATGTCAAGTATCACAAAGTCTACTGGAAATAGGAATTTATCACCTCTGACCAGAACATCTTCCAACACTCCATAAGGATATTTTACTGATCGATCAGCAAGTGTCAGAGACATTCTAGTCGGTTTCACCTCACCACCACCAAGTCTCTTCAAAGATAGACAATGGCATAAGATTAATCATCGCCCCGATCACGAGAGAGCTTTGCCAATGGCTATGTCGCCAATCGCACACGAAATGGTGAAGTTTCCCGGATCTTTCATTTTCTGAGGAAGCTTCCTTTGAATTATGGCACTGCACTATTCAGTCAAAGCCACTGTTTCATCCTCTTTGAATTTCCTCTTCATGGTCAAAAGCTCCTTCATGAACTTGGCATAGATGGGCATCTGTTCTAGAGCTTCTGCGAATGGGATATTAATTTGAAGTCGCTTGAAAATCTCCATAAACTTCAAAATCGCTCATCTTTTTGATTTTTCTTACTCGCATGAGGATATGGCAGCTTCACTTGAGGAGAGGATGCTTTGGGTTTCTCTTGTACCTGCACATCAAAGAACAAATTGATTTCATTAAGGTTAGACTTCACACCTTCTTCACTTTGCTCATTTTCAACTTCCCCAATTTTTTCATTTTCATTTTTTTCACTCAACTCATTTTTTCCTTTTCTACTTCCACCTTCTTCTCACAAGTCACCACAGCGCTTTCAACTCCCGACCACTTCTTAGTGAAATAGCCTTAGCGATTTCATTCTTTGGGTTATCAACGGTGGTAGCGGAGAATCCACTACCGCATGATTCAAAGAAGTCGCTTTGATAATTGCCCAATTTGAGTCTCTAAGTTCTTTATGGATGCTTCATGATTTTTTTCCATATGCTTCATAGTCTGCTCTTTTGATTGAAAAGTGGTTTTGGTCATTTGCATGAATTGGGTTAAAGCATCCTCCAATTGAGAAGATTGTCTTTGTTGTTGAGGAGGTGCTTGAGATTGTCTTTGTTGGTTTGAACTCACGGTATCATTATTTTTCCAAGAGAAGTTGGGATGATTCTTCCACCCAGGATTGTAGGTGTTAGAATACGGGTTCCCACCTTGCTTCTGAAAGTTTCCCATGTAATTAACCTGTTCACTGTTATCACCATGAGTAGCACAGTCACCTTCATGAGCGTTTCTGCCACAAAATTTACATGCCCCTATTTGCACTGCTTGAACGGTTGCAGAATTTTGAGATCCACTTGGCAAAGCAGCAGCTAGCTGTTTAGTGAGGGCTTCAATCTGAAGTGACATTACCTTTTGTTGAGCCAATACAGCACTATTAGAATCCAATTCTAACATCCCTTTCTTCGTTGTTGGTGTCCCTCTATCATTCTGAATTCTGTATTCATTAGAGGCCATGTGCTCTACTAACTGTCTTGCTTCCTCTGCAGTTTTAGTACCCAAAGATCCTCCAGCTGAGGCATCTAACATCATTCTTGTTTGAGGTCGCAAACCATGACAGAATGTTTGCAATTGCACAAGGTCATCAATACCATGCGAAGGACATTTTTTTAATAACAATTTGAATCTTTCCCACGCATCATAAAGAGACTCAGCATCTCCTTACTCAAAGTTTGAAATTTCAGCCCGCTTCTTGATAAACTTAGAAATTGGAAAGAATCTTTCTAAGTACTTGCTCTCTAGATCAGCCCAGTGGTGATAGTTCTCTTTGGAATAGTGTTGATCCAATCTTTATCCCTGCCAGTCAAAGTATATGGAAACATACACAACTTTTTCTGGTCTTCAGTTACTCCCACAGGATTGGTGGACCCACAAATTTCATAGAACTGAAATAGGTGCTGGTTTGGATCTTCAAAGATCGGACCAGCAGAATTGTTCAGATTTCAAGGCATTGAGGATCGAAGACTTGATCTCGAATGCTACAGCTCCCACGGGTTGGAAGGTGTAAGCTTGGACACCTTGGTTTCTTCTACCAAAATCACCAAGAGTACGAGTAGGTGGATTTTCTCCCATGACTTGAGTTACAGTAGGTTGCACAGGAGTCTCTCCGGTTGTTACTTGTTGCTCTCTCTGCTTTCTTAACCTTGCTTCCCTTCGATTTGCTTTTGCAGCTTTCTCGATCTCGTGGATTGAAGAGTAAATCTTTAGGATCTACTGTTCCACGCATGCACTGAAAAACAACAGGAAACTAAGACAAGCGTCAAAGCAACAGGTGTGAGAAATAAAAATAATGAAAAATTAAAACTGAAATAAATCTATGTACGGGTTCGAATTAGCAGTTGCCTTCGAAATAATTAGTAAATTAATTCCGATCCCCGGCAACGGCGCCAAAAACTTGTTAACTTTTCGGCAAGTGTACCGAATCGTGCAAGTAATAAACCGGTAAGTACCGGGATATCGTCCTCAAGGATCGAAGTTATTTTACTAAAGACGTTAACAGCTACTAATAGGAACCAAGTTAAAAGGGGGTTTTGGTTTGATAATTGTTGAGCTATCAAGCTCGAAGTAAAGCAATAAAATATTTTTGTGTTTTTAATAATAGAAGCCGAAGAACGAGTTGAGAAGGATACGATGGTAAAAGATGCTAGGGACGAATTCCTATTGATTTCACACTATTGCCACTGATTTAATTTGAAAGATAATCTCTCTCTCTAATTTTTCTATCAAACTCACAACATTAACCAATTGGCTAAATACCACTTTTGGTCCTTTATCTTTGCTCTAAGTTTCACTTTGGTCCTTTATCTTTTTTTTGGTTCATTTTGGTCCTTTATCTTTCATTTTTGTGTCAGTTTGGTCCTTTATCTTTATTTTGTTTCATTTTGGTCTTTTATCTTTCATTTTTGTGTCAGTTTGGTCCTTTATCTTTATTTTGTTTCATTTTGGTCCTTTATCTTTCATTTATTGTTTCATTTTGGTCCTCTTCAACAAAAATAAAAAAAAATGAAGAACACTATGAATGTGCTCAAGAACACCAAGAACACTTTGATTTCTTGTTTCTTGAATAACTCATACAATACTCGACCAAAATGTTCTTCTTAAGAGGACCAAAATGAAACAATAAATGAAAGATAAAGGACAAAAATGAAACAAAATAAAGATAAAGGACCAAACTGACACAAACATGAAAGGTAAAGGACCAAAACGGACCAAAAAAAAGATAAAGGACCAAAGTAAAACTTAAAGCAAAGATAAAGGACCAAAAGTGGTATTTAGCCTAACCAATTCCTAGTTCCTTAGGTAACTAGTCCTTTGTCGATAACTAAAAGCCCTAATCCCTTAGGTGATTCTAATTAACAACAAGCATTAAAGCAAGAGTTTGCAATATACAACAACTCATAGATTATTCCTAAGCCACCAATTGACGGTATCGAATTTCAAACATTCAAGAATAAAACTCCCATTTCATAATTGAACAAAAGATCATTGTATGAGTTTTCCAACCATAAAAAGCATTAAGCGTAGAAAGTCTGTACACAAAATACGAGAGAGTACGATACAAATATGATTCTAAACCAAAGAAACAATAGTGTTACGTCAATACTCATTCATCCCTAACATAAAGAAGTTTAGCTATTCATGATTAATGAAGAGAAACAAGGAAAATTACAAGTGGAAGATGATGATGAACACATATGAAGCTTCAATTCTTGTTCCCAAGTCTTGAATCTTCTATAGCCATCAGCTGGAATCGCTTCTCTTTCAGTTCTAGGGTTCCAAAAACGTCCAAAAAGTCCCAAAAAACGAGTAAATTCGCGTTTTTACCAATTTCCTCGCCCAGCCGCGTGGTCGCGCAAGCTCTGCGCCAGTTTCCGCGCCAGTTTCCTTCTTTCCCTGACTTGTGGTGCGAATTCCAGCGCGTCCGCGCCAGTTTCCGCGCCAGTTTCCTTATTTCCCTGACTTGTGGTGCTAATTCCAGCGCGTCTGCGCCATGCCCCGCGCCAGCAGCAACACTTCATGTCCCATGCGCCCTGCTGCGTGCCTCGATGCCCATTTCGCGTGTCATGGAATTTTTCCTTGACTCGCACCACTTGCTCTTCAATACCCTGTAATTCCTGGGCACAAAAACACACAAGAACCCCAAGCGTAAACACTGCATAATACATAAGCTTCTAATTAAATTGTCTTAACACTTCACATTAATTCATCAAAACTTCAAAGTAAAATCCCTTTTTAATACTGAAAAACATCATGTGATGGGGATTCATCAGCTAGGACACTCACTTTGATAGTGTCCTAATTTCTTACATTTATAACACTCTATGTGTTCCTCTGAAGCATTCCTGCCCCTACCTCGTCCACCATTCCTTCCTCTACCTCTTCCTTAGCCAGATTCAGAAACTTTGAGGGCTTGTTCTTCCTCCTTTTGAGAATTCATTCTCTGTTCTTCAACTAAGATACTACTTTGTAATTCATCAATAGACATTGTTTCAACATTATTGGTTAAACCGATAGAGCAAACTACATAGTTGAACTTAGGGGTCATTGACCTCATGACTTTCTCTACAACAGTAACTTCAACAACATTCTCTCCATGACTTTTCATCTTTTTAACAATTGACAAGGTTCTAGAGAAATAGTCACTTATTGATTCACCTTCTTTCATGTTCAGAGTTTCAAATTGTCCACGCAAGGTTTGTAATTGAGCTCGCTTAACCTTCGTTGATCCATGGAATTTTTGCTTCAAAGAATCCCATATGTCTTTCGGAGAATCATGCTTCAAGATTGTTTCAAGAACATTCCTATCAATCGCTTGATAGAGATTGTTCTTGGCTTTAAGATCCTTCAATCTTGCTTCCTTCGCAGCCTTCTTTGCCTCTATAGTAGGGTTAGCAGCAAGAATTGGAATTCCATTTGCGACTACTTCCCAATATTCCTTTTCTATCAATAGTGCACAATGATCGTAATGTCCATCCAATTTCGGAATCACGGCTTGAACGAAAGCACCATTCACTTTTTCCGCCATTGATGACTTCGATCACGCTCGAAATTTCTCCTTCAACGAAACTGCAGTTCTTGAATTCTTCGATACAGGCCCAAGTCTAGAGCTCTAGATACCAATTGTAGAGAGAATTTGGAGAGTGTTGTGCAAGAGATAATAGTTGATAACTCTATTTTATATAGAGTTATTCATATGTTTAAACTTAGTAAATTGCTCTCTTTCAAGTAAAGATAAGGAGTTTATATAGTATTTTGTTTGATATATGATAACTTGAGTGTTTGAGATGATTATAGATGTTAATAGGCCATTTTGGATATATTGTGGTATGTTTGATGAGTTTGTTCAGTGCAGTCTACAGATGCTTCTGCATTAATGCTCCTGCATTAATCCTGCATAACAAATGCTACTGCACTGGATTCAACACAATGCTTCTGCATTTCTCAGAGATTGAAGTCATCCACTTGCACATCCACTTGCATTACTGACCTCATGCTTGGTCTCCAAAAGCAAAAGCACCTTTATATTTCGGTGCCTATAATTCACACATAGATTTGAGGAGTCATTCACCTAGAGACACATGCTCAACTCTCATTAGACCTCCCTACACACTTGAATGGTTGCCTCAACTTGTGAAACAACTTCTGAAAAGTAACCATGGTTCCACCTCTAGTTTACTTCAACTACAAGGAAGGAAACCCTCTCATGAAGAAAGCTCAAAGCATGTGTAAGGACGTTCACTTCTTCACTTGAAGATATATCACAATCTATAAGTTAGATACAAATTTCAATAGACATAGTTAGTTTCTATTTTGTAAGAAGGAAATGAAAGAATTGACAAATCCTCCTTACTTAAATTTAGTAGTTTTTACATAGTGCTGAGAAGTGATGCAATTGCATTGCTAGGAGAATTCATGCAAAGAGCTGCAACTCGTGTTATCTCTATCTTGTTGTCTCTCTTTTGTGATTTCAATTATATAAACATGTTCTATTCAGTTTATATTTGCTATGCAATGTCTATGTTGAGCTAAATCTTTCTTAGTTGGAATGTTCTAACCATTTAATGAGCTTTTAAGAAAGTTTGATGCATGTATGTAATGTGTGCACTTTAGTTCTTACTTGATAATACTTTCAACACTTATTTTGAGATTGATCACTTAGAATAAGTAGATTTGTAAAAGCAGACATGGTTTACAATTAGGAACTCAAGAACTAATATGGGTGAGTGTTTTACATAAAGGAAACTTTGTGAAAACCATGCTATTTCCTAGACATAGGATAGTATAGTCCATAGGCTGATATTGTGGGTACTTTAAAAGACAAGAGTGAACTTATTTAGCAAGCCTAGACATATGAAGCTTGTAATGAAACTCTGAAGAAAGTGACTGAAAGGCACATAGCTAATTCAATAGCATTCAGTACAACTGCATCATATACTGCATTAAACACTTAAAGGTGAATTATTTGGAGAAGACATTCCAACTAGCTTTTCTCATTTGCATTACACACACTTGCACTTTGCTTTATACTAACTTGATTGTGATAGCACCAACTCCACTATAATTGTTATTTGGTTACTTTTCATTAAATTGCATAATATTGGTTTTCAAAGGAATTCATCAATCCCTGTGGGTTCGACCTCTCTAATCACTATATTACTTGTTAAGGACTGTGTATACTTGCACATGTTTTTCTCCTACCAAGTTTTTTGGCGCCGTTGCCGGGGATTGAAGTTAAATTCTTTTGAAAATTTGATATACTGTAATTTAGTGTTTTTACTATTCTGGTATTTGTATTTTCTGTCATGCAGGAGCACATGGTGCTTTAGCATATATACAAGACCAGAAAAAGGACACCAGAATATAGCTTAGATCCAGAGATAGAAAGAAGATATAGAAGATTGCTAAGACTCCAAAAGCAAAATCAACAAGCCTACATCATGTCTCACAGTGAAGGACAAAGTTCAAGGCCACACTCAGTAAGAGGAGGCCCTGGCTCACATCAAGCTACTAAAGAAGATCATAGAGAACAAGTCATTCACATGGATCCCATACGTATGATTAATGATAGAGATAGACCTATGAGAGACTATGCTCAGTTTGATCATTAAAACATGCAAACTAGCATATCTAGGCCTCATATAGATGTTGTGCATTTTGAATTTAAAAGATAGAGCGAAGGCTTGGCTAAACTCTTTAGAGCCTAACTCTATCCATTCATGGAATGAAATGGTTGAAAAAATTTTAGGAAAATATTTCCCACCTATCAAAAATGTCAGGATGAGAACTGATATTACATCTTTTAGACAAAAAGAATTTGAATCATTATTTGAAGCATGGGAAAGATGGAAGGAACTTTTGAGAAAATGTCCTCATCATGGTTTACTCATATTATTCAAATGGAAACATTTTATATTGGTTTAGAACCTCAAACCGAATAATGCTTGATGCATCATCCGGTGGAGTGTTATTGAATCTGTCATATAATGAGGCATGTGAATTAATAGAGAGAATAGCAAATTAATAGCTTTAGTTGGCCTCACGAGAGGGTGAATGCCCAAAAGAAACCATTAGGGGTACATGAAATTAGTGATATATCTACCCTATCTGCTCAAGTAGCCACTCTAGCTAACTTGATGAAAAACTTCATTTCAGGCAATGCAACTGCATCAAATGCAACAGATCAATGTGATAGCATCAGCATCGCCAGATGAAACAAGCACCTCCAGGCACCACTAGTTGTGTGTACTGTGGAGGAGGTCTCTTGTATGAGGAATGTCCTAGCAACCCTATTTCTGTAAATTATGTAGGTTATAATAGGAATATCAACCCTTATTTCAAGACTTATAATCCTGGTTGGAAAAATCACCCAAATTTTAGATGGAGCAACAATAGTGCACCTGCACCTAATGCTGCACCAACCACACCACCAGGATTCCCACCTCAGAATAACCAAAAACACTCTCAACCTACCAATTAGAATTCTCTAGAAGCCATGCTTAAAGCATTCATAGGTGAATCTAGAACTGCTAGACAAGCCCAAGATGCTTCCATTAAGAATTTAGAGAATCAAGTAGGTCAATTAGCCTCGGCTATGTATCAAAGGCCACAAGGTGCGTTACCTTAAAATACAGAAGCTACTCCTTCCCAAAGACACGGAAAGGAACATGTTAAGGCTATTTCTTTGAGAAGTGGTAAGGATCTTATAGAGTCAACTGACAGGGAGAGTGTAGATAAGGGAGAAAAAGAAAAAAAATAGAAAAGAAAAAAATATAGAAGCATCTAATGCTCCTGCATTAGAAGAAGAAGTTCAAGTTCCACTACCTAAGTTAGTACCTGAGTACCCTCCTTCTCCTTATCCTCAAAGATTGAAAAAAGCACATGAGGAGAAACAGTTTAGTAAATTCTTAGAGGTACTAAAACAATTGCACATCAATGTTCCCTTAGTAGAAGCCCTGCAACAAATGCCAAACTATGCCAAATTTATGAAGGATGTGCTTACTAAGAGAAAAAGACTAGGGGAATTTGAGACAGTCGCCATGACAAAAGAGTGTAGTTTGCGTGTGCAAAATAAGATTCCTAGGAAATTGAAGGATCCAGGTAGTTTTACAATTCCATTTGCATTGGAAAATCTTATACTGATAGAGTTTTATGTGATTTAGGTGCAAGAATCAATTTGATGCCTAAATCTATTTTTAACCAGTTGGGAATTGGAATTGCAAGACCAACCACTGTGACACTTCAATTAGCAAATAGGTCAATAGCCTACCCTGAAGGTATCATAGAAGACATCTTAGTTAAAGTAGATAAATTTGTATCCTACAGAAAATATAGAAGAGTGTTCATCCATAGTCTCTCTAGATCAATTGGTAGAAAAACAGTTTTACAAACAGTATGATCAATTAGCCAATGCAGATGCATTAGATGCAGCAGCATTACTAGATGAGGAAATACTAGAAAAAACAGATCCACTAATAAAAAACTCTTGTAAGGAAGTGTGGGCTAGAACTTATGAACCACTCAATCTTGAGGATCCAACTCTCAAAAAGAATTTACCCTCCATAGAACAACCTCCTAAGCTAGAATTGAAGGAACTGCCCAAGCATCTTAAGTATGCTTTTCTAGGAGAAAATGAAACTTTACCTGTTATCATTGCTTCTGATTTAACATCAGAACAAGAGAGTGATCTCATCAGTACTCTAAAGAGGAAGAAATCAAGGATTGAAGGTGAATCACTAGGTACACAAGAGGAAGAAATCAAGGAGAGCTTTCCAGATGAGAAATTATTAGCAATCACAGTCAATGCACAAAATGAAAGTGCATTAGCTATAAGCAATGTAGGAGCATCTAATGCATCTGCACCATGGTATGCTGATATTGTTAATTTCCTTGCAAGTAAGGTAGTATCAATGAACATGACATATCAACAAAGGAGAAGATTCTTCCATATAGTTAAACAATACTATTGGGATGATCCATTCCTTTACAAGATGTGCCCTGATCAAATAATGAGGAAATGCATTCCTGGAGAGGAGCAACAAGCAGTGCTACTGCATTGCCATGCTGCACCTTATGGAGGACATTTTGGTAGCACTAGAACAGTAGTTAAGGTACTACAGTCTAGTTATTTTTGGCGTACTTTATTTAAAGATGCATATTTTTTGGTCAAAAACTGTGATAAATGTCAAAGAGCATGAAATATCTCTGATAGACATGAAATGCCAAGAACCAATATTTTAAAAATTGAATTATTTGATGTTTGGGGAATGGATTTCATGGGACCTTTTCCACCTTATTTTGGCAATTCATATATCTTAGTGGTTGTTGATTATGTGTCCAAATGGGTAGAGGCAGTAGCATTACCAAACAACGATGCTAAATCAGTAAGTAAGCTCCTTCAAAGGAATATATTTACTAGATTTGGAACTCCTAGAGCTATAATTAATGATGAAGGTTCACATTTTTGCAATAAAATCATTGAAAACCTTCTAGCCAAGTATGGAGTTAAGCATAAGATAGCTACAGCTTACCATCCTCAAACTAGTGGTCAAGCAGAACTATCCAATAGAGAAATTAAGAGAATGCTAGAAAAATGGTGAGTCCAAATAGGAAAGATTGGTCTTTACATTTGGATGAAGCTCTATGGGCATATAGAACAGCATTCAAAGCACCCTTAGGAATGTCCCCTTATAGAATAGTTTATGGAAAAGCATGTCATTTACTTGTGGAGTTAGAAAACAAGTAATATTGGGCTATCAAGAAGCTCAATTTTAACTTAAGCAAAGCAGGTACACAGAGAATGTTAGAACTTAATGAGCTGGAGGAAATTAGGCAATTCTCTTATGAGAATGCTGGAATCTACAAAGCTAACACTAAGGCATGGCATGACAAGAGAATTCAAAGAAGAGAACTAAGAGAGGGAGGATTAGTTTTTCTATACAACTCTAGGTTGAAGCTATTCCCTGGTAAACTTAGATCAAGGTGGTCAGGACCATTTAAGTTGGTTAAAATTTATCCTCATGGAGCAGTTGATTTACTAGATGAAACATCAAATACTGTCTTCAAAGTAAATGGTCAAAGAGTCAAAATGTACTATGGTGAACATGTGGTGAGAAATAAAATCACCACTCATTTGCAAAATCTCTAAGCAAAAAGAGGTAGTTAATTAGGCTGATAAGACTCTTAAAACCAGCGCTTAATGGGAGGCAACCCATCATTTTTAAGTATTTTTGTTCAATTTTATGTTTTCAAGTGCTTTGTAGGAATGCAGGATACTAATGCAGCTGCATCAACGCACCTGCACTGCAGAAAAGAATATGCCTGCATCAAAGTTTTAAAATTGTGAAGGAGAAGAAGAAAAAGAAGCTGAGGAGGTAGGGGAAGAAGAAAAACAGGAAGAGGAGAAGGAGGAAGAGCCAATAACAAAGAAGAAGGTGACTAGGAAACAAGCAAAAGGGAAGAAGAAAGTAGTGATTGAGCCTGAAATTGAAGAATTGTATGATTCTGATACTGAGGAGGAGGAACAGGTAAACAAAGAGGTTGAAGAAATGGAGAAGGATGAAGAGGAAGAAGAAACTAATGCTGAGGTTGATAATGAGGAGGAAGAGCATGCTAGAGGTGTAATATTGGAAGAAATAGCTAGAAAAAAATATGCCAAGACACCACCAACTCAGCAGGAAACCACTCACACTTCACCTATAACCTCACCAATATCATCACCAAACCATTCACCTGTCCAAACATCACCAACTCACTCACCTATCAAAGAATCATCACCCACCCAAAATCACCTTTACCCTCCCTTAATGATCCACCAATCCAAGCACCACCACAAACAACCCCTCCACCACCCTCTCCAACAACTGAAGATGAGCAATCACCTCACAAAGAAAAAGAAACCAATGAACCAAGCCCTGTTAACCCTGATAAAGAACTAGAACAAAGCTTGCCTTCTAGCCCAAGTAACATTGTTACTAATGTTGTTTCTGCTCTTGACAAAGAATCTATGCAGGTTGATGAAGAAGAGAACCTAGAAGAAGGAGAAATAGCAATAGAAAAAGAAGAAGAATCTGTCAAAGAAACAATACAGATGCAAAGTGATGCACCTGCATCACATGCTGCTGCATCACAAGAGAAGACAACAAAGCATGATGAAGCCACTATCCAAGTTGTTCTTGAACAACTAGCTCAAAAGAAACGAGATGCACTGCACAACACTAAAAAGTTTTTCAAAACTCAACCAAAGTTAACACCCAAGAGGAAGATTTTTCTACAGCAAAGCAAACTGATGCTACTGCATCAGTACCTGTATCATCCGTAGAGGAAAGAGGTGCATCTGCACCGGTTCAAGAGATTTCAGTGAAGCAACCCAAAGAAAAGAAACAAAAGGTGAAACACACTCCTCCTACCAGGCAGAGCACTAGAAATAGGAGTGGAGCAAAGATATGAGTATCATTTAAGTATTAGATTAGATGTACTTAACAAAGTAATATCTAAATACATTAAACTCTTTCTAAAAGAGATCTCTCTTATGGAAATAGTGGTTATGTATGAAAAATTCAATCAAGTCCTTTGTTGTTTTAAAACTCCCCAACACTTGAGGATTTTGTTAGTCTAGTCTTTCTTTTGAAAAATATTTTGTTATGACCAAAGGTAAACAAATCCTTTCAAAGGCTAGGAGGAAGTTTTGACTTAGTCTTGGAACAAATCTCAACTTAGTGGGTTCACACACATATAAAAGAGTTTGAATAACTTTGGTAGTTTTTGAGAAATAAAGGCACAAGAAAGATTGCTGAAAAATGAAGTTCATAGGGAGCTCCTCATGAAAATCCAAAATATCAAGCTGATCTATCTTCTAGAATTATAGTATAGAAGTTTTTCTTTTTCATTACTTGAGGACAAACAATGATTTAAGTTTGGAGGTGTGATAACTCTATTTTATATAGAGTTATTCATATGTTTAAACTTAGTAAATTGCTCTCTTTCAAGTAAAGAAAAGGAGTTTATATAGTATTTTGTGTGATATATGATAACTTGAGTGTTTGACATGGTTATAGTTCTTAATAGGCCATTTTGGATATATTGTGGTATGTTTGATGAGTTTGTTCAGTGCAGTCTACAGATGCTTCTGCATCAATGCTCCTGCATCAATCCCGCATAACAAATGCTATCGTGACTGATTCAACACAATGCTTCTGCATTTCTCAGAGATTGAAGTCATCCACTTGCACATCCACTTGCATTGCTGACCTCATGCTTGGTCTCCAAAAGCAAGAGCACCTTTATATATCAGCGCCTACAATTCACACATAGCTTTGAGGAGTCATTCACCTAAGGACACATGCTCAACTCTCATTGGACCTCCCTACACACTTGAATGACTTCCTCAACTTGTGAAAAACATCTGAAAAAGTAACCATGGTTCCACCTCTAGTTTACTTCAACTACAAGGAAGGAAACACTCTCATGAAGAAAGCACAAAGCCTATATAAGGACGTTCACTTCTTCACTTGAAGATATATCACAATCTATAAGTTAGATACAAATTTCAATAGACATAGTTAGTTTCTATTTTGTAATAAGGAAAGGAAGGAATTGACAAATCCTCCTTACTTCAATTTAGTAATTTTTCCATAGTGCTGAGAAGTGATGCAACTGCATTGCTAGGAGAATTCTTGCAAAGAGCTGCAACTCGTGTAATCTCTATCTTGTTGTCTCTCTTTTGTGATTTCAATTATATAAACATGTTCTATTCAATTTATATTTGCCTTGCAATGTCTATGTTGAGCTAAATCTTTCTTAGTTGGAAAGTTCTAACCATTTAATGAGCTTTTAAGTAAGTTTGATGCATGTATGTAATGTGTGCACTTTAGTTCTTGCTTGATAATACTTTCAACACTTATTTTGAGATTGATCACTTAGAATAAGTAGATTTGTAAAAGCAGACATGGTTTACAATTAAGAACTCAAGAACTAATATGGGTGAGTGTTTTACATAAAGGAAACTTTGTGAAAACCATGCTAAGTCCTAGACATAGGATAGTTTAGTCCATAGGATGATCTCATGGGGTACTTTAAAAGAAAAAGTGAACTTATTTAGCAAGCCTAGACATAGGAAGCTTGTAATGAAACTCAAGAAAAAGTGATTGAAAGACACATAGCTAATGCAACAACATTCAGTGCAACTGCATCACATACTGCATTAAACACTTAAAGGTGAATTATTTGGAGAAGACATTCCAACTAGCTTTTCTCATATGCATTACACACACTTGCACTTTGCTTTATACTAACTTGATTGTGATAGCACCAACTCCATTATAATTGTTCTTTGGTTACTTTGCATCAAATTGCATAATATTGGTTTTCAAAGGAATTCATCAATCCCTATGGGTTCGACCTCTCTAATCACTATATTACTTGTTAAGGACTGTGTATACTTGCACATGCTTTTCTCCTGCCAATAGTCCCCCTTTGGAGCAAATTACAG
This sequence comes from Oxytropis ochrocephala, assembly GCA_020916435.1. NCBI lineage: Eukaryota > Viridiplantae > Streptophyta > Magnoliopsida > Fabales > Fabaceae > Oxytropis > Oxytropis ochrocephala. The sequence continues at coordinate 82,431,706 of CM037093.1, forward strand.
AAAGGGAATTTAGAATTATTTCTGGGTTTAATTTTTAATTTAAATATTTTATAAAAAAAGTAGGTGACATATTATGTGGCATCATTAATTGATGTGGCAACCACGTATGCTGTTTACATCAGGTACTGTTCCGACCTGGGCTGCAGCGCCCCAGCGAGCATTGGGCCGGCCTAGCTCTTCGGTCCATTCTGTCCTTCTTCGCCTCAGCAAGGCCAACGGCTAAGATCTTTCCACCTGATGACGGCTACGGTATGCCTCCTTTCTCTATAGATAGAGGTTCACCCCTCTACCATGGGACACATCGCTCATTCAGCCACATCCCTCCCCAGAGCTCTCTCTCTCTCTCTATTCTCTGCACTCTTATCTTGCTCGCCTGCATATCCTCGGATACATACTGACTTGAGCGTCAGAGTGTTTTGCAGGTACCCCCACCCAACGTGGGCACGCTCAGACCTCCGCAGCTAGAGCATGGATTCCGAGCATCACACAATGAAATGATCTCGGGACAGCTACGTACCCCTGGCCGAGGAGCTTCTCCAAAGCCTAGGTACCGAACAATGGCGACCACAGTGGGAGGAAAATCAACTTTCCGGAACTCATCCTGACCCGAGCTTATTTTGAACCTGAATAGCCTTTTGAGGCTTCAACAGCTCTCTTCCGAGCTCTACCTGAATATCCTATTCAGGCTTCAACAGCTCTCTTCCGAGCTCTACCTGAATAGCCTATTCAAGCTTCAACAGCTCTCTTCCGAGCTCTACCTGAATAGCCTCTTCAGGCTTCAACAGCTCTCTTTCGAGCTCTAGCTGAATAGCCTCTTCAGGCTTCAACAATTCTCTGACTGTTAAGTTTTCACTGTCATTAGAGAAACCGGCCTCAACGGTTCTCTGACTGTTAAGTTTTCACTGTCATCAGGGAACCCGACCATAGAACTTGAATGGCCTCTTCAGGCTTCAACGATTCTCTGGCTTGTTAAGTTTTCACTTGACCGAGAATCCGTCGAGAATGCCCTTCCTCTCGGTGCGGGCTGACGAGTCCCGTCGAGGGTCGAACGGTTCCCCGAGCGCGCTTTATGCGTGCTCAACCTTCCCTCTTGATGCCTGAACTGACGAGTTCCATCAGGAGGCCTAAGGATGGAGACCCATTGCGCGTTCTCCGCCTCGAAGGCCAGTTGTCTTACGCGACGCCGGTAAGAAGGCCGGGCACCCCCAACAGCTCTGGTACCAAGGCCGATCGCCACATAGCTGGCATCGAGAAGAAGAAGGAGAAGGGGACCCACATCGGTCTTCCTATCTTGAGGAGGTAATAAGTCAGCCCTCTTGGCACTCGCCCGCCGGTCATCTCGACTTCTTGATTTCTATCTCGGCTAAGTTCCTACACTTGCCTTATTCTCCGGCTCACTCTGTCGCCCGAGCGGCCATGAACCTCACTATTGTTGCCGATCGCAGGTACACAACTAAACATACACTTAATACTAAAAAATAGATGAAATGCAAATCAAAGTACAAGTATTTAAAAGCCAGAAAATGGGATGGCGCCCGATTCTGCTTACATCTTTAAGATGGCCCCAGACATGCCCGAGGCCACCCAAACAAATGATTCAAAAGAAAATGATTACAAAGACCGAAGGGGGCTCAATTTTCTCCAGCATTCTTTTTCGGAGTTCCTTGGTTTGCTCCGGGAGTGCCTTCCTCGCCGCCGACTGCATTCTTGTCTTCCTCGGCTGCTTTCTCTTCAACTTCAGGAGGGGCGTAAACTACCTGCCCATCTCTTCCCAAGATCTTGCCATTCTCGACTCTTTGAGTGAGATGCACTCTGTTCACCGGGAAGTCAGGATCGAGCACTAGGACTTGGGAGAGGCATCGGGTGTACCCGAGTTTTGCCATCTCGGCATTAGACTTCTTCTGGGCTTGGCACCTCTTCTCTGCCTCCTCGTCCTTGGCCTCAGCAGCCTTCGTATTCTTCTGCTCCTGAGTCAGTTCATTCCGGCGATCCAGCCTCCTAAAGACCTTGTCGAGATCGACAGCTTTCTTCTTGTTTTCTGCTGCTTGCTTCTCGGCAGCAACAAGCCTCGTCAGCAGCTCAGCATTCTTCTCACATTCAGCCCGCAGCTCCCGATTCTCCTTCTACAGCTCTACATATTCACGACGGGCATATTTCAGTTCAAGTCAGACCCAAGCGAGTTTGCGAGCTAAACGTTGGTTATATGCCTGAGTCTCGAGTACATACCGCCATTCTTTGGTGTATTGACTTGGGCGGTCCTCCTCATCTTCTCGAAGGCCTCGGCGCCCAATCTGGCAACCTTAGCCATCGCAGCAAAGTCAGCCGATGTGACTTCTTCAGCCGGGCTTGCGGTGCGCTTCAGCCACTGGTAGTCGTCTCGGCTCTTTGGCCCTTGTCAGCATAAGAGGTTTCGGCAGGGCCCGAGGGGCCAGCAGCAGATGCAGCCTGGGAAGTACTTTTTTCTATATCCCTTTTCCTTTTCTTTATTTGATCTGTCGCCGATAGAGCACTAGAGGAGTTGGCCTTAGATTTCAGTCCTTGGCGGGTGGATGAGGCCTGCCTGTCGTCCTTTTTCTTCTGCGTGCTCGCGTCGGAATGAGCGCGGGTATCTCCACGTTGGTGTCCAGCCTAGTCTCGGCAAAGAGGTTATCGAGGTCTTCCATTTTATCTGCAAAACAAAAAGCAAAAGGGCTCAGCATCAGTATTGGTCCGGTTTTCCAAAAGCAAGCAAATATAAAGATCAAAAGGTAATGTCCACTTTTCTCAAAGTAATCGTGCAGCTCCTGCTTGGACTTAGCCAAGGCATCAATCATCGCACTGTAATTCAGCTTTATGTTCAGTTCGGCCAATTTCTTGCCCCACTCATCTTTCAGCCGGAACGACTCCTTATCATATTTATCTAAGCTACTCGGCTCGACGTAATAATCTGAGTTCATAATGATATGCCCTCCTTTGGTGTAAAAGTGAGCTCGGCTCCAGCTAAGCGGAAAATGAGGTCTTATCAGGGTCCCTCTCGCCATCTCGGTTATGGATTTCTTGGCCGCCTGGTTCACTGCTTGGACGAAAAAGTAGTTCTCTTTGAAGTTCCAGTAAGAATCGTTCGCCGGGAGGAAGTATGATCGGCCTGGTTTGTTCTTAAAGCCGATGTGTCCATATCTCATGCCCCCCGAACAAGGTTCTGTTTTCCGAGTAACAGTGAAGAGGGCGAAGAATACCCTGGAACTCGGTCTCCTCCCGAGGTACTCCATCGTCAACTCGAATCCTCTCAAGAAATCCCAGCAGTTCGGCATCACCTGTGACGACGCCACCCTCAGGTGTCTCAGCACTTGTTGTTGGAAAGAGTTCAAGGGCAACCGGACGCCCATGGATTCAATGGGCACCCCATAGAAAAAGTATCCAATGTAGCAGTGTTCGCTGCAGACCGGGACCCCCGACACCAAAGTGATGCTCCATTTCTCGCCCTCGGGTGGGCTCAGGTAATATCTCTCATAATACTCTGCAGGTTTATCTGATTTTGCGCGTGCAGAAAGCTGGCAGATCTCGGTCGATACCCAGTTGTAAACATCCTCGAAGCGCTCGGAGCGGTTCTCCATGACTACCTCGGCAGCGGCAAGGCGGGATGTGGCTTCGTCGTCGTCTTCGAAGCTCGGGGTCGGTGGCCTCCCAACCCGACTTGGGCACCGAGAAGCTTGACTTCGACACATATTGTGACAGTCGTCTTGAGCGAGCTCGGGAACCACCGCACCACCGCATCGGTTGACCATCTGCCCTCCTCTTAAGGATTGGTTTTCCCGGTGGCACGAAGCTTTTTTGCTCTTCACTCTTTGTCCGCACCATCTGCAATAGGAGGCACGCGGCAATGTCACTCTCCTTTCGATCTACATTCTACACGCCTCAGGCCAAACAGGGCCAAAACAAGACAAACTGAAGCAATATTCCCGGCAGGAGATCGCCTTGGGTCTACTACCCTACGCTACTCTACAGGTACTAATCTCTAAAAAGTACTGGTAAAATAAAATTACTCGGAACTAACCTGTATGCAGGAGGGAGAACTCAATGAGTAACTCGGATCTCGCACGACGATAAATCGAACTCGCGCGGCGAAGATGAACTCGTACGGTGGTCTGAAACTTCCTCTCTCAAGAATCCTGTGCTCATTCTCTCTCTAAAAAGAGCTCACCAGTTGCAAATGATGGGAGCCTCTCCCTTCTTCCCTTATATACGCCTGCGTTTCACGCCTACAAGCAAGATGAAACTGCGCCAATTGAGCTTCCTTCCACAGAATTTCTCGAGCAGTCCAAACGACAAATCCATGTTGTGCCAATCTCCAGGTGACACGTGGGCCAACAAAGGCACCTTAAGCCGAGGCCGAGCTCAGCGCTCGTCCCCGACTTGGGGGGCCACTGTTCCGACCTAGGCTGCAGCGCCCCAGCGAGCATTGGGCCAACCCAGCTCTTCGGTCCATTCCGTCCTTCTTCGCCTCAGCAAGGCCGACGACTAAGATCTTTCCACCTTTCTCTAAAGTCAGTATGTATCCGACGGCTACGGTACGCCTCCTTTCTCTATAAATAGAGGTCCACCCCTCTAGCACAAGATACATCGCTCATTACGCCACATCCTTCCACAGATCTCTCTCTCTCTCTCTCTCTCTCTTTATTCTCTGCACTCTTATCTTGCTCGCCTGCATATCCTCGGATACATACTGACTTTAGCGTCAGAGTGTTTTGCAGGTACCCCCCACCCGACGTGGGCACGCTCGGACCTCCGCCGCTAAAGCTTGAATTCCGAGCACCACACAATGAAATGATCTCGGGACAAATACGTACCCCTGGCCGAGGAGCTTCTCCAAAGCCTAGGTACCGAATAGGTACCACCACTACGCCAGAATTGTAAAAAGAGATCGCCACCTTTAGTAGCCTTTATAAAAAAACGCTAGCCATTTTAATAACACGCTACACCATTAGTAGCGTTTTAAAGTAAAACGCTACCTATTAGGTAACACGCTAGACAGATCCCTAGCGCTTTTACTCAAAACGCTAGCAAATTAGAAAACACGCTAGACAGATCCCTAGCGCTTTTATTCAAAACGCTAGCCAATTAGAAAACACGCTAGATAGATCCCTAGCGTTTTTAATAAAGCGCTAGCTATTTAGAAAACACTCTAGACAGATCCCTAGCGCTTGTTTTCAAAACGCTAGCCAATTAGAAAACACGCTAGATAGATCCCTAAGCGTTTTTATAAAACGCTAGGTATTTAGTAAACACTCTAGACAGATCCCTAGCGCTTTTATTCAAAACGCTAGGTATTTAGAAAACACGCTAGATAGATCCCTAGCGTTTTTTAGAAAACGCTAGGTATGGTTAAATAATATTTTTTTTGTTTCCCATTGAGCTACTTCCTTTCTCAGCTAACACTCTCACCCGAAACGCAAAAATCACTCACCCGAAACGCAAAACCCTAACACCCTAACTCAAATTAACATCATCTCTCTCAACGAAAATCATCTCTCTCGATGAACATCATCTCTCTCACTCGGACAACATTGGTGAGTTTTTGTTCCTTGCTCTGCTTTCTTGTTAGATATTAATTATGGGTTCTAGTTTAGAAATATATTAGTTTTGTCACTTGTGCACACTAGACTCTTCTTCTTTTTTTTTTACCACTAGCCTCTTCTTGTTAAACATAAATTAATTATTTGGAAGACTATAATATGATATAGATATAGCTTGGGAAAATATATAAGAGTGGATTTGAAAAAATTTTAAAAGAGGAATTTTTGTTTGTTTTTTATATGAATTGATTCTTCATTATATTCGAATTGCTTGATGGGTCATATGTTAAAGTTCTCTTCTCGAGATTTTATTATAAATATAATTTGGAAATTATGGATAGAAATTGGATGTCCGCCAATCGTGCATCCAAGGAGTATCTTGCATTGAGTGGATTATTTTGTGAGTTGTGTCGTTGAACGTTTAGGGACTTCTAGTGGTATGAAATGTCCTTGTTTAAGGTGTTGTTATGTAAAATCGATTCTTTGAGGAGGAGTTGGCACGACATTTAAAGGCGAATGGAATTGATCAAAGTTACACTTGTTGGATAATGCACGGTGAGAAAAAGGTGAATCTTCAAATATGAATAATATTAGTAAGAGATATACGCCGCTTGGTTGACACCGGAACACATTCATTTGATGCGAACGAATTTGAAGAGATGGCAAAGGTGGTTGAAGAGGATCTTAATGATTGTCCCGAAATGTTTGAGAAGTTGATAAGCGATGCGAGAGACACCATTGTATGCGGGTTGTAATGAATTCACAAAATTATTGGTTTGTGATCAAGTTGTATAACTTGAAAACTCGCCACGGATGGACGGATAAGAGCTTTCTGGATTTACTCTCACTTCGAAAGAAATGTTGCGAATGATAATGTGCTTCCTTCTCGGACGTATGATGCAAAGCAAATGTTGGGGTCTATTGGCTTGAACTATGAGAAGATACACGCTTGTCCGAATGATTGCATTTTATTTCGAATGAACATGCGTTGTTAAAGTCGTGTCCTAAATGTAATGCACCGCAGTATAAGAAGAAAGAGTCTGCTCCACAAAAGGTGTTGTGGTATTTTCCTATAATTCCTCGATTTAGGCGCATGTATCGTAGTTCAGAAGATGCAAAACACTTGACATGGCATGAGGATGAAAGGATTAAAGATGGTATGCTACGACACGTGATTCTCCGCAATGGAAAAAATCAATATTGAGTATCCTAATTTTGGGGATGACCCGAGAAACCTACGCCTTGCATTGTCTGGCGATGGATTTAACCCGCACGGTATCGAGAGTAGCTCCCACAAACATGGCCCGTGATTTTGGCGATTTATAACTTATCGTAGTGGCTTTGCATGAAACGCAAATATATGATCTCAGTCTTTGTTAATTTACTCGCCCAAACAACCGAGAAATGATATTGATGTATACTTGGCTCCTTTAATTGAAGACTTGAAGCAAATGTGGGAGACTGGGGTAGAGGTGTATGATGGGTTCAGAGAAGAAAGTTTCACCCTGAGGGCTATGATCTTTGGCACAATTAACGACTTTCCTGCATACGGCAATCTATCTGGATACAGTAACAAAGGCGGTGTGCATGCCCTATATGTGAAGATAACACGATTGGATGTGGTTGGAACACGGTAAGAAGAATATCTATCTTGGTCATCGTAGATTTTTGCCATCAACTCATCACTATCGATTGTGGAGAAAGGCATTTGATGGGAATACTGAGAACACGTAGAGCTCCCCGCCTTTGTGAGCGAGCAGTGTATTTGAAAAGGTGGAAGATTTGAACATTAAATTTGGGAAGCCTTTTGCGGGAGAGATTGCCAAACGGGGTGGAAGAAAAGTCGATTTTCTTTGAGTTGCCATCTTTGGAAGTCATTATATGTAAGGCATTTCATTGATGTGATGCATGTTGAAAAGAATGTCTTGAAAGTGTCATTGGTACCTTACTCAATATGCCGGTAAGACTAAAGATACCATCAACTCAAGGTTGGATTTGGTTAGTATGGGTTTGAGACCTGAATTGGGTCCCAGAAAGAAGGGTACACGTACATATCTACCTCCGGCACTCATACTCTATCTAGAAAGGAGAAGATCTGTCTTTTGTGAGTTTCTTCATGGAGTTAAAGTTCCAGAGGATACTCTTCAAATGTGGCGACTCTTGTATCGATTAAAGACCTCAAGTTAAAGTCTCTAAAGTCCCACGATTGTCATGTTCTCATGGAGAATTTGCTACCCATTGGTATACGATCCATTTTGCCTAAGAAAGTGCGTCGGACCTTAACCAAACTTTGTTTATTCTTTAAGGCGATTTGTAGTAGAGTGATTGACCACTCGAAAGTTGCCAACATTGCAAAGAGAAATTACTTGTCACTTTGTGTGAGCTTGAGATGTATTTCCCACCTTCCTTTTTGACATAATGATTCATCTAATAGTTCATCCGGTTAGAGAGACACAATTGTGTGGCCCATGTTACATGAGATGGATGTATCCGTTTGAGCGTTACATGAAGATATTAAAAGGATATGTGAAAAATCGATCACGACACTGAGGGTTGTATTGTTGAGCGCTACATAGTTGAAGAGGCTATTGAGTTTTGCGGGCTATCTATCTAGTCTTGAATATTCGTGGGATTTGCCAAGGTCTCGTCATGCAGGAAGGATTAGTAAAGGGATGACAGAAATAAATTAGTGATGGTATCAAGGAAAGAACTAGAGCAAGCACACTTGTGCGTTCTTCACAATGATAGTGAGGTTGATTCATATGTTGCCAAGCACAAGGAGATTCTTAAGAGTCAATTCCCTGAAAGAAGCAAGTTTGGTTAGCAAAAGAACACAATAGGAGTTTCATAGTGTGGCTAAAACATCACATTGATGGTGAGTGTGTTTCGCATCCTACTTGATTTCAAAAGATTGAGATGGTTAGCAAAGGTCCAAATATACATGTCTTCTCTTACAACAACTATCTAATGAACGAGTGCACTTTCTATACAAAAGAACAAGATGATCGAGTAAAATGCAAAATAGTGGGGTGACTCTTGTAGCTCATTCTATGCATGCATCCAAGGCAAAGATAGAAATCCCATATATGCGAATATGTCTTACTTTGGCTTCATTGAACACATATGGGAGTTGGATTACAATATGTTTGAGAGCTGTGTTCAAATGTGAATGGGTTGACAATAATCTTGGTTTCTGATTGATGAATTAGGGTTCATGCGAGTGAATTTCAACAAGTTAGGATATAAAGATGAACCTTTTATTTTAGCATCGCAAGCTCAACAAGTGTTTTATGTCACCGATCCAGTTAATATCAATTGGTCTATTGTTCTATTGATCGACAAAAAATTTGTGTATAACAACGATGATGATGAAGCACCCGACGATGTTGGTGTTGAGGACGACCCGTTCTTCGTAACATCGGAACCAATAATAGGGAAAATACTTCTATAGAGGATGTTGTATATTTTAGAAAAGATCATAATGATGGAATTTTTATTAAATCGGAAAAAAATACCAAGACGCGAATTGCAAACAAAATTTTATCTAGGAAAAGGAAAAGGTAATATAGACTTAATGATTTCTCGTTATTTTTTATTAATAGATAATTATTATATTGTTTTTAAATTTAACAATAACATGGATTATGTTATATTGCAGTCGATGGCATCACTTAGTGATCATGAGATCTAGTGGTCAAGACAGTAGTCATTTATGTTATATATGGTATAGCTTTAATTTGTAGCTACTTTTGAGTTTCATAATGTAAGTTACTTATGATGTTGTATGATTTGTAAACAAAAATATCTATTAATAGGTTGAATTTATTGTGTATCTATATATTGCATTGTAATGATATTGGCTGAATTTTGTTGGAATGATATTTGATGAATTTTGCTGGAAGGGGATGAATTAATAGGTTGTAATTAAAAGGGAGAATAAACAAAAATAAAAAAAATAATTAAAAAAAAAATCAGTCAATAGGTAGCGTTTTAGAGTGAAAACGCTAGAAATGAAGTTAAAAAATTCATTCAATACCTAGCGTTTTAAAGTTAAAACGCTAGGAATTGTAAAGAGGAGCTAGAGGATCCCTAGCGTTTTACAGAAAACGCTAGGAATGCTAATAAAAGGTGCTATAGCATCCCTAGCGTTTTACATAAAACGCTAGGAATGCTAATAAAAGGTGCTATAGCATCCCTAGCGTTTTACATAAAACGCTAGGAATGCTAGTAAAAGGTGCTATAGCATCCCTAGCGTTTTTCAGAAAACGCTAGGAATGCTATAGCACCTTTTACTAGCATTCCTAGCGCTTTTCTGAAAACGCTAGGAATGGTAAACAAGCGCTAGTTGATCCTGGCGTTTTACATAAAACGCTAGGAATGCTAGTAAAAGGTGCTATAGCATCCCTAGCGTTTTACATAAAACGCTAGGAATGCTAGTAAAGGTGCTAGAGCATCCCTAGGCGTTTTTCTGAAACGCTAGGAATGCTATAGCACCTTTACTAGCATTCCTAGCGCTTTCTGAAAACGCTAGGAATGGTAAACACGCCGCTAGTTGATCCTGGCGTTTTATGTAAAAACGCTAGGAATGCTATTAAAATTTTTACAAGGCGCGCCTCTCATCTCTCCCTCACACACTCACGCACAACCCGAAACTCATCTACCTAACTTTTCTCCACGAACAACCCGAACTCATCTTCGTTCATCTTCGTTCATCGTACTCTTCGCTTCATCTTCGCTTCATCACCGTTGCAGATTTCGTTCATCTCCACGCACAACCTGGTTACCCATTTCGTTCATCTCCACGCACAACCTGGTTACCCATTTCGTTCATCTCCACGCACATTTCTCAGGTATGGATTTTCTTTTTTCTCCTGATTGTATTGTACATAGATTGCCACTGCTTGCATGTTAGTTATAACAATGTTCTGTTATTGAACAAAAGATTTGATACTAGTCTGTACATGGCTTCTAGGTTACTCTTACTCTAGGTTTACTCTAGGTTACTTAGTGCATGTTAGTTATAACAATGTTACATTATTGGCATTTTGAACAAAAGATGAACTCTTGATACTAGTCTGTACATGGCTTCTAGGTTACTCTTACTCTAGGTTTACTCTAGGTTACTTAGTGCATGTTAGTTATAACAATGTTCTGTTATTGGCATTTTGAACAAAAGATGAACTCTTGATACTAGTCCATACATGGCTTCTAGGTTACTCTAGGTTTTACTCTATGTATGTTTACTCTAGGTTACTTAGTGCATGGCTTTGACTGTTACTTTGTGCATGGCTTCTTCTATATTTTGTTAAGTGTTTGTTGGTTCTAAACAATTAGAAAGCTAAAACTCACTGAGTCTTATTCATTTGGGTGATTGCAAGTCAGATGGCATCACATAGTGATCACGATAGTAGTCAGGGTGGTGATGGGGGTGATAGAAATACAAAGAAGTTCACTCCCCGAGGAATTACATCGAAAAAGAATATCGTCAATCGGATAAGTAAAGGACACGAGAAATATAAGGTAAGTTAATTACTAATTATTAATGTTGTTCTCTACCTTTCCAAGTTATCTAATTATTTAATGATTTAATTATTTAAGGTCCGATGGAGTGTTAAAGGTTTGCCAATTGGAGACAACGGCACAAATTTAATTAGCTTTATTGGTACTAAGGTGAAGCAAATCTTTCCAATTTCAATTAAAAGTTGGAATGAGAAAGATAATCGAGTTTTGCCTAAACTGAAAGATGATTTTTGGGACTTAATACAGGTATATAATTTTAGACCTCTTTAATAATCTTATTTAGTGATTTTTAGTTATATTTATTTAATCCATTTTTATGTATAACTAGAAACACTTTGATGTCGATGAGTCCCAAGAGATTGGATCTTGAAGGAAGCGGGAAGGTTGCATAGGGCTTACGAATCGATGTGGGGAAAAAGTTCAAAAGCGTCTGATGGGACCATCGACAGAGCCTCCAAAGATCGTATGCCTAATTATAAGTAAGGAGGAATGGACCAAATTTGTAGATATACGCACTCTGATCCGGATTTCTGGTTAGTATATTAATTATTTAAGTTATATATATATTTCACAAGTAGATATCATTCATTAATGTATACTTATCTTTTTAAATAGAAAAGAGCAAAGCGAATAAAGAAAGAGCTTCTAATCCCGTACCCTTATAGAGGAGGTTCTAGTGGATATCAAATTCTCGAAGAAAGATTGGTAAGACACAATTAGTTTAATTTATTATGATTTAATGAATCTTTTAATTTACAGTTGATTAACAATTATTAAACTTAAATAGTTACTGGAAGAGGGGAAAGATCCAACTCAAGAATCCCTTGATCGCAATGCGATTATGCGGTTAGAGGCCCGACAAAACAAGGATGGGGAGATTGTGGATCCGAAAACTAAGGAGGTCAAGGACAAAATTGTAAGTATTCCAAAATTCATGTATTGTAATTGCAAGTTGGAATTTGTGTCTGACTATATTTTTTTAATCCGTTACTCGATTTTTTTTGACACGTGAACATATTTTTTATTGTCGATTAAATTTCTTTGACACTTGTTTATTATTTTTATCCGTTACTCGATTTTTTTTGACACGTGGACATATTTTTTATTCTCGATTAAATTTCTTTGACACTTGTTTATTATTTTTATCCGTTACTCGATTTTTTTTGACACGTGGACATATTTTTTATTCTCGATTAAATTTCTTTGACACTTGTTTATTATTTTTATCCGTTACTCGATTTTTTTTGACACGTGGACATATTTTTTATTCTCGATTAAATTTCTTTGACACTTGTTTATTATTTTTATCCGTTACTCGATTTTTTTGACACGTGGACATATTTTTTATTGTCGATTAAATTTCACTTGACACTTGTTTATTAATTTTATCCGTTATTTATGTTTGTGCATCAGCAAAGCATATCACAATCTGTATCACAAGGAGATTTAACAGATTGTGATGGTCACCAAGATGTCCTTGCTCGTGCCTTGGGAAGGGAAGAGAGACAGGGTCGGATTAGAGGTTATGGATATGGGATTCCTCCGACAACTGTGTTTGGGCCAAAGAAGAGCCAAAGCAAGGGTGCGGGGATTGTAAAGTCATGGCGGAAAAGTATGACGAGCTATCCAAGAATGTTCTTTGTGCTAATGGAAGAGAGACAGATGTTTAAGCGACTCTTGGCACAAAGGATTGGTGCACCATCCCCGCTGCACCACCCCTGCTTGAACCTATTGAGCTCTTTGCACTTCCCATAGCGCCCGAGATAGCTGCACCATCCCTTCAACACAGGTATTTAACAAAACTCGACCTGTTTTTTGTACATATGTATTTGATAAAATTATCATGTATATTTATTTTTCTTTATAATTGATTTAGGATAACTGTGAATGTGAGCTATATATTGCAAACCCACATCGAAAGGTTGCAGTGGGTTTGATATGTAACCAATTGAGTGCCACATCGCACAATCGAGCCATGCACGAAAACCATTTGAGAGTTAGGGTAGACTATTCAATAGAGGTCTGCACCATTGCACTGCTCCAATTGCTAATGCGGATATATTTCTTCGTGGATCAAGCACTTAGTACTTTTGTGGCATGGCTTTGAACAACTTGTCGTTGTAAGTGACAATATTTTTGTTAATAATTAAATGACTATAATGTGTGTTAACTAACTAGCTAATTAATCATTTTTTTAATATATACTAGGTACCCCATGTGTCCCGACCTTCCCTTCCATGAAAGTGTCCCAACCTTCCCTTCCACTACCAAACTCTCCCGACCATCTTCTATACAAACCACCCAACATGTTGGTCAATTTCCCAATGATGAATTCCAGAACTACATCGATTCTCTAAAGGTCCGCATTCAAAAAATGAACCAGACGACTCGATTTTTTTGCCGCCCGATAACATTGTGGGCTGGAATGGCAGTTGGTAATGATCAACATCGAGGATATGAAAGCTATAGTTGAGATGGATTGGGCCACCTATATCGATATCGAGTATACCGGGTATGTATTAAATTATTTGTACACAATAGTTGTTTATATTAGAGTATATATTAGAGTATATATATGAGGATCCGAAAGTTGTATATATATTATTTATAGGTTTTTGTACAATCGTCTTACGGTCCCTTCTCAACGGACACGTAGTATTTCTTCTTGTGTCCGGCTTGTATAGTTGTGTTTCATAAAGGTAACACAGAGGAACGCATTACGGCTATAAAGAGTGAAGTACAAAGTTATATCCATTCACGCTTCATGGAAGCCAAGCATTTGAAGGGCGACTCTTTATTTTTGGCACCACTCAATAATGGGTGAGAAATTTAGTCTTCAATCACTTGTTTAATTATTTTGAGGATTGTATTATAGTGTAAATTAATGTGTACTCATTCGTTCTTCATTTACTTGCAGAGGCAACATTGGGTACTCTTTGCAATAAACCCTAAGCAAAATGTTGTCTATTATCCGGATTCACTTCAAGGCCATTACAACGTCTCGAAGACTTCAGTAGAATCGGTTGAGAGGTGTGTATGTGTAACCCTCTCATTTTAATTTGTATAATTTAATATATGTATTTTGTTCAACTTAACGTTATATATATATATGTATGACGTTACAAAGATTAACTTTGAAAGAATACTTGGGATTATCTACGAGTAAAACAAGATGGCTACCCATAACTGTAAGCTTTTTAAGAATCATTCTTATAATTTTAATTGATTTTTTGGTCATAAAAATGTGACAATTAAGTTATAATCTTTTGCTTTGTAGTGTCCTAAACAACCAAATAGCAATGATTGTGGGTACTATGTTATGAGGTATATGAAAGAGATTATCACTCATGACAAAGTAACAATCCCAACCAAGGTAACTACTTAGATTTATTTTTATATTGATATTATAATACTTACATTTAATAAACATTTTAATTCTAATTTTATTTCATTTTTTTTCAATATTTTCCCAACTTTCAAAAAATCCAGAATTACTCTGTTTGAAGAACTTACAGATGAGAAGGGGAGTGGTGCCATTATGTTTCTAGCTTTTTGTAGCAAGTTTTGAGATTCATAATAGTTTAGTTATTATTTATGTTGTATATATTGGATTTATATTATGTTGTAAGTACTTCTTAGAATGATATATATTGGATTGGAAATATTATTTGATGAATTTTGTTGACTGAATTTTGTTTGAATGATATATTGGATTGGAATGTATTTTCTGAATTTGTTGAAAAGGGAATGAATTTATAGGTTGTAATTAAAATGGAGAACAAACCAAAATAAAAAAATATTTAAAAAAATTCAGTCAATAGGTAGCGTTTTAGAGTGAAAACGCTAGAAATGAAGTTAAAAATTCATTCAATACCTAGCGTTTTAAAGATAAAACGCTAGGAATTGTAAAGAGGAGCTAGAGGATCCCTAGCGTTTTTGACGAAAACGCTAGGAATGCTAATAAAGGTGCTATAGCATCCCTAGCGTTTTATATAAAACGCTAGGAATGCTAATAAAGGTGCTATAGCATCCCTAGCGTTTTATATAAAACGCTAGGAATGCTATAACATCCCTAGCGTTTTATATAAAACGCTAGGAATGCTAGTAAAAGGTGCTATAGCATCCCCAGCGCTTTAATTTAAAACGCTAGGAATGGTAGTAAAAAGGAGCTATGGGATCCCTAGCGTTTTTATTTAAAACGCTAGGAATGGTAGTAAAATGAGCTATGGGATCCCTAGCGTTTTACAGAAAACGCTAGGAATTGTAAAAAGGCGCTGGGTCAATGGCTAGCGTTTTATATAAAACGCTACCTATGTCTAAAACACGCTGGGTAAATGGCTAGCGTTTCTTAAAACGCTACTAATGGGGTGTACGCATTAGTAGCGCCAGCTTCTCTAGCGTTTTAAAACGCTACCAATGCCCAAATAAAACGCTGACAAACCTTGTACGCTGGCGTAGTGCACGTCAATTAAGAAGATCTATGTCAGTTTAATTCTAAGTCATTGTTGGACTAAATATTGAGATTTTTTAAAATAGGAAGACTAAATGTCTTAAATTTATAATATGAAGACCAAAAGTAAAATTTATTCTTATAATAGGGAGAACAAAAGTAAAATTTAGCCTGACATTTGTTCATGGTCAATAATTTGGCATATTTCTTTTGTTGTAGACATATATTGGTGGCATGACTTTGAATAGTTGTCACAACATTTGTATTGAAGAATCTGGAATGGAGGTCTTTTGTGAATGGAAATATACTCTTACCAAAGCAAGCCAATAGCATACTATAAATGGATACTTAAAGTGGTAGGAAATCTTGAGGCTCAAACTGCTTCCATACATCATCCTCATCACATGCTAGTGAATACTATATATCATTCAGTTGGAGAGGTCACAACAAGCAAGATTCCATGTGAGTGGAGTAATTTGGCAAACAACTTGACTTTTGGGTATTCAAGCGTGAAATTAAAATAAAAACCGATATGAACAAATAATAATAATAATAATAATAATAATAATAATAATAATAATAATAATAATAATAATAATGTCTTTAGTCAACCCCAAATAACTAATGCCCAAACCCGGCCAATCGATATAGCTAGTTTTTTAGAGCAATTATGAGTGCTTGTTGGCCCCAAATGCCATTAGGTTTAAGGCCATGACTTTTCCCTCATCTCTCCCTATTCACCATACATCCCCAAACCTAAAATATTTCAAAATTACCCTCGCGTGAAACACATGTAGAGACCCCCTCATGGTGTATTTTAGAATGGTTCAGTTGCCAATCTCCGAACCGGTTCGGTTGCCAATCTCCGAACCAGTTCTCTAGTTATGTACCTAACATGGAAGAAAAGGGAAAATGAGGAAGAAGAGGAAGAGGCAATTGAAAGGAAGGGAAACATGGTTAAAAAAACCAGATCTGGTTACAAAGCTAAAAACCGATCCTGGAAAACATGGTTAAAAAGAAAAGGGAAAGGAATGTAAAAAGCACATTAATTGAGGCAACCCGAACCTTGTAAGATTTTAAGGTACTAGTGAGGACAATCGAACTGTTTGGTTGCCTATAGCCAAACCCATTAAAATTTTAGAATAAATCTGAAGTGATGGGTTCATTAATGGTATTTTGGTCTTTTCACAAGGTTATGAGATGTGCTTATTTGAATAGGGAGAGGTGTGGGAAAAGCATGAGCCTAACTTCAAACCATGTACCATGACCTTATATACAATATGGTTCGCAACATATTATGTGAAACTTCTTCTTTTAGTTTCAAACAAAAATAAATGTTAGACCCATGAACCCACAATATTTTAATGACTTAAGACACAAATATATGGTCAAAGAATCTTGGTGCTCTCCTAAAAAAATCATTAAGGCTAAAGGTGTGGGTAAAGGTGCTCGTAGCGAAAGTCTAACTAGTAAAGTTGTGGCTAATTCGTTTGTTATATTGATGTTTGTGGTGGCAAAATAGGCCCAAATCGGCAGGTGGGCCCGTCAATTGCCTAAAAATAACTATGTGGGTTGGTGTTTTAAACGCACCAACCCATTATAACCCGGCCCTCCTATAGCCCATTTACCAAGCAGGCAACTGGTTGGCTAGGGTGGGACAGATCACCACGTTTCTTTGGCAGGCCAACCCGTGAACCACCATTTTTACCTAGTTTTGGGTGCGCAACCTGTCTCTTTTTAGTCCAAAATTATTTTTAAATTATTTAATTCAACAGCAAGCTAGCTCGTCGGTACGCCATTTTTTGGCTTATTATCCCGCCCCGCCAACTTTTTTTGGCAAACTCACAACAAGCCTAAGACACACACTACGATACAGGAACATGGTATGTTGATAACACTTGAGTGGCTTATGTAGTTTAAGAATTACTGATAAAAAATTCAAGTATTTGTAGGCAGATATATGGACAAGGTTCACACATGAGGAGATTGATAAGCTTCACACAGTGTTGTCAGAATTGGACCAAATCGAAAACCACCCAATCCAGCAGTTGGTTCAACCCCATTTGGACCGCAGTATGATTGAACCGCCCAAAACTGAATTGGATTTTGGTTGAATCGTCAATTTACTCAGGTTGAACCGCTCGAAATGTATTTTTTTATTTTTGATTTACTTTTTCCTCAAAAGTTAGTATTTTTTATTTGTTATTAACCATCCTGTTCAACCATGGTTGAACCAATTGAACAATGACCCGTAGGTCTCGCGGGTTCGATCTCCCGTCCAGTTTTAAAACCATTGGCTTGACGTCAAGAAAAAAAAGTCCCATATAAGCTTTAATAATGAGCTAAATGAAGAGTTAATATCTATCCCATTAACACAACATTTTAGGGAAAAACATTGCTAAATTCTCTTGGTGCCATACACCAATGGATGGTTAGAATTATATACGATTTTTTTTTTGTGAGATTATATACAATTCCTTACACCAATGAATTGGTAGAATTATATCTTAACATGTATACGTTTTTTGTGAACCCAACCAAAAGGGAATATCACTTTTCCTCTTTATGTACACCTCATGCATAAATATTGCATTGTTGGCAATAATATTTCAACATTATCATATTTGGATGTTTTTATAGATGCTTAAAGTGAAGAGGAATTATTCGCCATGGTAACCAAAAGCGAAAAACTGTGGGGATAAAGGAAGCTCAATTTTACACGTAATATCAAAAAAACAAAGCTAGCTAAACTGTAAATGTACTTCAGTTTTCAAGTTATTTTCCGCTGTACCTGCAAGGGAGCACATCTTCAATTTCTTTTTTGGATTAAAATCTTCAATTTCCATAAGGCCCCTGATTCTTCCAAAACCAACCCCTCTCTACTCACTAGACACCTCTTTATGCGGTGAAAAGACCAAAAACTTTTTATGAAATCTATAATTTCTATTTTTTCTAACATTTTGTACGGTTCGATGCATGGTTGGTCGAACCGGTTTGAACCTCGCTGCGTCGAGTATGTTATTTTCAGAGACACACCCCCTGTAATATTGTTTTTATTAGGTTTGGAATACGGCCGGTCAAACTAGTTCGAAACACGGCCAGTCGAACCAACAAATTGAATTTGCTTATACAGTTTAACTTGTATTGTACGAAGGTCCGAACCGGTGTTGTGTTCTGTGAGTACATTATAATCATCATCATTATCATCATCTAATTCCACCCTCCTCAACGTGCTGAATCTCTCTTCCTTCTCTCCCAAATCAACTAAAATTGAAATTGTAATTAAAAACCAGAAATCACAGATGAGGAGATGTGAGATTCAAAGGGGGTATGTAAATTATAATCACCATCATCATCATCATCATCATCATCATCATCATCATCATCATCTATTCCAATTAAAACTTTTAATTATAATCACCATCATCATCATCAACTATTCCAATTTCAATTTTTGTTGATTCAAAATTCATTTGAAGATAAATAAGAGGATAAATTAAAAAGAAGAGGCTGGAAGTATTATTGGGGAATCACTGAGGATGCAGGAGGAGATGGAATAGAATAAATAAGTTGAAGAAGAAATTGGTTTTACAGCGTGAGAGAGGTTGCCATAGATTAGAAGGTTGGAGATGATGATGAAATTGGTTTTACAGTGTGAGGGGTTTTGTGGGGTTCGATCCTCACACTACCGAACTGGTTCGAAGCACAGTGCTCCGAACCAGTTAAAATACAGCGTAAATGGGTGTTTCATGTAATGGTTTTTCGGGAATTTAAGGGTTATGGGTGTCTACTGAGTAGCTAGGGGTTTGGAAGAAGTATGAGCCTTTCCATAATTTGTGTTTTCAAGTCCTTCCTTTTTTGGGCGGGTCTTTTTTTTTTTTATACCCCCACATGCTTCGCATTTACCCCCACATACTTTGTTAATACCAAAACTACCCTTGACAAATTTTCACCTTTTTGAGATTCTCTCTGCTGGGACCCATTTTATATGGAATCGTATATACCTCAATGGAAGGTATATACGATTAGAATAATTTGACCTGTAAAAAAGTCAAGTTGTATATATCTCATGAGAGAGATATATACGATTGACCATTGGCATTTACTGCTTCGTATCTACCTATCGTATATAGGTATATACGTTTGGTGACTTATAGACGACTCTATAATTTGTGGGATCGTATATACATTCTGTGTCACATATATACGATCCTATAGTTATGTGGATCGTATATACCTCCTCGTGGGAATCTTGTTAGCCCGCATTTTCGACGAGCTCAATTAAACGCAGTAATGGGAATTAACTCATTACTTCGAAGAAAGATGCTGATTTCGACAACAAATTTCGACATTGAGAGATGTTAAAACATGTAACTGCTCCCATGCCATCTTCGACAACAGTAGGGGTAACCGCTCCTGTGTCTATGTCGACTACGGCAGTGTTAGCACAGACTAATGATATGGCTTCAGCGCCATTAATATTAGGGCATCCGACGAGCCCTCTAATGGCTAATCCCTTAGTTGGAAGCACTTTAGATACGAGATTTCCAAACATTTCTCAATTTTGGGGTTACCCATATGGCATGCCAACAGCCTTGATGGCAGGCCTTCAGACGAATACGTCTACCTTTGCAGACAATGCAGGTACATCATTTTCCCCTCTTCATGGTTTTTTGCGAAAGCGTTTTTGGTCGAAACACTCAACCTGCTTTACTACATCTTCATTGTTAGCATTAAGGCAACAAATGGTCAATATGTTGACTCAGCAAATTGGTACGGTGTTTAATAGTTACCAAATTTTGGCAACCCAAATGGAGAGGATTGCTGATTTCTTTGGGACTCCACCATTGCAAAACCAGCAAGTGCCTCAGATTCAGAATATCAGGCCTATCGAAGTTCTTGTAAGTCAGGGACAACAACCTGTTGTTGTAACACCCCAAATAATTTAATTAAGAAATTGATTAAATTGTTTAGGTGTTGCACTAATTTTTAATTATATTAAATTATAATATGGTGTTTATAATTTAGTATTTTATTTTAATTGAAGGGAGTGGTGGAAGAAATGGGCCAGGGGTGTAAAAAGGGCCCAAGGTGCACTTGGCCCAATATACATATACCCAAAAGTGGAATTTTCTTTCATTTTGTGAAAGAAAGAAAGAAAGTTGCGAAGGAGAGGAGAGAAAGAGAGAGCTCACAAGCGCAAACCCTAGGAGAAGAGGAGGAGAAGAGCAATTTCGTGGCTTGAAGCTTGGATTGTTGCGGTGGTTTTGTTCGTGACTCAGTTAGGTTCTTCTCTACGGTTATTTTGAGGTAAGGGAGTCTCACTCTATAATAGAGGAGATAATGGGTATTATATGTGTCATAGGGGCTGTTTTGATGTTAATTGATGATTGCATGTTGATTGATTCCTTAAATTTGATGAAATTGTTGGTAAAAATTGATTTAGGCGTGAGTTAGGGTTTTGTGATGTATGATTTTGTGATTTTGATGTTAATTGGTGATTTGAGTATGCAATTGGTTGTTTGATTATGCAATTAGGAGTGTTAGGAGGATTATTGGGTGAATTGGTTTGGAAGATTTTGGGAAAATTGGGGTTTTGGGGTTTGGGCGCCAAGATGCTAGGATTCAGCGCCACGTATGCTCGCTCAGCGCTAAGTTTAGAGTTTGTGCGGGAATGCTCTTGCCGGGCGCCACATTCTTTGGGAAAATGGCGCCACGTGCCTTTGTTCATGTCTTTGGAATATGTTTTGTGCAGGGTTGTTCTGCCAGGGCGCCAAGTTGCTGGGAAAATGGCGCCCTGTGCACTGTTTGTGTGTTGGGTGCGTGTGTGCCAGTGACAGGGGCGCCAAATGCTGCCCCAGGGTGCCCAGAATGGCGCCTGTGTCACTTTATGCTTGATGTCTCGGGTGAGTGAGTTCTTTGTCTGGGCGCGAAATGTGGGTATTTTGGAGCCCGGGAGTGCAACTTATATTTCTAAACACATTTTCTCGTGCAACTTTTGTATTCACTGCCAACTTTCAATTTTAAACATTTTGGCTCGAGTGGTTTTAGTTGCAGTGTATTTTTGAAAATGTCCGGTGGGGCTCGTTTTGTGTGCGTTTTGGGGCCGGGAGTGCAACTTATATTTCTAAACACATTTTCTCGTGCTAACTTTTGTATTCACACTGCCAACTTTCAATTTTAAGTGTTTTGGCTCGGGTGGTTTCTTGATTGCAAGTGTATTTTTGAAAATGTCCCGGTAGGCTCGTTTTAGGTGTGTTTTGGAGCCCTGGGTGACACTTACTTTTCTAGGCACATTTCATCGTGCCAAATTTTGTGTTTACCTGCCCAAATTCATTTTTAAACATTTTGGCTCGGGTGGTTTTTGGTTTGAAGGTGTTGGGTGAGCTGGTCAGTGTGGGCGCCAATCTGTCTTGCTGTGTCTTAGTTTGTGTCTCAAATCGTATGCAGAGTTTGTGTCTAGAGTCTGTGTTGCCCGGGCGCGGTGCTGCTAGGAAAGTGGCGCCCGATGGTGGTTGTGTTGCCATAGGGGCGCCAAAATGCCGAAGTTTACGCGCTAGTCTTTGTGTTGCACCGGGCGCGAGAATGTGGGGAAAATGGCGCTGAGTGCTTTGCCAAGTGCCTAAGAGGGTCTTCGTTTTGGTCCCTAGGTGACAGCTTTGGTCCCTAGATGACCTGCTTTTGGTCCTAAGTGGTGGTTTAAGTCCACGAGTAAGGTTGAGTGCCCTAGAGGAGAATAGTCAGGTGGGACATAATGGTGTGGAGGGTTTATAATGAGGTGATTGAGCATGCCATGGGGGCATGGGCCGGTGGGCCAAGTCAGGAGGGCAATAAAATGAGATGGACACTGAGGTAAGAGTAATGGGTGTATTGAATTGTTTGAAATGATGTTTGTGATGTACATGGAGTCTCATGCATACATTGGCTGCGGTCGTAGAGTTTATAATATGATGTGTGAAGCCTGAGGGCGGCCGGGGGGCCTTATAAAATGATTGTGAAGCCTGAGGGCGGCCGGGGGGCCTTATAAAGTGATTGTGAAGCTTTGAGGGGCGGCGGTGGGCCAATGGTACCACATGCATGATGACATTGCATACATTCTCATTAGTGCATGAATATTATTGATCAATGATTGGTGTGTTTGAGTGCTGTACACTATGCTTATATATTGCTTATTATCACCTTTATTATATAGTTCGAGACTCACCCCTTTCTCATTGTTATTTACCACGGTAGTCGGGAGTGAGGGCCTTCCACCTTCACTACTCCCGAGTCGGTGCTGCTCGATCACGTAGCACCTGGGGGTCGAGTCTAGAATCGTTGTTGTTACTGTTTGCTCCTTGTTGAGCCTTTATGTATTTGTTTTGATATTCTTTGGATTATCTTTGTTGAGATAATGATTGTTTTCCATTGCATTATGTGAAATTATATTTCTATGAGATATCTTACGTGTTACGTATTTGGTTTTTGGTTTAGAGAAAAGAGTTGTGACGCTCCATTTCATTGAGTATTACTTTATGTTATACTATTAGTGTCTTTGAATGACTATGGCTAAATTGTGGTTCGCCACTAAGGCTAGAATTTCTTTCACTGGTGTATTTACGAGGGCATCACTTGAGAGCCTTGCAAAAGTGGCCAATGCTCATTGCAAGTAGTATCGATTACGAGTAATCCCATAGTCGGCCAGATCCACTATTTTATAACACACTAAACTAGAAAATGATCGAAAAGATTTTTGTACACTCGATTTTTGATTTAAATTACCGGGTAGAAATGGGGTGTTACATTAGTGGTATCGAGAGCAAAAGTTCGATCTGTCCCGGCCAAGTGTGTCGATCATCATAGTGTGTATGACAACTAGGTGTCTTAAAGTAATTACAATCGGTTGTTTATCTTTGCGGTGTTAGGTTGATATGGCGGAAGGATCGATCTTTGCTCTTCTTGAGGCCTTGCGGGCTATAAGCGCAGATCGTGGGTACCCAGCGAGAATAATGAGACCCGCGGCACGCAACGTTCGGAGAGAAACCCCCTACCTTCGAGGGGAGAGTACAACCGGATGGTGCCTTGACTTGGTGAAGGAGATTGAGAGGATCTTGAGGTGATTGGGTCGCGACCGATGAGCGAGAAAGTCAGTGCACGGTACTCATACATTATCTGAAGAGGCGATGGTAGTGGCTAGAGACCGGTGAGAGATTGGGTCTTTGCACGGGAAGAGATCACTTGGGTTTGTGTTCGGAAGGGAATTCTTGAGAAAGTATTTCCGGAGGGCGTGAGAGGTAAGAAAAGAGTGGAATTCCTTGAACCGAGGCGGGGAGTATGATATTCTGAATATCTTTGCCAAGTTCACGGAGTTGGCCAAGTTCTATCCCCACTATGCCGAAATTTGAAATTTGAATTCTCAAAGTGCATTAAGTTTGAGAATGGATCGAGAGCCGATATCAAGCGGTGTGGGGTATCGTAAAAATTAGAGTATTTCTTGATCCGGTAGATTCTTGCGAGAATATATGAGGAAGACAAAGAATGCCCGCTCTAGGGTCATGAGAGACCGAGGGGGAAATTTCACCACGGAGGTAAGCCTTATGAGAAGTCTGGCGACAAAGGGAAGCAAAGGTATTCGGGTGGTAACAGTACAATGGTGGAAACAGTCTGCTTGAGGGTAGGAGGCGCCATGAGGGCAAGAGGCCAAGTGGGAGACGCCCCATCCGACATTGTGTGTTTCAAGTGTGACAAGCCAGTCACAAGAGTTTTGACTATGTAAGATGGAAGTGCGAGAGATGTTTTAGGTGTGGAAAGAGTGGTCACATGGCATCCAGGTGTGATCGCAAGGAACTGTATGTTTCAATTTGTGGTGAAGCCGGGTCACATTAGCTTCAAGTGTCCCAAGCCTAAGAAGGAAAGATCTACTTGGGAGGTGTTTGCATTGGCGGAGTTCGGAGGGACCTAATGATATCCGAGGTACATGTTTCATCTCTGGTACTCCTTTAGTTGCTATTGTTGACACGGGTGCTACGCACTCTTTTATTGCATCTGTTTGTCTTTGAAAAGTTAAATTTAGTAATGTCTACTATGGAGAGAGGATGGTTATCGACACTCCAAACTAAAGGTCCGTAACTACTTCTCTACGATGTGTGCTAGGTGTCCTCTGTCGGTCTTGGCGAGAGATTTTCTCAGTTGATCGATTTGTTTGCCTTTGGGTGGGTTAGATGTGATTACGGGCATGGGTGGTTAGTAGATAACCACGTGCACATCAAGCTGATACGATAAGTCTATTAGTTTTCTCCTTCCCGAAGAGGAAGAGTTCCGCTCTTTGTCTCTGGCGAGCAATTGCGCAGGTAATGAAAGAGGGTGGTCGGTTGTTTGCTTTGATTGCGTCCATGTCTGCTGAGAACAGAGCGGTGATTGATGGGTTACTGGTGGTGGTGTGTGAGTTCCTGAAGTGTTTCCGGATGAGATTCCTAGTGTGCCCCAGAGAGGAAGTGGAGTTCGGGATTGAACTTGTGCTGGTACTAGGCACATGTGTCTATGGCACCGTCACCGATGTCGGCTTGAGTTGGTGAATTGAAGAAGCGATTAGAGGAGCTTCTTGAGAAGAAGTTTGTGAGGCCTAGTGTATCACCATGGGGAGCTCGGTTTTGTTGGTAAAGAAAAAGGATGGGAGTATGCGTGCGTGCGTGGACTACGCATAAATTGAATAAGGTGACTATCAAGAATAAGTATCCTCTCCCGAGGATAGATGATCTAATGGATCACCGGGTGGGTGCTAAAGTGTTTAGCAAGATTGACTTGAGGTCCGGTATCACATTAAGGTGAAGGATGAGGATATCCGTAAGACAAAGACATTCGGGACAAGGTATGGGCATTATGAGTACTCTGTAATGCCGTTTGGTGTCACTGAAATGCACCGAGGGTGTTTATGGAGTACATGAACCGAATTTTCCATAGTTATCTGGATCGGTTTGTGGTGGTCTTCATTGATGATATTTTGGTGTACTCCAAATCGGAGGAAGAGCATGCGAGCACTTGAGGTTGGTGCTAGAGGTCTTGAAAGAGAGGAAGTTGTATGCTAAGTTGTCAAAGTGTGAATTCAGTTTGCATGAGGTGAGCTTCTTGGGTCATATTATTTACGGTGATGGTATAGCGGTGGATCCACCCAAAGGTAGATGCAAGAGTGTTACTGATGGGAGAGCCCAAAGTCTGCGGCGAGATCGGGAGTTTCTTGGGGTTGGTGGTTATTACAGGAGGTTCATTGAAGGGTTCTCTAAGCTAGCCCTTCCATTGACTCGCTTTGACTGTGTAAGGAAAGGCATTTGTGTGGGATGCAAAGTGTGAAGAGAGCTTCCAAGAGCTAAAGAGAAGGTTGACCACGTCCCGGTGTTAGTGTTGCTGTGCGGGCGCAACCATTTGTTGTGTCTTGTGATGCTTCCAAGATGGGTTTGGGAGGTGTTTTGATGCGGGGATGGGAAGGTGGTTGCTTATGCGTCCCGGCAGATTGAGGACCCATGAGAAGAACTACCCTACCCATGACTTAGAGTTGGGCTGCGATTGTGTTTGTGTTGAAAATGCTGGAGACACTATCTCTATGGTACTAGATTCGAAGTGTTCGGTGACCACAAGAGTCCAAGTACTTGTTTGACCGAGAAGGAGCTGAATATGAGACAGGCGTTGGTTAGAAATTTGTTGAAGGACTATGATTTCGGCTTGAACTATCACCCCGGCAAAGCTAATGTCGTGGTGATGCTTTGAGTCGGAAGACTTTGCATATGTCGGCTATGATGGTGAGGAGTTGGAATTGATTGAGCAATTCCGTGACTTGAGTTTGTGCGTGAGGTGACACCTCGAGTGTCGATTGGGGATGCCGAGAATTGGGAGCGACTTCTTGGTTAGTATCGAGACGCGCCGAAGTTAGATGTGAAGTTGGTAGATTTGTTGGTTCTTTGGTGAGCAAGGCTGGCGATGGGGATTACAGGTTGGATCCCGAGGGGTGTGTTGAGGTTCGGGGACGAATCGTGTTCCGGATGATCTTGAGTTGAAGAAGATGATACTTGAGGAGAGTCATAGGAGTAAGTTGAGCATTCATCCAGTGCCACTAAGATGTACCATGATCTCAAGAAACTATTTTGGTGGCACAGTATGAAGAGAGATGTTGCGCGGATTTGTATATGCATGTTTGACTTGCGAGAAGTCAAAGATTGAGCACCGAAGCTGCGGGGTTGATGCAACCTTTGGAGATTCCGGAATGGAAGTGGGACAACATTTCCATGGACTTTGTGGATGGGGTTGCCAAACACTGTGAGAGAGAGTCGACACTATTTGGGTGATTGTAGATAGGTTGACCAAGTCGCTCACTTTATTCCTATCAACATCACCTTTCTGTGCCAAAGTTGGCTAGGATTTACATTCGAGTAATTGTGAAGCTTCACGGGGTTCCAAGAGTATTGTGTCGGATAGAGACCCGCGGTTTACATCGAGTTTTGGGGAAGCTTGCGGGAGGCTTTGGGGTCCAAACGAGGTTGAGTTCGACTTACCATCCTCGGTGATGGTCGAGACAGAGAGAAACCATCCGATCTTTGGAGGATCTTTTGAGAGCTTGTGTGTTGGAGCGGGAGGTGCGTGGGATACGCATCTTCCACCGATTGAGTTCACCTATAATAACAGCTATCATTCGAGCATCGGGATGGCTCCTTTTGAGGCAATCTTTGTATGGGCGAGGTGCGAGAACTCCTTTGTGTTGGCATGAGTCCGGGAGAGTGTTGTCCTTGGACCGAGTTGGTTAGGGAGACTCACGAGAAGGTGAAAATGATCGGAGAGAGAAGATGAAAGAGTCTCGCAGTCGGCGAGAAAAGTTATCATGATAAGAGGAGGAAGGACTTGGAGTTTGGTGGTGAGCATGTGTTCTTGAGGTCACGCCTATGACCGGTGTTGGGCGTGCTCAAGGCAAAGAAGTTAACTCCAAGGTTTATTGGACCGTACCAAATCAAATCACCGAGAGGGTTGGAAAGGTTGCTTATAGGGTGGCCTTGCCACCCAATCTTCGAACTTGCACGATGTCTTCCACGTGTCACGGCCTAAGTATATTCCGAACCGTCTCATGTGATTCACATGGATGATGTAGAGTGCGTGAGAACCTCACCGTGGAGACTATGCCGGTGAGGATTGAGGATAGAGAAGTGAAGGTGTTGAGAGGAAAGACATTGCCTTGGTCAAGGTAGTGTGGTTGGGAGCCGCTTTGGTGAGAGTATGACTTGGGAGCCGGAAAGCAAGATCGGGAGTCCTATCCAGAGTTATTTGACTCAGTACAATTTCGAGGACGAAATCTCCTAAGTGGGGGAGAGTTGTAACACCCCAAATAATTTAATTAAGAAATTGATTAAATTGTTTAGGTGTTGCACTAATTTTTAATTATATTAAATTATAATATGGTGTTTATAATTTAGTATTTTATTTTAATTGAAGGGAGTGGTGGAAGAAATGGGCGGGGGTGTAAAAGGGCCCAAGGTGCACTTGGCCCAATATACATATACCCAAAGTGGAATTTTCTTTCATTTTGTGAAAGAAAGAAAGAAAGTTGCGAAGGAGAGGAGAGAAAAGAGAGAGCTCACACAGCGCAAACCCTAGGAGAAGAGGAGGAGAAGAGCAATTTCGTGGCTTGAAGCTTGGATTGTTGCGGTGGTTTTGTTCGTGACTCCGTTCCGGTTCTTCTCTACGGTTATTTTGAGGTAAGGGGAGTCTCACTCTATAATAGAGGAGATAATGGGTATTATATGTGTCATAGGGGCTGTTTTGATGTTAATTGATGATTGCATGTTGATTGATTCCTTAAATTTGATGAAATTGTTGGTAAAAATTGATTTAGGCGTGAGTTAGGGTTTTGTGATGTATGATTTTGTGATTTTGATGTTAATTGGTGATTTGAGTATGCAATTGGTTGTTTGATTATGCAATTAGGAGTGTTAGGAGGATTATTGGGTGAATTGGTTTGGAAGATTTTGGGAAAATTGGGGTTTTGGGGTTTGGGCGCCAAGATGCTAGGATTCTCGCGCCACAATATGCTGTTCAGCTAAGTTTAGAGTTTGTGCGGGAATGCTCTTGCCGGGCGCCACATTCTTTGGGAAAATGGCGCCACAATGCACCTTGCTCATGTCTTTGGAATATGTTTTGTGCGAGGTTGTTTCGCCAGGCGCCAAGTTCTTTGGGAAAATGGCGCCACAATGCCTTGTTTGTGTGTTGGAGTGCGTGTGTGCGCGATGTGGGCGCGCAAATGCTTTGCCCAGTGGTGCCCGAATGGCGCTGTGTCACCTTTATGCTTGATGTGCAGGTGAGTGAGTTCTTTGTCTGGCGCGAGAATGTGGGTATTTTGGAGCCCGGGAGTGCAACTTATATTTCTAAACACATTTTCTCGTGCCAACTTTTGTATTCACTGCCAACTTTCAATTTTAAACATTTTGGCTCGAGTGGTTTTCTAGTTGCGGTGTATTTTTGAAAATGTCCCTGGTGGGGCTCGTTTTGTGTGCGTTTTGGGGCCGGAGTGCAACTTATATTTCTAAACACATTTTCTCGTGCCAACTTTTGTATTCACCGCCAACTTTCAATTTTAAGTGTTTTGGCTCGGGTGGTTTGGTCGATTGCAAGTGTATTTTTGAAAATGTCCCGGTAGGGCCTCGTTTTGGGTGTGTTTTGGAGCCCTGGGGTGACACTTACTTTTCTAGGCACATTTCAACATGTGCAAATTTTGTGTTTACACGCCCAAATTCATTTTTAAACATTTTGGCTCGGGTGGTTTTTGGTTTGAAGGTGTTGGGTGCTGGCAGTGGGGCGCCAACTGTCTTTGCTGTGTCTTAGTTTGTGTCTCAAATCGTATGCGAGTTTGTGTCTAGGTCTGTGTTGCCCGAGCGCGGTTGCTAGGAAAGTGGCGCCCGATGGGTACATGTTGCCATAGGGGCGCCAAATCTTGAGTTTACGGCGCCTAGTCTTTGTGTTGCACCGGGGGCGCGAGAATGTGGGAAAATGGCGCTGGTGCCGCCAAGTGCCTAAGAGGGTCTTTGTTTTGGTCCCTAGGTGACGATTTGGTCCCTAGATGACTGCTTTTGGTCCTAAGTGGTGGTTTAAGTCCCCGAGTAAGGTTGGAGTGCCCTAGAGGAGAATAGTCAGGTGGGACATAATGGTGTGGAGGGTTTATAATGAGGTGATTGAGCATGCCATGGGGGCATGGGCCGGTGGGCCAAGTCGGGAGGGCAATAAAATGAGATGGACAACGAGGTAAGAGTAATGGGTGTATTGAATTGTTTGAAATGATGTTTGTGATGTACATGGAGTCTCATGCATACATTGGGCTCATGATCGTAGAGTTTATAATATGATGTGTGAAGCTTTGAGGCGGCGGGGCCTTATAAAATGATTGTGAAGCTCGAGGCGGCGGGGGCCTTATAAAGTGATTGTGAAGCTTCGAGGCGGCGGTGGGCCAATGGTACCACATGCATGATGACATTGCATACATTCTCATTAGTGCATGAATATTATTGATCAATGATTGGTGTGTTTGAGTCTTTGTACACTATGCTTATATATTGCTTATTATCACCTTTATTATATAGTTCGAGACTCACCCCTTTCATTGTTATTTACCACGGTGAGTCGGGAGTGAGGGCCTTCCACCTTCACTACTCCCCGAGTCGGTCTGCTCGATCGTAGCACCTGGGGGTGGGGTCTGCAAGCGTTGTTGTTACTGTTTGCTCCTTGTTGAGCCTTTATGTATTTGTTTTGATATTCTTTGGATTATCTTTGTTGAGATAATGATTGTTTTCCGCGCATTATGTGAAATTATATTTCTATGAGATATCTTACAGTGTTACGTATTTGGTTTTTGTTTAAGAGAAAGAGTTGTAGACGCTCCATTTCATTGAGTATTACTTTATGTTATACTATTAGTGTCTTTGAATGACTATGGCTAAACTGCGTGGTTCGCCACTAAGGCTAGAATTTCTTTCATTGGTATTGTATTTAGGAGGCATCGAGAGCCTTGCAAAAGTGGCCAATGCATTGCAAGTAGTATCGATTACGAGTAATCCCATAGTCGGCCAGATCCACTATTTTATAACACACTAAACTAGAAAATGATCAGAAAAGATTTTTGTACACTCTGATTTTTGATTTAAATTACCGGGTAGAAATGGGGTGTTACATCGAACATCCTGTGAGAAGGGAAGTCGAAACAATCCCTGATGTTGTGTTGGTTAAGAGAGGCCAAAATGCTGATGAAGTGGTTAGGCAAGTCCAGCAAAATAATTTTGGAGCCCAAAACAATTTGACTAATCTTGTCGAAACTATTCTAGCCTAGTATGGTCTCAATTTGGGCCTACACAGACCTAATTTTATATCACCCTTGTCAGATTATGTGTTACAAACTGAACTACCCAAGAGGTGGACATTCCTAAGTTCACAAAATTTGTTGTGGAAACTAGCGAATCTCTTCATTGAACACATTGCCCGTTATCTAACGAAATTTTGGAGATTTAGCGCACAATGAGAATTTGCGGATGAATTTTTTTTCCAAATTCTCTAACTAAAAATGCTTTTACTTGGTTCACCACTCTACCCCCACATTCGATCTTGATTGGGAATCGATTAGAAAAGCTTTTGACGAGCAATTCTATATGGGACAATCTAAGATTAGTCTCAAAGAACTAGCCGATGTTCGGCGTAAAGTGGCGAGAATCTATTGATGATTATTTCAATAGATTCGGACATCTCAAAGCCGAGTTCCTTACTCAAGTGCACGAACATGAGTTAGTCGAAACAATTGGCGGTGGTCTCGACTACTCGATTAGAAAGAAGTTAGACACTTTACACTTAAGAGATATGGCACAATTTGCTAACAGAGTTCGACAATTCGAAAGGCTCAAAGCTGAAAAGGATAGAACTAGTCGTTTCCATAAGAAAGAAAAGGTTGCATATGTCAATACTAATGGCAGCGAACAAGAATTCGACATTGCCTACCGGGATGTCGAAGAAAATGAGGTTGATATTGCAGAACTAAAACCTGGGCCTCCTTATACATGTAAACTGTTAAGGCCATCAAATGGAAAAAACCCTAAAATGATAAGTTTGTTGCAAAAACTTATACTTTTGATGTTAGTAAATGTGATGAAATTTTTGATCTGTTGGTTAATGATGGTCAAATAATAGTGCCTAAGGGCCTGAAAACGCCACCATTAGAGCAACGAAAGAAAAGAGGTTTTTGTAAATTCCATAACTTTTTAGGCCATAACACTTCTCGTTGTGTTCTTTTCAGGGACTTAGTCCAAAATGCTCTTAATGAAGGCAAACTCAAGTTTGGCGACAAATCAAAGCCTCCAATGCAAATCGACACTGACCCACTTCTTGTAGCAGATGCAATGTATCTTAAACCAGTTGATATTTTGGTTGTCGAAGCTGTAACACCCCATTTCTACCCTAAGCAATTTATAATAATTATCAGAGTTTAAAAATTATTTATTTTAATTCATCCAAACGGGATGCCACACTTACTTCATTAAAACAACGACAATACAAAACAATTCATCTTATAATGACAAAGCAATACGTAACACCACACATATGGGATGGAATCCTCAAAAAACTCATTAATGTAGTTCACATAATAGAACTTAATACGTCTCGCAGTGGAATGAAATTAAATCTCAGCAAAACCAATTCACAGTCTCAACAATAACGTATTATTCTCAAATAAAAATAGTTCAACAGTGAAACAAACAAACAAAGAGAAATCTACGCCCATCCCCTAGGTGCTACGTATCAGAGCAGACCGACTCGGGATGTGAAGGAAATAAGCCTTCACTCATGGTTACCTGGGGTAATAAACAACATAAGGGGTGAGTCTCAAACCACATAATAAGGCGTATAATAAGTAATATGCTAGAATATAGAACTACACCCATCACAGCAACACTCTTATATTTTATTTATATAAAGTCATATCACATCACTATCATTATATATATATATATATATATATATATATATATATATATATATATATTCATTTACATATATGTACACATATACTAGTTACAACAATATTCTTATATATACATATATTTTTATTACATTACAACAACTTCAGCAACATTTATTTATATATATATATATATATATATATATATATATATATATATATATATATATATATATCATACATATAACAACCTCTAAAGAACGTATATATATATATATATAACATTATACAGCAACTTAATTATATATGTATGTGTGTATATATATATATATATTGTACCCATAGCACTTACACAGTCCATATACAGCAACTTCTACAACATCTACACTTATGTATACATATACATATATATCAACATCTACACCGCATGA
This sequence comes from Oxytropis ochrocephala, assembly GCA_020916435.1. Classification (NCBI taxonomy): domain Eukaryota; kingdom Viridiplantae; phylum Streptophyta; class Magnoliopsida; order Fabales; family Fabaceae; genus Oxytropis; species Oxytropis ochrocephala. The sequence continues at coordinate 82,464,607 of CM037093.1, forward strand.
ATATCACACTACTCACATTTTATAATAACATAAGTATCACACCGTCACATCACACCCAACAATATTATCAATGATGTGTATGCATGTATGAGGTGCAAAATGCATGTGGTACCATCATCACTTCTCATAGCCAATTAGGCACGTCGCGACCACAGCCGAAAAATAAAACATCGAGACCGCAGCCTAAAAAAAATGCATCGTCGCGACCGAAGCCGAATGTATGCATGTAACTCCATGAACACACCACAAGCACAATTTCTCACAACAACAAGTCACACACATCATCAATTTCAATTACGACGTCGAGACCGCAACCTAAAATTCATCACCAAACCTGGTCTGTAGACCCATCATCACTCAACAACATCACTTAATCATACATCATCAACTTCATCATTTAATCATACATCATCAACTTCATCATTTAATCATTCATCATCAACTTAGTCCTAAGAAATTTGCCACAAGGACTAAAACATCACTAGAGGACCAAAACAACACTCAAGGACCTAAACAGCTCTAAAGGACCAAAACAGCACATAAGGGACCAAAACAGCACTAAAGGACCTAAACAGCACGAAAGGACCAAAACAACACATAAAGGACCAAAACAGCACTCAAGGACCAAAACATCACTCTAGGACCAAAACAGCACTCCAGGACCAAAACAACACTCCAGGACCAAAACAGCACCTAAGGACTAAACAGCACCAAAACTAGGCAACAGTATAAAGTGGCTCCCATTAGCCTAACATTTATAACACATGCTAATAAGTTAGGAAAATATTGACAAGTACAAAATCGATTCATGATTTCTTGTTTTTAAAAGGGGAATCGATTCATGGCTTCTTGTTTTCAAAAGAGGAATCGATTCATAGCTTATGTTCTTAAAGAGGGGAATCGATTCTTGCTTTCATTTCTAAGGGAGGGAATCAATTCTTGCTTTCACTTCTAAAGGAGGGAATCGATTCCTTGCTTTCATTTACTAAAGGGGGAAATCGATTCTTGTCTTCATTTCTAAAGGAGGGAATTGATTTCTAGCTCTCATTTCAAAGTGGGAAATCGATTTCTAGCTTCTTTTCAAAGTGGGAAATCGATTTCTAGCTCTCATTTCAAAGTGGGAAATCGATTTCTAGCTCTCATTTCAAAGTGGGAAATCGATTTCTAGCTCTCATTTTGGAAGAAAAAGGATTGATTCTTCTATTGATTTAAAATTCACAATTACAACATCACTGTTCAGAATACACTCATCAATCAATCCAGATACACTCATCACTGTTCAGAATCATTCAGATACACTCATCAATCAATCACATACAACACATAGAAAACATCAGTTCATCATACATTTCAATCATACATCAAAAACAACTATAAAATCACAAGATCAATATAAATCCTACAACCCACATACATCCCATTATAAACCCTATTATAAGGTAAGACCCACCCTTACCTTAAGTTTTTCGAAGATGATGATCCTACTACGAAGCACCAAAGTAACCACAGCAACAACTCTTCTTCTCATCTTCTCTCTTGTGCGATCTCCTTCTTTCTCTTTTCTCTCTGGTGCGATCTCTCTTCTCTCCTCTCTTCTTACGTTTCTTTCTTTCTTTCTTTCACAAATGATGCGAATTGCATCACTCCCTAATGCCTAGGAGCCTAAGTCAATGGGCTTGGGCTCTTGGGCCATTCCATACCACTCCTAATTCACGATTACTACTCCCTTTAATTAAAATAAAACAACACTTTAATAATTTAACATAACAATAATAGTGCAACACTTAAATAATTTTAATAAAATAATTAATTAAATTATTTAGGGTGTTACAACTCTCCCCCACTTAGGAAATTTCGTCCTCGAAATTCTTACATGATTCAAACAGCTCTGGATAAGACTCTCGCATCCTACTTTCTAGCTCCCAAGTCCTGCTCTCACCAGCAGCTCCCAACCAAACCACTTTTACCAAAGCAATCTCTTTCCTCTCGTGAGCCTTCACTTCTACATCTTCAATTCTCACCAAAGATAGTCTCCACAGTGAGATTATCTCGCACCTCCACATCATCCATGTGAATCACATGAGACGGGTCTGGAACATACTTCCGAAGTTGCGACACGTGAAACACGTCGTGCAAGTTCGAAAGATTAGGCGGCAAAGCCACCCTATAGGCAACATTTCCAACCCTCTCAGTGATCTGGTACGGCCCGATAAAACGAGGAGTCAACTTCTTCGATTTCAGTGCACGCCCAACACCAGTCATAGGTGTAACCCTCAAAAACACATGGTCACCAGCTTGGAATTCTAAATCTTTTCTCCTCCTATCATGGTAACTCTTTTGTCGACTCTGCGACGCTTTCATTTTCTCACGGATCATTTTCACCTTCTCCGTAGTTTCTCGAACAACTTCAGGTCCAAGAACAATACTTTCTCCAGACTCATGCCAACACAATAGAGTCCTACACCTCCGACCATATAGTGCCTCGAAAGGAGTCATCCCAATACTAGAATGGTAACTGTTGTTGTAAGTAAACTCAATCAACGGGAGATGTGTATCCCACGCACCTCCCTGCTCTAGTACACAAGACCTCAATAAATCTTCCAACGACCGAATGGTTCTCTCTCTGTGCATCCATCGATCGAGGATGATAAATGAACTCAACCTCAATTTGGACCCTAATGCCTCTTGCAAGCTCCTCCAGAAATCAGAAGTGAACCTAGGGTCTCTATCTGACACAATGCTCATCGGAACACCATGCAGCTTCACAATCACTTGGATATAGATCTCAGCCAACCTCGACACCGGATACGTGATATTGATAGGAATGAAGTATCAAATCACAGGCTTCAAAGCGGGGTCGACGAGGGCGGGTGAATTAATGTGACATCTGGGGCTGACGAGGACAAGGAGTGATCGTCGGTGCCCAAAAAGGTGGCATGGCAAAGAGCGGCTCCTGGCAGCTTCAAAGCGAAGGGGCGCGTGAATGAACCGAATACGCACCGGAATGAGAGGGATCCTGAGGCTGTGCAGGTATGGGACTGTACAGTTGAAGGAAGGCTTAAAAGACTTGATTTGGACTACCTATACTAACAAGGTGCATCTTCTTTTCGGGAGTCCACCCCATAAGAACTCCATAGTTAAGCGTGCTTGGCTTGGAGTAGTAGTGGGATGGGTGACCTTCTGGGAAGTTTTCCGGAAAGCATGCAAGTGAGGACAAAGCACGCTGAAAAGACTCGTGTTGGCTTGTGGGGCGATCGACACTTACAAAGCGATGCAGGATGTTCTGAAGCCCACTAAGGAGGTCATTCTTTGAAGATGTAGATTCAAAGGGGGTTAGTGATAACCCAAAGGTCGATGTCCAAATGGTTACGAGGACCAATATGAAGAGAAAATGAAGGTTGCTTATCCTAAGGCGGAGGAGGAGTTGATCGACTTCCTCAACCAGTTGCAAAATACGCAACACGAGAGGTGATGCTATGCCCAAGATGAAGTTACGTCTTCGACAAAGAAGCAACAAAGAATCTTGAAGGCTTGAAGCCCCATTGAAGCGTAAAGGGAATGAGTGCGATAAGAGACCAAAGTTCAACTTCAACAAAAGAGGTGTGCCATATAAGATTGTGCCTTCGACAAAGCGGCTGAGAAATATCAGATTAAGATCTTTGTTCCAACATCAAGTTACTTTCTTTGAGAAATGAGTTTACTCAGGTGGAAAGAGTGTTGGATACCGCCCCAAACCCACAAAAGGGAAGTACTAGTCTTTGCTGGCCAAAACAAGGCAAACAAGGCACTAGTCAAACAAGTATGCCTACATGACAATTACAAAGGTAAGAACCCTATGACTAGAACACAATGGCGCAAGTATCAGCGCCAAAAGAAGGCTCTTGCCTCGAGAAAGTCTTGCTCAAAGTTCTAAGAAAGGCAAGGGTAAAGAAATAAGCGTCGAAGTGGCTAGAAAGCCAGACCTTGAAAGGATATTTCCCCTTTATCAATCGTCGAGGAAGGCCTCAACAAAGAGTATGAAGAAATGGAATCGACTTCTCGATTACGAGCGACTTCGGCGTTATACGCATTGTGTCGATTCTTCCCATTGAATATGATGTAGTCTCGGAAGTGAATGAAGTCGAAAACAATTTCGAGGATATGGCTATTCATAAGCCAGTTTGCTACTATGTCTTGAATAATGGTTTGTCGAAGAGAAACACGCCATGTTCGAAAGGCCTGATGGTGGAATGAAGAGTCATATCAAACCTCTGTTTATTCAAGCAAAGGTTAACAATGTGGGGGTAAATAAACTCTCAGTCGATGGTGGTGCTGCAGTGAATTTAATGCCACAATGCTTGCTTAAAAAGATTTGCAATTCTGACACAGACTTAAGGCCACATAATGTAGTTGCTCACAAATTATGAAGGAAAAACTGGCCATTCACTTGGGGCCATTGAAGTCGAATTGGTTGTTGGCAGTTTTAAAAAATCAACATTGTTCATGGTAGTTGCATCCAAGGCAAATTATAACTTACTGCTTGGCAGAGAGAGTGGATACATACAGTAGGAGCAGTGTCGTCAACTTGCACTAGAGACTTTCCATCTGGAGAGAGGATGGATTGGTAGAGAATGTTGAAGGATATTAAAGTTACTTAATGGCAGAAGTAAACCATATTACAAAGAAGACTTTCAACAAGCAGTTGGCGAATATTGCGCCATGCACATCTTCTGATCTTGGTTATGTTCACCAAGATAATGTCTTCGCCTCAGTCAAGCTTCACCCAACCCATGGATTCATTTGGGAGAGGGAAGTAATAGGTGAGGAGAATTATCCTGAAGGTGTGATTCCACCAACTGGGTGGGAAATCATCGACAGTTAAATATGTCTAAGCCTAGTGCTTGGGATAGAATTACGGCCTATGTGGCCGAGAACAAACAAAAAGCGGCTTTGGAAGCCGAGATACAACAAAAAATGGTTGTCGAAATAGTAAAGACAATGATAAAGAGAATATGGTCGAGGACCAAAGGCTTGATTGTATTTATGATTACGAGCCATTAGGTTTTGAAAAAGACCCAATAGGTTCGACCAAAAAGATGCAAGCACAAGATTTCTTAGAATAAATTGACTTGGGAGATGGCTCTGTAAAAAGGCCAACATACATTAGTGCTAAAATTGATAAAGAATTGAGAATTCAAACCATTGAAATCTTAAAAGAATTCAAAGACTTCTTCGCAAGGGATTACAACGAATGGTTATTAGAACTGCCAGGTATGTCGAATGGTTAGAACTGCCAATATATTTCTGTATAGATTTTAGAGACTTGAATAATTCTACACCTAAGGATGAATATCCTATGCGATGCGCGAAATGTTAGTCGATTCAATGACGAGTTTTTGAATATTTGAGTTTGCTAGACGGTTATTCTAGCTATAATAAAAATTTTATTGCTGAGGAGGATGTGTCGAAAACAACATTTTGATGCCCAGGGGCCTTAGGCGTTTATGAATGGGTAGTAATGGCTTTTGGCCTAAAAATTGCTGGTGCAACATACCAAAGGGCAATGAATTCTATGTTCCATGACTTTATAGAAGATTTTATGCAAGTTTACATAGATGAAATTGTTGTTAAATCTTCATCGAAAGTGGTCATTTAGACCACCTTCGATGATCATTTGAAAGGATGAGGAAATATGGATTGAAAATGAATCCACTAAAATGTGCTTTCTGTGTAAGTGCAGTTGATTTCCTAGGGTTTGTTGTGCATAAAAAAGCCATTGAGATCAATCAAAACAAGACAAAAGCGATCTTGGAAACGAAAGCTCCTTCGAGAAAGAAAGAACTTCAATCATTCTTGGGAAAGATCAATTTCCTTAGGAGGTTCATATCAAACCTAAGTGGCAAGACTCAAGCTTTTTCGCCATTACTTCGACTGAAGAAAGAATATGTGTTTAGGCGGGAACCTGAACATCAGAAAGCTTTCGACGAGATCAAGTCTTATTTAGTTACACCACCTATCTTACTACCCCCTATTAGGCATAAGGTGATGAAATTGTACATAGCGACATCGAATCACAATAGGAAGTATGTTAGCACAAGAGGATGAAAATGGTGTCGAAACAAGACACCATCCTATTGAAAAATTGTGCCTATGTTTGTATTTCTCTTGTACAAAGTTAAAGCAATATATAAAGCCAGTTGACGTTTATGTTTATTCGCATTTTGATATTATTAAACATATGCTGTCGAAGCCAATATTGCATAGTAGGATTGGCAAATGGGCTTTAGCACTTTCTGAATATTCACTAACATATCAACCTTTGAAAGCTATAAAAGGTCAAGTTGTTGCTGACTTTATTGTCGACCACTCATTGGTTGAAGCAACACTGAGTTTCGTCGATGTTAAACCTTGGACTTTATATTTCGATGGGTCTAGTCATAAAAATGGCACTGGAATTGGGATTCTAATTGTTTCTCCAATGAAAATCCCAACGAAATATAACTTTAAAATCAATGGCTTTTGCTCCAATAATGAGACTGAATATGAAGCCTTAATAGCAGGACTTGAAATTTTGCTATAATTGGGGGCAAAAGACGTCAAAATAAAAGGTGATTCAGAGTTGGTTGTAAAGCAGTTAACGAAGGAGTACAAGTGTATTAAAGAAAATCTAATAGTGTACTTCGTTAAAGCCAATGCATTGTTAAAACATTTTAATTATGTTGATATCAACCATGTGCCTCGAATTGACAATCAAGAGGAAAATGATTTGGCACAAATTTCTTCAGGCTATAGAGTTTCCAAGGAAAAGCTAGAGAAACTCATAACAATTAAAGATAAAATTATTTCGACAGGCCATACACTGGATTGTCGATGCCAAAAGATGGGGGGCAGAGTCAGAAATGTTATCATTTAAAAATTTTGAAGTTGAAATTTTTGCCATCGACAATATGTTGAATAATGATTGGCAAAAGCATGTTGTCGAATACTTGGAAAATCCAACATGAGCAACTAGTCAAAAAACCAAGTATACCTTGAGCTATGTGATTATTGGAAATGAATTGTTTAAAAAGACCCCTGAGGGAGTTTTGCTTAAATGTCTTAGTGAAAGTGAAGCATATTTAGCAATATCCAATACTCATAGTGGAGCTTGTGGGTCTCATCAAGCAGGTCACAAGATGAAATGACTTTTGTTTCGACAAGGTTTGTTTTGGCCAACTATGTTGAAAGATTGTATAGAATTTGCTAAAGGTTGCCAAGAATGCCAAAAACATGCAGGAGTTCAACATGTACCTGCAAGTGAATTGCATTCAATAGTAAAACCGTGGCCATTTAGAGGTTTGGCTTTAGATTTAATTGGTGAGATTAAGCCAACTTCATCGAAAGGCCATCGTTATATATTGGTGGGAATAGACTACTTTACTAAGTGGGTTGAAGCCATTCCTTTGGGATACCAGAGACTTTACCACATATCAAGGTTCAGTCTTTATTGGATGAAAAATAGTAGAGTTTGCCTCTGAGACTGGATTCAGCTTATTGACTTCGACACATATTATGCACAGGCCAATGGTCAAGTAGAAGCAGCCAATAAAATTATCATTAACTTGATTAAAAAACATATTGGGCAAAAGCCTAGAAACTGGCATAAAACTCTTGATCAAGTATTATGGGCTTGTCAAACTTCTCCTAGGGAGTCGATCAATACTACTCCATTTAGGCTTACATTTGGGCATGATGCATCTTTACCAGTCGAAGTCTATTTGCAGTCGACCAGAATTCAAAGACAATTTGAAATTCCATCAGATCATTATTGGAATATGATTTTAGATGAGTTGGTCGATTTAGATGAAGAAAGATTATTTGCATTTGATGTCCTTATAAAGCGAAATAGAGAGTAGCTAAAGGATACAACAAAAATGTGAATTCAAAACCTTTGCCTTAGGAGATTTAGTTTGGAAAGTCATATTGCCTATGGACAAAAAGATATAGTCTTAGGCAAATGGTCACCAAATTGAGAAGAACCATTTCAAATTTATGAGATATTTTCTAAGCGTGCCTATGAAGTCGAAGAATTAGGCGATAGTCGAATTTTATGAGTAAATGGCAAATACTTAAAAAAGTATAAGCCAATATTGCAAGAAGTTAAAATAACGTAAGATTGAAATAGCAAAGAGAATTCAAATATGGAATTTCAAAAGTAAACTGCCAGAACATTGTCGAATTACAAAGACATTGTCAAATTACAAAAAAAAAACTTGGAGCAACCTTTGAATTTGGAAGCAGCCGGGTGGTAGTGAGAGCTTCGTCTTCGACCAACCTTTGAACTGCTGCCTCATGTTAGCTTAGAGCTGGCAAAATGGGTCGGGCCCGTCGGGCCGGGCTAGCCCGGAAAAACATAGGGCTTGGGCCGAAGGAATTGAGCCCATTTTTACACCTGGGCTTTTTTCCCCGGCCCTAAAAAGCCCGAGCCCGTTCCGGGCTAGCCCGATCGGGCCATGGGTAGCTCGCAGGCCTGTGATTAAAACAAAAAAGTAACCTAAAGTCACTTAGTCATTGTTGTGTGACAGTGTAGTGCTTCGTTCGGTGATCCAAATTGAAAAGTTCCAATTCACCAAAAAGCCAATTAATACTCATCAAATCATCATCAGCCATCCAAGTTCCAATTCATCAAAACACACCCTCCAAAAATGACTTGATGACTTGGTGGAGGAGTTCCAATTCCCCACACAAGTACAAGCATCAATTACGCTCCTCCAGCAAATTATAAACCCCCCCTTTCTCACTTACAAAGACCCATCAAAACAATACCTCTTCTTCTCTGTGTGGTTTCCACCATTTCTCACTAGCTCCGTCGCACGGAAAGCCGACAAGACCACGCACCACTGCTCACCATCGTTACAAAGTATGTTTTGAAACCTTTCTAAATTTGACAATGTTTCCCTAATTTTTCAATACTCTTCTAAGCCCTAAATATTTTTTGTTTGTTTTCTTTAGATTTGATCTGTGTTGTCTTTGCAATGGATGTTTTTGGTCTTTGGAAAAAATATTGAGGCCAATGCTGCTTTGTGGAACTATTTTGAAAAGCTTGGTATCAGTAAAGATGGGAAGGAAAAATGTAGATGTAAGGGTTGTGGAAATGAATTAGGTTGTATACCTAAAAATGGAACTTCTCACTTATTCCGTCATCTGAAAAATTGTAAATTTATTGCTCTGAGATTTTAGTCTTTTTTTGTTGAATGTTTTTTCTCTTGAGTTTTGCTACTAAGTTTGAGATTTTAGAATGTCTTTTCTTCTTTGGATTTTAGTGTTTTTCTGATGGATTTTATTGTTTCAACTACTAGCTTTTTAATGTTTACAATTCTTCTACTTAAGAGTAATATATTGATTCATCAAGATTGAAAATTGATGATAATTATTGATTGTTTATCATCACGGCTATTCCAATTGTTGGATTTTGATGCTATACTCACATCAAATATGATTTTAAATCAAAAACAATAGTGTTAAAAGATTGAAAATTAATGATAATTGATTAACTGTATTCAAGTATCTAGAGTTCGGTGCATAATAGAAAAAAAGAAAAAAAATTGGCGCACAATGCGGGCTAGCCCGAAAAGCCCGCAGCCCGCATAGAGCTGGGCTTGGGCTGAAAATGTTGAGCCCGAATTGACACCCGGGCTTTTTAGCCCGGACTATAGAAGCCCAAACCCAATGCGGGCCAAACCAATGTGGGTCGGGTAGCCCGTTTTGCTAGCTGTATGTTTCTTGGCCCTTTTCAAAGTGTTCAATAGCTAAAGGTGCTTCAGCTCGAAGTGCAACTTCCAAGGAATCTGGAGTTCATTGTCGAATGGAGGTTTTCTTCGAAGAAATTTTAGCATCTGACGCTTGGACTGCAGCCTACTCTTCATGTTGAAGTCTAGCCTCGCGCTCTCGGCTTGCGGCATCATTGTTTCTCTTTTGAAAGTCCCTTGCAATTTGCTCAAGAAGAGGCTCAAATTCGACAAGGAAGCCAATGAGAGATTTGTTGATGTCGATTTGTTGAGCTTGCGCAGCAATTCCTTAATTTCAAAGGTCACCATATGGTTTTGTTCAATGGCTTGGAACAAATCTACCTCCAGGACTTTAGTTCGAAGTTCTTGAATAAGATCCTCTTTTGAGCTTTCAGAAGTCCCACCAACAGAAGCGATCGAAGAGCTTTGTTTGTTCCCAGTCAAAGTAGACCTACTACTCAACATCAACTTCAAAGCTTCGAGAGGATTCTTACTTTTTAATTCCTTTAACTACTCTTGACTGTTAGTGGTGTTGGTCAAAGGTACAACCCCAAGTGAGTTAGCGTCTTTTGGGGACTCATCAACTTGTTCTGAATCTCCTTGTCCTTCATTTTCATTTTCCTCATCATCCTCCTTATCTCCTTCGTTGTCTCCTTCTTCTTCTTCATTTTGACTTGAGTTTGGAGTTGGGGGCAATTTGTGTGTTTCAGTCTCAGCATCATCATCTGGATTACCTTCGCCCATGTCAATATCTCCTTGCACTTGATTATGGTCAGAAACATCTTTCTCGACTTCGTAAGGTTGGTCGACCATGAATCCCTCAACTTCTCGATAAACAGCATCTTCCATTGGGTCGATGGGATTGTCTTGAGTCCGCTGTTCTTCGACAAACTTTTCAACTACTGGTTCAGCAGGAGCAGAGAGAGTTGAAGTAGGTGTTGGTTGCTTTGATTGTTTCTCGACATGACTGGTCTCTTTTTCCTATTTACAAATAATTGATGAGTTTCTTCATCATGTTGAAAAGATAAGGAAAAGATAGAAGGATTACTATTTACCTTTGATGCATTTTCCCCAATATGAGAGCCAACACTCTCAGGTTTGTTGGAGGCTTTCACAATTTTCTTTGGGGCCTTCTCTTGATTTGTTGGAGCCTTCTCTTTAGGTGGTTCCCTGGTTTGTCTTTGCTTTTCGACAGGAGTCTGTTTGAAAAGAGATTTTGGGATCTATTGGGCATGCTTTTTCTTCTTTTCTTTCTCAACTTGAGTTTTGGAAACCTCAGTTTGTTTGGGATTGTTTGCTGGTTCGTCAGACTAAAAATTCGACATTCATGTTAGCATAAACAAAAAAAAATATTCGCAAAGGGCAAAGAGGTGAGAAGTTCGACCTCTGAATCATCACTCACAATTGTGGTGTTGTTCTTTTTGGAATTTTTGAAGGGGGTAATAACGATGGAGTTGCTTGTCCTTTTTCGACTCTACAAAATAGGGATTGGTTAGTTGTCGAATCTAATACTTAAACCTAAAAGGAAAATTGTAAAAGTGTTTACCTCTGGTTTTACGTGGTTGTGGAGGTTTGTTACGCTTTGAAGAAGTACTAGTCTCTTTCTTTGACGCATTTTTGGCTGGTTTTGTTGTATCAGCTGTTTGAGTTGGAATTGGGAATTTTCTAAGAGTCTTATGCATCACCTATTTCGACGGTAGATGTCATTCGAACATGTTGATTGTCCAAATGGAGATTACCTCTAAACGTGTATATATCATGCTTAGTCGGAACTACTTTTTGGGCTGTCTTAGTTAAAAAATAGTTATTTAACGCCATAGTCGAGACACACATAAACCAGTCAGGAATTGGTGGTCGAAATGCCAAGGCCAGTTTACTGGTTGGCAAAGGCGGAAATTTAATTTCGTGATTCAAGGCAAAAAAGTATTTATCTAGTACATAAGGTGGAATTCCCATTGTTGGAAGTTTTTCAATAATCTTTTCTTTTAAAACTTTAGCAGCCTCATAAACAGTTCGACTAAGATGATTTGGATTATACACGGTTTCAAAGTAATTTTGAAAAGCTCGATTTTCTCGAATGTGCATACCTTGAGTTTTCTCTTTCTTGTTCTGCGAAGAAGGAAAAGCAGAAAGTAAGTTGGGTAGCAAAGAGCTTTCTTCAATAGTAGTGGATTTAAATTTGTAGTAATCTCTCCACCATTTGTAAATCTCTTTGGTGAAAAAGTATCACAATTTAAAAACATGTTGAAGGCTGCAGAAAATAGATCTTCTATGGATTGACCTATCTCTCTAGGTTTTAAAATAGCAAGCCTTATTCCTTCGACTCTCCTTTGGTTGACTATCTCGACCATGTCATCAAGAATATGAAGTTGAATTCTTGACACAAAAGTGGCAAGGATTGAAACAACCAAATTGGTCTTGAGACTAATAATTTTCCTTGAGGTTCGAGCCCCCTCAATTCAAAGGATCCAAACCCTAAAGATTCGTAGAGAGATCCTAGAATGAGTCGACTGAGACATACATCTCGACCTTCATGAAGTTGGATAGCTAAATCGACATACATTTTAGCTACCTGAAGTGATGAAGAGCAAAAGACAAAAGAAGAGAGCCACGAGTGAGGAAATCAATGTGTTCTATGTCGAAGACTTCTTCGTCATCGGTAATGTTCTGATCTTCGATGTACCCAGAGAATTTGGCACGCTTGAAGTCAAACTGATAGGTGTTGTTGGTATTGTTGGGATTGTAGATCTCTCCTGTCGGTTTGAGGCCAATTATTGCAGCCACATCCAGCAAGGTAGAAGTTAGCATGCCACATTTGAGATGTAGGTTTGTTTGTTGTAATATCCCAAAGTGCAATGCTCCAATGAGCATAAGGCTTTGATACCTAGGGCCATATCTCGACAGGTTGAATTAAGTCATAAAACCCTTGAGATTTCCAAGCTTCCCCTTTTTTCGACTCAATTTTGTTGAGCCAGTTAATGTAGGGTTCATTTTCTACATGAGGGGAAGACCTAAAGACCCTATTGGGGGCATTCATAAACCCCATTTCATATGGCCCTTCTACGAAAATCCTAGAGCATTTGTGGTAGCTAGGGAAGATTTCCTGGATTTTCTTGCTATCTTCAGGTGATTCTAGGAGAGGTCCAAGGAATGCATAGGTGTTTGGTGTAGGAGAAGGAATTAATACCTGTGATTTCTAGATTTGTGCACTTTCATTCTTCAAGTCTGGTTCATCCACCAACTGCTGTTTTCCAACGGTGGAAGAAGACTAGGTACCAGAAGCTGAAGCCATCTCGTTAATGGTGTAGAATGAGTAGAACCAGAAAGATATTGCGTCAATGGAGCTTGAGGAGAGAGTGCTGAGTTGCTGTTGTTATTTTTCTCACAGAGAAAATGAAGACAAAGGTGAAAAGCTTTTGTTTCATGGTGAAGAAGAAGAGAGGTTTTCAGAAAAGATCCAAGGAAGGTAAAAAGTGAATTGGAAGAGGAAGAAGTGCTTTTATACCTGTTTAAAAAGATAGAGAGAGAGAGAGAGAGAGAGTAATCATGGCAATGGCAGTTATGGAAAACGTGGGTGACATTTATGGAGAAAGTATGGGTTGTGGCAGTTTCAAGGTAAAACGTGGCTCATTATTGCTAAATAGACGGCGCAATCAAGTGTTTTTCTAAAAAGAAACATCTTTTCAATGCTGGAGACTGATGATGATGAAATTACAATACCTGACATAAAGTTGCTTGAATGAAAATTCAAAAATGTCATTTCCTTTCTTCGTTCAAAACTCAGTCGAAAAGACATTTTTGGGGGGCAATTTGTTAGCCTGCATTTCCGACGGGCTCAATTAAACGTAGGCAATGGGAGTTAATTCATTACTTTGAAGAAATATGTTGATTTTGACAGCACATTTCGACATTGAGAAATGTTAAAACATGTAACTGCTTTCACAGGCAGTTCGACAAAACCTTAGACTTAGCAAAGTTGAAGATTCAAAGGCAATGATGTCGACAATAAGAGGATCTGAAGACTGATGATGGTTTAGAGTTAAGTGGTCTGTCGAAATGTTGGCAGTTACATATGTAGTTGTTGTCAAATTAACTTGGCAGTTATGTTTTTAAACGTTGTAAGCAGTTATTAGTTTCCCTCTTAGTATAAATAGGAGTTTTTCATAAGAAAAACGGGTAACAATAAACGCATACAGAATTCTTACACTCAAAATTCCAAGTCAGAGAGAAAAGCAAGTTACAAAAGCATGTATGAATTTGTGTACCAATTCTTATTCATTCAATGCAATTTCTTTGTTTTCTTAAATATTTTTGCATCTTATTTGTTTTCTACATACTTTCATCTAATCCTAGTTACTTGAAGTAACTTTGACAGTTTCAGCATTTCTGAAACTGATAGTTATCTTCACCATTTTATTTAAAACTTTAAGAACATCAAGAACATTCATCAATTTCTGGAAATTATTCCACAAAATGTCCTAAGATCTTTTAGTTTGATCTTGCAAGTAACAATTTTTAAAACTAGTGATTGTTTACCAAAATTCACGATGCAAGAATTTTGTACATACGATTGGTTATTTAAATGTTGTGTTTTTTCTAATTTATCTTTCTATTTTTGAAACAGGTATTCACCCTACTGCTCTGATCTGCGACTCTCGGTTGGCTCGTTTACGATATCGATACTCTGAGGGCGTTTACCACGGATACAATATATTTTTTATTCTAATTTTTTTTAATCAAGTTTGATACATATTTAATTACTTACTTAAGTACGTAACATTTTTGTATTTTGTAGGTATTTTCTACACGCGATGATGGAGAAGAGTGGGCGAAAGCGGTTGGTTGAAGCATTGGAGTAGTGGTTATGAAAGTGAGATCTGACAAAGCTGGTAAGAGGGGGAGTCGAGATAAGATTGATTTTGGTTGTGAGAAGCAAGGGCAGTTTACTAACGATTCTAGAGTTTTCGGTTCTAAAAGAAGAAATTGTCTGTTTAGATTGAAAGCTACTTGCACTCTTCGTCGTGGGGGTTGGGGTGTGACAGTTAAGTATGGTCGACACACACATGAGTTGCTTAAAACCCCCATCGGGATGAATGCTTTTGGTCGTTTGTCTATGGCGCAAAAGGATATGGTTAATGAGCATGTTGATCTTGATGTTGGTCCGAAAGCTACTATTACTTCTTTGAATTGAAGAAGCAAGATCCGAAGAATGCCAGTACTCTTCCTCAAATTTATAGGCAGTGTCACAAACATCGGTCTACGAAGAGGGTTCCTAGAACAGACCTTCAGGAGGTATTGAGATTAATTGCATCACATAATTATTTATGTTGGAGCAGAAAGGTTCAGGGGTCTAATGTGGTCAGTGATATCATGTGGGCGCATCCCACTTCTATCAAATTACTCAGGTTGTTTCCGAAGGTTCTTATTCTTCACTCAACCTACAACACCAACAAATACAACTTGCCTCTTTTACAGATTGTGGGAGTCACTAACACAGAGTTAACTTTCCACGTTGCTTTTGCCTATATTGGACACGAGCTTGCTATTCATTTTACTTGGGTATTGCAGCAGCTGAAAGAAATATGTGACTTGCATGCGATTCAACCTCGGGTTTTCTTGACTGACAGAGATCTTGGTTGTATGTCTGGTATTCTTGATGTCTTTCCTTCTGCTACCAATTTGTTGTGTCATTGGCATGTGACAAAGAATGTCAAAGCGGAGATTAAAGAGTTGGTGCACAAGGATAGGTGCGAGGATGTCATCTCTCTTTGGCACTCTGTTGTTGATTCTCTTGACGAGTCAGAGTACTAAGCTAATTTGAAGATTTTTGAGGATTCATCTGCTGATAAACCTTCTCTTATTAAATATGTGCATGACACATGGTTGACACCGCACAAGGAGCGTTTTATCTTGGCATGGACTAATCATATCCCATGTAATGCCCCCAAAATAATTTAATTATTCATTTAATTAAGTTATTTAAGGCTTGCAACATTTATTTAAGTCAAATAATTAATTTGGGGTTTTATTTTATTCAGGAGGTGTTTAAGTTACTAGGAGGTGCAAATAAAGGGCCCATGGCCCATTAGTAGGCCCATATTCAAGCAAATAAACTTAGGGTGTAGGGTTTTTTCCCCATTTTGAAGAAAAGAAAGAAAAGGAGAGGGAGAGAAAGGGGGGAGGCCGACGGCCAGCTGAGGGGAAAGGGAGGGAGTGCAATTTTTCATCTTGGCTTGTGGCAAGTGGGTTTTGGTTCCATTCTTCCTCATTTTTCTTGCTCTTTCCATTAGTATAAGTTTCACCCACTCATTCCTTCTCTTTTTCTTTTTGCCATGAAAGGGGGTTTGAAGCTCAAAGTTGGTGAGTGGCTAGTTTTGGGTGGTTCTTGAAGTTGTAAAGGAGAGGGTACTAGTATTCTTCAATTCCTAAGGTTAGGGGGCTCTCTTTCATTCATAATAGGTTATATGATGAGTATTGTGTGTGGGTTAGGTTTTAGGGTGAGTAATTGATTGTTTAAGTGTTGTTTGAATTAATTGGGGTTGTGTTGAATTAAATTTGATGAACCCATGATGTTGTTGTTGAAATGAGCTTGATATGAAATATGTAAGTATGGTGTTTGGTGTATTGTTACAATGTGGTAGAAATATGAAATTGTGATAATTGTAAGATGTTGAATAAATTGCCCAAAAATGAATTGGAACTCAATTTGACAAATTTAAGTTGGTTGTTGTTGAAATGGGATTGTTATGCACTATTGTGTTTTTATGTGTGTGGGTGAATTGGTGTTGAATTTGGGAGTTTGAATCATTGTGCCAATATTGTGTTGGGTATGTGTGTTGTTGAAATGGGTGTTGGGTATGTGTGTTGTTGAATTGGGTGTATGGGTGGGTATGGGTGTATGGGTGTGTGTTGGAGAAATGGGAGTTTGGGTGTGTTGGTGTGGTTGTGTGGGTGGTGGCATGGCTAGGGGCGCCAAATGTGGCTGCCCCTTGCGCCTAAGTGCGTCTGGTGTGCAGTGTGTGAAGTGTGGCGCGGGCAGGGGCACCAAATGTGGCTGCCCCTTGCGCCTAAGTGCGCCTGGTGTGCAGTGTGTGAAGTGTGGCGCGCGAGCGGGCGCCAAAGTGGCGTGCCGTCGCCGGTGTGTCTGTGTGTCTTTGTGTTGGTGTGCTTAGCGCGGCGGCGCCAAATTGGCGTGCCCCGTGCGCTTGTGCCAGTGTTGTGTGTGTGGCTGGCGCGTAAGTGGCGCTTGCGCGCATCCTACGCGCAAAGGTCCCTGTCTGTTGGCGTGCAAGTCGCGCGTGAGTGGCGCGCGCCGCCGCCAGTCCCACATGCTCCACATGCATTGGCGCGCAAAGTCGCGCGCGTGAGTGGCGCGTCGCGCGCGCCATCCGCGTGTCTATTGGTCCTTCTATTGTGTTGCTTTGGTCCCTATGTGACTGTTTAGTCCTTAGGTGACCATTTAGTCCTTGTGGGTGTCGGTTTAGTCCTTAGGTGACCATTTAGTCCTTGTGGGTGTCGGTTTAGTCCTTATGTGACAAGTTGGTCCTTATGTGTGAGTTGGTCCTTGACATTAATTGCTAGCCTTAGAGCTATCATTAAGGGTGTGTTAATGGGCGATGTGTTTAATGATGAAAATAATCATAAGGGAGTGGGCTTCGGCCTTATTGTAAATTATTGGGAGTGCATGAAGGCTTATTTGGGTGATGGTGAATTAATTAATGACAATGGGAGTTTATTAAATGTGGGTGATTATGCTTCATGCATGTTGTGTTGAATATGGTGCGATTTGGGTGTGATTGGTGCATTGTTCATGGCGTCTCATAAACCATGTGCATTTATTTGGGTGATGAGGCTTAGTGATGATTGGGAGTGCCTCGAGGCTTAATTTGGGAGATGGATCCACATGCATGGCCCGTGGTGTTTGGGTATTGCATTACATGCATTAATCATGCATTTGATGGTGTTTCTTAGCGATTGTGAATTTGTTGATGTATATTGATACTTGTCGTGATTTGTGTTTGCTAGTTTACCTTCTCTAATATAATGCTTATCCTATTTGCTATTATTTATGTAAAGAGACTCACCTATATTGCTTTTATGTTGCTTCTCATGTCGCCAGCGAACGTGCGGTGATAGCGATTGAAGGTTCTTCTACCTTCTTTTTGGTGCAGTAGAGTCATGCTCGTCACGTAGCACCGGGGCGTAGTAGTTTATGTTCTTGACTTGATGTTGTTCCACTCTTTACTTTGTGATGTAAAAGAGTCAATACTAATATTTTGAGATATTCCGCCGAGTTATTCATTAGAAATTTTGTGATGTCTTGAGGCAGTGTATTTGAGGGCTCGTCCCAACTTTATGTGCTATGTATCAATGACATTATTTATGTGAGCATGTAATTGAGGTTAGTTCGTGTTGAAGTAAATGTGACACTCGCTTTCAATTGTGTGAAAAGATTTGAAAACTCTGATTTTATTAATTAAATAGTAGTCTATTAGAAGGGGGTGTTACATTAGTGGTATCAGAGCAGTTCGGTCTGTCCGGCCAAGTTGTCGATGTCTGTTAACCCTCGAGTCTTGGTACTCGTTCTAATTTATTTGATGGATAGCGATTGAAAGTTATATTGATTTATTGTGGATCTATGTGTGATTGAAATATGTAACTGTTGGCTGTAACATGGATTTTAGTTGTTTGCGACTGTTGTTTGTATCATTAAGATATGTGTGATTAAAAGAGTTCTAACGACGTCAAAAGAGTGAGAGTCGTGACGACGCCTTCGCACTACAGACTGCGTTAAAAGTCTTTTAAGGTGGTTGTTATAAATTTGAAAGAAAGTAGTTTTGTGACCTTAATTAATTGGTTGCATGAGTAGGAGGGATGATCACCCCAATAACTCATCACCAATGAAAGAAGCGACAATAACTTCGTTGTTATTATTAATTTTGGGATATATGTACCAATTTTAATTTGATTGATTGCTTGATTAGTTTTGTTTGAACTGGAAAATACGTTTACATAACCTAACCTTGGTGAGTTATATACTTGACAATATATGAAGGATAGCTTGTGGAATAGTTCTTTACACTTGATTGGCGTCTTTGCTAGGGTTGATTGTACACATGATGTATACAAGTTTAAGTTTGATTTGTGCTTAATTGTTTGAAGTTAGTATGCTAAAATGAAATGTTGTGTAATGTTATATTTTCATTATCTCAATTAAGGTTGCATAACTTGAAGTTTCGACATTTTCAGCGTTTCAATTTGGCTTGTTTAAGTGAGCATGATGTGATTTGTCAAAATTAAATGATTAACTTTCCTTACCTTCGAGTTTATGTCGGAAATTAAATTTTGAGTTAATAAGTAGTTGTTTAGGTGGTTGCATGCTCGGGTGATAGTAAGGTTGGGGTTCGCATATAGTTTCATTTTTGACAAAATTGTGAGTTCTATGGTTTTCGAAAAAACGGTACTTGGAAATTTGTGCTATTGGGAATGAATGTGATGTCAAATTAGTATTGAATTCTGTTCCCAAGTTGTTTTAGGATTTTTATTTCAAAATGTGACATGACTTCGGCTTTTGGACCGATTAGGTTGTGGTTTGATGTTGTTTGAAAATGATGAGGTTTTACTTATTTGCATGGTTAGATGAGTTAGAATCTTTATGGTATGTGAAGGTGAGTCCGATAATGACTGTCAAGGTTTTAGGAACAAATGTATACAATTTTAAGTACCTTCTGACTATGAACTACAATTGTGTAATTGTGTTCGTTTTTATGACTTAACTTTGGCCTTTGTTGTTGCTATCACTATTATTATTTTTCACTTCTTGATTTGTTTCACGTGGCTTCTAAATCTTATGATGAAACTATGCAACGAGACCTTTTGTGCACTTCTATTACTTGATTAGTTTTCTTTGCTAAATGTTGTGAGGGTATTTAATTTCATTTGTTTAAACTAATATCAAGTCTTGTATCAAAGCAATTGTATTATAATGCATGTGTTGGTTATTTTTCTTTGTGATGTGAAATCAGTTCAATTTGGTAGAATTATATGTTTCATGTTATTTTCTAGGAAGTTGTAAAATCGCATGTTACCCAATCCCTAGGAATAAATAGATCGAATATGATGCCTACATGTTTAATCTTTTCGGACTTGTGTGTTTAAAATTGTTTGCATGATTGGCTATGCTTATGTGGTGTTTGATGAAATGCATAAGTATGTGACGATTATAATTGGTTTTGGTGATTGATCATGATGAGTTTTACTTGCTTATGATTTACGTGCGTTTAAGGTATTTGTTTAGTATAACGCCCCAATTTTATTTAAATTTATTTTTAGATGAATTGGTTACTTATTTTGGGAATTAAAAATCATAGATAGAAACTACATCTGCGCGAGCTTTCCAACGAGTGGTCATTTGTTAAAATCGGCGTCGTTTGCTATTTTAATTAATTCGCGAAGTAGGTGTAGGGTGTTTGGCGCTTGACTCACGCCTAAGTCGCGCCCCAGCGCGCAAGTGCTGTGCGTGAGCAGCGTGAGTTTCTGCCGTTCGCGCCTAAGTCGCGCTGGCTCGCGCTCCGTCGCGAAGTTCAGCGTGCTATAATTTGCGTTTACTGCGCGGCTAGGGCATTTTCTTGCCGTTTTCACTCTTTTATCATATTTTTGTCTCTGGAGCTCCGATTGTGGCGCCGTTTGTTGCGTTCTTCTCGTATCGCAGAGGGCTTCAATAGGAGAGCAATTCCAGAGTTAGAATCCAGAAGTGGTGAGAACGAAAACTGATCTCCCTACAATCTAAGAGAGAGAGAACTTCGCGATCGTGAGAAGGAGAGAAGAAGTGTAGATCGCGAGGATTGTTCTTTGTGGTTTCGTTCGTACTCTCATTCATCTTCTCACAGACTTACGTTTAAGAGGTAAGGGTGAGCGTTTGGTTTAACATGATTGGGTATGTAGTGGGGTTTTGGGGGTTTATGTTGTTGATAAATTTAATGATATTGATGAATTTTGTGTCATTGATGAATTGTTGTTATTGATGAATTCGATGTGGTTGATGAATTCTCGTTGGTAGTGATGAATTTGATGTTATTGATGAATTTGAGGTTGTTGATGAAATTTTGATGGTGTTCTTGATGAAATCTTGATGATGTTCTTGGTGAAATTTTGATGATGTTCTTGAGGAAATTTTGATGATGTTTTGATGAAATTGGGTTGTGACGTTTTGGTGAAATTAAAATTGGCAATGTAATGACCTAGTTCATGATGAGTTGGTGAAATCGAATTCTACTTTGAATTTGATGTGGTTTTGAGTAAGTTAATGATTTGTGGTGATTTTTGATGAATTTGATGGTTGATGAGTTTGATAATCGCTTGATGATTGAATTAAGGGACAAAAGGTTTTTTTGGTGTTAATTAGGTGTGGAAGGATTGTTTGATGTTTCTTGGTGAGCTTTGATGATTTTAATTGGTGAAAAATTTAGTATTTTGGAGTTAAAATCGAGCGGGTGAAAAAGCGCACATTTTCGGAAAATTACGCATAATACATCTTTATTCACATGATTGGCGCCTCACTTGGCGCTGAAGTGGCGCTTCACACGCCAATGCAATGCCCACATTCTGCGTGTTTTACGTCCAATGGCGCCTCATTTGTCGCCTCATTTGGCGCTTCATGCGCCGATGGCTCAAGCTCTCAACTTTTTTATTTGTTTTGTCACTTTTTTTTGGCGAATATCTTTTGAGCAGGAACCCGATTGAGGTGTTCTAAGATGCGTTGGAAAGCTTATTCAGAGGCCTAACTGAATATTCTATTTTTAAGGTAAAATAAAATGTTTATTGTTGCTGTATTTACTAAGTAAATGGTGCTGTTTTTATGAAAATTGCGATACTATGTTTATATAAGTGAATTACTATGCAACGTTATATTATTAGTACACTAATTGACTATGGCTAGACTGTGGTTTACCACTAAGGTCAAATTTCTTTCATGATGTATTTGCTCTGTTTGGCTACCACGTGAACCCCACCAAATTTCGGAGATAAATTCTTACGGGTGGCCAATGCTGTGGTGAGTTGTAACTTTGGTCGAGTAATCCCATAGTCAATCAGTCAACTATTTTATGACACACTAAGCTAAAAGACAAATGAAGTATATATATGTCTTGAATGATGATGAGGATATGTGTGTTTATGATGATGTACTATGAATAGCGATGTTTTTGCGATGAGTGTACTCTATGAGTAATTGCTTGATGATGATGTATTATGATTTGTGATGATTGATGATGTGTATACTCTATGAGTATAATTATAGTGATGATGTATAATGATTGTGATGATTTGCGAAGGATACACTCTATGAGTGTTTTATAACGATGACGAAAGAGCTTTCTAGGTGAGTTTTGGTGAATTGCACATGTGTTTCATAGAGTCTCATGGCATGTGCATTATTTTGCGATGTATAGGCTTGGCCACTTTTGCGATGTTTTGCGATGTATAGGCTTGGCCACTTTTGCGATGTTTAGGCTTGGCCATTTTGCGATGATATGGTACCATCATGCATATGCCACAGTGGGGTTGCATCTTCATGCATAATCATGACTATGTATTGTTGTTGTTTGTGATTGGAGCCGGTGTTGCGTGATTACGATGTAGTGATGATGATAATATTGTGTGATTGCTGCTCTCATTTCTCTATTATGAACTTGATTATGTTTTATTGAAATTCTCACCCCCTTCCGCTTGGAATGTTGCTCTATTGTGGCAACGCTGCAGTAAATCGCGCGAGTGAAGGATCTGCTTGCCTTCCTTACTAGCTCTTGGGATGTTTGTCGTGTCGCTCTACGTCTTTGTAACACCTAGGGGCGTGAGTGTAGTTTGTTAAAATGTTTAACTAGATGAATAATGATTTTATTGCTACATTGCGACGTGTTTGAGAGTTATTAGTGAGGTGTTGTTTATTCCATTTGTGATGTGACTTATGAGGATTTGATTTCCCTTAACGGATGTTTTGTTGCACAAATTTTGAAGAGTGCAATTGATGAGTTTGCTTTAATGAAGTTGTAGCATTTCTTTTCTATCGATTAAAATAAATATTTTGAGAAAGAATTACTCTGATAAATGACATGTAATATAAGGGTAGAAAAGGGTGTTATAATAGTGGTATCGAGCGATTGATGCAATCCGGCCAAGTTGTCGATGTCGAGTCTAGTTATCTCCGAGTCTTGGTACTCGTTCTAACTATAATTTGTGTTGCAGTGATTAGCTGAATTGGCCAGACGGTATGACTGCTATTGTTAATACTGGTGTTGCTTATTGTCTTATTGCTACTATGTGTGTGTTTGCTCTGAGTACTTCGTGTATGAATGGAATGTGTTGCTTGGTGTGTTTTCTGTGTCTCTCGTCGATTTTCGACGAAGACTTTGTGGTGGATTTTGTTGTTTGCCGTTGGGTGTTTTTGGTATTGTTGATGAATTAATGATGTCGCTTTGGTGATTGAGCATATGAGATGATGAGTTGGATTTCGATTTGGGTGATTATGTAGGGTAGAGGTCGATTTTTAGTATATATGGTGAGAACATGTGATTGAACCATTTTTGAACTTAAACTAAAGATGTGAGGAAAAATATGTGTCATTCTAGTTAGGATCGTGACATATGTGATGATTAACGATATGTTTGGGTAATAGGGCGTGGTTGACAATAGTTTGAGGGTGTTGGATGTGGGGTTTAACTTGTGTGTGTTCTTTGTTCTTCTTTGAAAATAAAGCGTTCTTTGTTAGCCTTTAATGATATCTTTGTTAGCCCTTTTTATAAGTTCTTTGTAAACCGATTTTTAAGGTTCTTGTTTTTATAAATAAAATGGTTGAGGTTTTACCACTTTGTTTATGATTTAAAAAGGGATGCTACCCGAGCATGGAAATGAGATGTTTTTCAAGATTTCAAATACATTGTTACCCGAATTTTTAACGTGTTGTCTCTTGGAACTTGAAGATGTGTTACTAAAAATGTAGGGGTGATTTTACTTAAGATTGACGGGTGTATAGATGAGAAATGAAATTGGAGACGTTTTGAAAATGGATTCTTTGTTTTGAAAATCGGTATCCTATACATCCCCACGGGTGTATAGGCGCCAAATTCTAAGTGTGGGTAAACTTCGAGCTCGGGGCATATTTTACTGTGCCATCTTTTTGCGTTCGCGTGCCCAAACTCAATTTTAAACATTTTGGCTCGAGTGGTTTTGTTTTTGCGTGTCATTTTTGAGATGTGTATAGGCGCCGATTTATGTTGTGGTGCTTTTTTGATGCCGTGTGCTATTTGTTTGTGTTGTGATCTTTGTTTAATGTTGTGATGTTGGTCTTTGGTACACCTTGTGTGTTAGTGTTGTTGTGCGGTACCACTTAGATGGTTATTAAAATGATGCAATGAGTTCGAGTAAAAATCATGATGAAATCGAGGCACGCGGTGATAGTGATATTGAGAATAAAAATTAAGTCATTGTTTCTTTGTTTTGTCTCCTTTAGAAGAGACTCTACATCTCTTTGTTTTATTAAGAGTGATCTTTGTTGCCGTTTTAAAAATAGATCTTTCTTTGTTTTCTCAATTTTATGTTGTTGTTTCCCAAGATTAAAAGCGTTGTTCCTTGAATTAAGGATGTTGTTTTCTACAATTAAAGGTCTTTGAATTCTTCAAATTTTAATGTCTTTGTTTACTAAAACTTGAAGTGCTATTTTTGTAAATCTTAAACCTATTTATTTTTCCCGTAAATAAGAGTGCTATCATCTCAAATTCAAGAGTGTTGTTGATTAAAGTAAGAGTGATGTTTTCTTCAATTTAATTGTCTTTGTTTTTAAAATTTAAAGGTCTTTGCGTCCCCATATTTAAGGGTGATGTTTCCACTATTTTGCAAGTTTTCTTTGTTTTATGTGGTTCTCATTGCTTAGTTTTTATAAATAAAGAGTTGTTGTTTTGCATGTTTGTTCTTGTTGTTATTTTTGCGAATAAAGGATGTTGTTTCCTTAAGTTTATAGGTCTTGATTTATGAACTCACAGTGCACTGTTTTCAAAATTTAAGAGGATTTGTTTTTCCTATTTTTCTTTAGTCTTATTCTTTGTTTCTTTGGAGTTTTGGCTTAATGCCTATTTATTTTTGGAGTTGTTGTGTTGCTTGCTTTGTGTGATTGATGTGGTGTGTGCTTCACTTTGGTGAAGTTATGATGTGTTGTTGGTGTTATAATCGTAGCTAAGTTCGATCATAGCGTGAGAACCAAAGAAAACGAGGAGAGGTGAAGGTTAGATGTGTAAGGTGACGTAGGAGCCGAGGTGTGTAGTTACCGACTATAAGCGGGTCAAAATATATGGAAGTCGACGTATAAGTGTGACGAAATGCAGTGTTGCAAAGTTATCGAGTATGTGGGTGTCGGAAGTGTGAGTCGAAGGAATGTGTACGCGTCGAAGTTACATGTTGTACTTGGTGTCGGGGTGAAGTGTCGTGCGCGGTGGTGCGCCTAGCAGTAGTTGTTGAAGTGTGGTGAGTAAAAGCTTAAGTGTAGATGTATGTAGAAGCTAGGGTGGTTGAACCATAGAGTGCCTAAGTGCAGCGTATGGGTGACAAGAAGATTGAGTCTTGTTTCGTGAGTTGGAGTAAATTTTCGAGGACGAAAATATTCTTTAAGTGGGGGAGAGTTGTAACGCCCCAATTTTATTTAAATTTATTTTTAGATGAATTGGTTACTTATTTTGGGAATTAAAAATCATAGATAGAAACTACACTGCGAGAGCTTTCCAACGAGTGGTCATTTGTTAAAATCCGACGTCGTTTGCTATTTTAATTAATTCGCCAAGCAGGTGTAGGGTGTTTCGCGCTTGACTCACGCCTAAGTCGCGCCCCAAGCGCAAGTGCTGTGCGTGAGCAGCGTGAGTTTCTGCCGTTTCGCGCCTAAGTCGCGCCTGGCTCGCGCTCCGTGCGCGAGTTCGCGTATATAGCTGCGTTTCTGCGCAGCTAGGGCATTTTCTTGCCGTTTTCACTCTTTTTATCATATCTTTGTCTCTGGAGCTCCGATTGTGACGCCGTTTGTTGCGTTCTTCTCGTATCGCAGAGGGCTTCAATAGGAGAGCAATTCCAGAGTTAGAATCCAGAAGTGGTGAGAACGAAAACTGATCTCCCTACAATCTAAGAGAGAGAACTCGCGATCGTGAGAAGGAGAGAAGAAGTGTAGATCGCGAGGATTGTTCTTTGTGGTTTCGTTCGTACTCTCATTCATCTTCTACAGAGCTACGTTTAAGAGGTAAGGGTGAGCGTTCGGTTTAACATGATTGGGTATGTAGTGGGGTTTTGGGGGGGGGGGTTTTATGTTGTTGATAAATTTAATGATATTGATGAATTTTGTGTCATTGATGAATTGTTGTTATTGATGAATTCGATGTGGTTGATGAATTCTCGTTGGTAGTGATGAATTTGATGTTATTGATGAATTTGAGGTTGTTGATGAAATTTTGATGGTGTTCTTGATGAAATCTTGATGATGTTCTTGGTGAAATTTTGATGATGTTCTTGAGGAAATTTTGATGATGTTTTGATGAAATTGGGTTGTGACGTTTTGGTGAAATTAAAATTGGCAATGTAATGACCTAGTTCATGATGAGTTGGTGAAATCGGAATTCCTGCTGAATTTGATGTGGTTTTGAGTAAGTTAATGATTTGTGGTGATTTTTGATGAATTTGATGGTTGATGAGTTTGATAATCGCTTGATGATTGAATTAAGGGACAAAAGGTTTTTTTGGTGTTAATTAGGTGTGGAAGGATTGTTTGATGTTTCTTGGTGAGCTTTGATGATTTTAATTGGTGAAAAATTTCGTATTTTGAGTTAAAATCGAGTGAAAAACCGCACATTTTCGGGAAAATTTCGCATAATACATCGTTATTCTGCGGATTGGCGCCTCACTTGGCGCTGAAGTGGCGCTTCACACGCCAAATGTGCAATGCCCACATTCTGCGTGTTTTACGTCCAATGGCGCCTCATCGCGCGCCTCATCGGCGCTTCATGCGCGATGGCTCATTTCTCATTGTTTTTATTTGTTTTGTCATTTGTTTTTGGCGAATATCTTTTGAGCCGAACCCGATTGAGGTGTTCTAAGATGCGTTGGAAAGCTTATTCAGAGGCCTAACTGAATATTCTATTTTTAAGGCAAACTAAAATGTTTATTGTTGCTGTATTTACTAAGTAAATGGTGCTGTTTTTATGAAAATTGCGATACTATGTTTATATAAGTGAATTACTATGAAACGTTATATTATTAGTACACTAATTGACTATGGCTAGACTGTGGTTTACCACTAAGGTCGAAATTTCTTTCACGATGTATTTGCTCTGTTTGGCTACCACGTGAACCCCACCAAATTTCGGAGATAAATTCTTACCGAGTGGCCAATGCTGTGGTGAGTTGTAACTTTGGTCGAGTAATCCCATAGTCAATCAGTCCAACTATTTTATGACACACTAAGCTAAAAGACAAATGAAGTATATATATGTACTTGAATGATGATGAGGATATGTGTGTTTATGATGATGTACTATGAATAGCGATGTTTTTGCGATGAGTGTACTCTATGAGTAATTGCTTGATGATGATGTATTATGATTTGTGATGATTGATGATGTGTATACTCTATGAGTATAATTATAGTGATGATGTATAATGATTGTGATGATTTGCGAAGGATACACTCTATGAGTGTTTTATAACGATGACGAAGAGCACTCTAGGTGAGTTTTGGTGAATTGCACATGTGTTTCATAGAGTCTCATGGCATGTGCATTATTTTGCGATGGATAGGCTTGGCCATTTTGCGATGTTTTGCGATGTATAGGCTTCGGCCACTTTTGCGATGTTTTGCGATGTATAGGCTTCGGCCACTTTTGCGATGTTTTGCGATGTATAGGCTTCGGCCACTTTTGCGATGTTTAGGCTTCAGCCATTTTGCGATGATATGGTACCATCATGCATATGCCCCTGTGGGGTTGCATCTTCATGCATAATCATGACTATGTATTGTTGTTGTTTGTGATTGGAGCTGGTGTTGCGTGATTACGATGTAGTGATGATGATAATATTGTGTGATTGCCTGCTCTCATTTCTCTATTATGAACTTGATTATGTTTTATTGAAATTCTCACCCTTTCGCTTGGAATGTTGCTCTATTGTGGCAACGCTGCAGGTAACCGCGAGTGAAGGATCTGCTGCCTTCCTTACTAGCTCTTGGGATGTTTGTCGTGTCGCTCTCTGATACTGTAACACCTAGGGGGCGTGAGTGTAGTTTGTTAAAATGTTTAACTAGATGAATAATGATTTTATTGCTACATTGCGACGTGTTTGAGAGTTATTAGTGAGGTGTTGTTTATTCCGCTGTGATGTGACTTATGAGGATTTGATTTCCCTTAACGGATGTTTTGTTGCACAAATTTTGAAGAGTGCAATTGATGAGTTTGCTTTAATGAAGTTGTAGCATTTCTTTTCTATCGATTAAAATAAATATTTTGAGAAAGAATTACTCTGATAAATGACATGTAATATAAGGGTAGAAAAGGGGTGTTACATTTCGGCCTTTCTGAAACTTGTACTGTTTGCTTGGTCCAAAAATTGCGTGGCTGATTATTTTTGAAAATAGACTTAAGGCCGGTCGTTTTGGCACTGGTTTCGTTAAATTTGGAGTTGGGTAGCTCGAGTTATGAGTCCCCAAAGTTGGGTCAAATTTCTGGAGTTAAACTGAGAGTAGGTTCGGTTTTTGCAGGTTTTGTGTTCTCAATTGAACTCTGTTTTGAATGATTCTTATTTCATTGAAAAGTAGACTTAATTCATGCGAAATAGGCACTTTGGTTTCACGAAATTTCATTAAGAAATGAGAAAGAAAATTTGGTTACAAGTTGGGTAAAGAGTTCTGTCCGATTTTGACACCTCGGTGTAGTGTTTTGAACAACTGCACCAACTAGATACTTATTTTGAAAAAACTAAAATCATAGGTAGAAACTACACTCAGAGAGCTTTTCAACAAGTATGTATCTGTCGAAATCCGATGTCGTTTACTATTTTAATTAATTCGCCAAAGTAGGCGCATGGTTATAGAATTTTACTTTTTGAGTTTAGGTAGATTAGTTCGAGCGTTGAATAAGGCGATTAATTTGTTGAATAGATTGAAGTTGAATTTTGTTGTTGTTGTCGTGTTAATTGTTGATGTTAATGTTGTTGGGTATATGATAAATTGGTGATGATGCCACGAGTTGGCTATTTTATGGTGAGGGTTTGGTGACGGGAGCTCTGCTCCAATTTTTGTGTCTTGGGGGAAACTTAAATGGTGTTTGGGTAGTCGGGTAGGATTTGGATAACCTACAGGTTAGAATACCTATTTGGGGAGTAAGAGTGTAGAGGAGGATGTTTGGTCTGTTGCGTGTACGATAGAACATGGATGAGAACGGTTAGAGGTGATAAGAAGAATTGATGTTGATTTCATGAGTTGGCGTAGATTTTCGAGGACGAATATATTCCAAAATAATTTAATTATTCATTTAATTAAGTTATTTAAGGCTTGCAACATTTATTTAAGTCAAATAATTAATTTAGGGTTTTATTTTATTCAGGAGGTGTTTAAGTAACTAGGAGGTGCAAATAAAGGGCCCATGACCCATTAGTAGGCCCATATTCAAGGAAATAAACTTAGGGTGTAGGGTTTTCTCCCCATTTTGAAGAAAAGAAAGAAAAGGAGAGGAGAGAGAAGGGGGAGGCCGACGGCCAGCTGAGGGGAAAGGGAGGGAGTGCAATTTTTCATCTTGGCTTGTGGCAAGTGGGTTTTGGTTCCATTCTTCCTCATTTTTCTTGCTCTTTCCATTAGTATAAGTTTCGCCCACTCATTCCTTCTCTTTTTCTTTTTGCCATGGAAGGGGGTTTGAAGCTCAAAGTTGGTGAGTGGCTAGTTTTGGGTGGTTCTTGAAGTTGTAAAGGAGAGGGTACTAGTATTCTTCAATTCCTAAGGTTAGGGGGCTCTCTTTCATTCATAATAGGTTATATGATGAGTATTGTGTGTGGGTTAGGTTTTAGGGTTAGTAATTGATTGTTTATGCGTTGTTTGAATTAATTGGGGTTGTGTTGAATTAAATTTGATGAACCCATGATGTTGTTGTTGAAATGAGCTTGATATGAACTATGTAAGTATGGTGTTTGGTGTATTGTTACAATGTGGTGGAAATATGAAATTGTGATAATTGTAAGATGTTGAATAAATTGCCCAAAAATGAATTGGAACTCAATTTGATAAATTTAAGTTGGTTGTTGTTGAAATGGGATTGTTATGCAATATTGTGTTGTTTATGTGTGTGGGTGAATTGGTGTTGAATTTGGGAGTTTGAAGCATTGTGCCAATATTGTGTTGGGTATGTGTGTTGTTGAAATGGGTGTTGGGTATGTGTGTTGTTGAAATGGGTGTATGGGTGGGTATGGGTGTATGGGTGAGTGTTGGAGAAATGGGAGTTTGGGTGTGTTGGTGTGGTTGTGTGGGTGGTGGCATGGCTAGGGCGCCAAATGTGGCTGCCCTTGAGCCTTAGTGCGCTGGTGTGCGATGTGTGTGAGTGTGGCGCGGGCGGGGCGCCAAAGTGGCGTGCCGTGCGCGCGTGTGTCTGTGTGTCGTTGGTGTGCTTAGCGCGCGCGGCGCCAAATTGGCGTGCCCGTCGCGCGCTGCGATGTTGTGTGCGTGTCCGCGCGTAAGTGGCGCTGCGCGCATCCTACGCGCAAAGGTCCCTGTCTGTTGGCGCGCAGGTCGCGCGTGAGTGGCGCGCCGCGCGCCAGTCCCCTGTGCTCCCTGTCTGTTGGCGCGTGAGTGGCGCGTCGCGCGCAGCCCCCTGTGTCTATTGGTCCTTCTATTGTGTTGCTTTGGTCCCTATGTGACTGTTTAGTCCTTAGGTGACCATTTAGTCCTTGTGGGTGTCGGTTTAGTCCTTAGGTGACCATTTAGTCCTTGTGGGTGTCGGTTTAGTCCTTATGTGACTTGGTCCTTATGTGTGAGTTGGTCCTTGACATTAATTGCTAGCCTTAGAGCTATCATTAAGGGTGTGTTAATGGGCGATGTGTTTAATGATGAAAATAATCATAAGGGAGTGGGCTTCAGCCTTATTGTAAATTATTGGGAGTGCCCGCAAGGCTTATTTGGGTGATGGTGAATTAATTAATGACAATGGGAGTTTATTAAATGTGGGTGATTATGCTTCATGCATGTTGTGTTGAATATGGTCTGATTTGGGTGTGATTGGTGCATTGTTCATGGCGTCTCATAAACCATGTGCATTTATTTGGGTGATGAGGCTTCGACCGTGATTGGGAGTGCCCTCAAGGCTTAATTTGGGAGATGGATCCACATGCATGGCCCGTGGTGTTTGGGTATTGCATTACATGCATTAATCATGCATTTGATGGTGTTTCTTCGCGATTGTGAATTTGTTGATGTATATTGATACTTGTCGTGATTTGGCGCTGCTAGTTTACCTTCTCTAATATAATGCTTATCCTATTTGCTATTATTTATGTAAAGAGACTCACCCTATTGCTTTTATGTTGCTTCTCATGCCTCAAGAACGTGCGGTGATAGCGATTGAAGGTTCTTCTACCTTCTTTTTGGTCTGTAGAGTCATGCTCTGATACGTAGCACCGGGGGGCGTAGTAGTTTATGTTTACTGACTTGATGTTGTTCCACTCTTTACTTT
The DNA here is from genome assembly GCA_020916435.1 of Oxytropis ochrocephala. NCBI lineage: Eukaryota > Viridiplantae > Streptophyta > Magnoliopsida > Fabales > Fabaceae > Oxytropis > Oxytropis ochrocephala. Next base: position 82,496,084 of record CM037093.1, read on the forward strand.
GTGATGTAAGAGAGTCAATACTAATATTTTGAGATATTCATTGCGAGTTATTCATTAGAAATTTGTGATGTCTTGAGACAGTGTATTTGAGGGCTCGTCCCAACTTTATGTGCTATGTATCAATGACATTATTTATGTGAGTATGTAATTGAGGTTAGTTCGTGTTGAAGTAAATGTGACACTCGCTTTCAATTGTGTGAAAAGATTTGAAAACTCTGATTTTATTAATTAAATAGTAGTCTATTAGAAGGGGTGTTACATTAGTGGTATCGGAGCGATTCGGTGCAATCCGCCAAGTTGTCGATGTCTCATAACCCTCGAGTCTTGGTACTCGTTCAAAATTATATTTATGTTGTTTGTTTATTCTTTGTACCTTTGTTGGTTTTGTTCTTTCATTGACATGCCTTGTAATTTATTTGATGGATAGCGATTGAAAGTTATATTGATTTATTGTGGATCTATGTGTGATTGAAATATGTAACTGTTGGCTGTAACATGGATTTTAGTTGTTTGCGACTGTTGTTTGTATCATTAAGATATGTGTGATTAAAAGAGTTCTAACGACGTCAAAGGAGTGAGAGTCGTGACGACGCCTTCGCACTACAGACTGCGTTAAAAGTCTTTTAAGGTGGTTGTTATAAATTTGAAAGAAAGTAGTTTTGTGACCTTAATTAATTGGTTGCATGAGTAGGAGGGACTGATCACCCCAATAACTCATCACCAATGAAAGAGGCGACAATAACTCGTTGTTATTATTAATTTTGGGATATATGTACCAATTTTAATTTGATTGATTGCTTGATTAGTTTTGTTGGAACCTGGAAAGTACGTTTACATAACCTAACCTTGGTGAGTTATATACTTGACAATATATGAAGGATAGCTTGTGGAATAGTTCTTTACACTTGATTGACGTCTTTGCTAGGGTTGATTGTACCTGTGATGTATACAAGTTTAAGTTTGATTTGTGCTTAATTGTTTCGAAGTTAGTATGCTAAAATGAAATGTTGTGTAATGTTATATTTTCATTATCTCAATTAAGGTTGCATAACTTGAAGTTTCGACATTTTCAAATATTTTCAATTTGGCTTGTTTCGTGAGCATGATGTGATTTGTCAAAATTAAATGATTAACTTTCCTTACCTTCTGAGTTTATGTCGGAAATTAAATTTTGAGTTAATAAGTAGTTGTTTAGGTGGTTGCATGCTCGGGTGATAGTAAGGTTGGGGTTCGCATATAGTTTCCTTTTTGACAAAATTGTGAGTTCTATGGTTTTCGAAAAAACGGTACTTGGAAATTTGTGCTATTGGGAATGAATGTGATGTCAAATTAGTATTGAATTCTGTTCCCAAGTTGTTTTAGGATTTTTATTTCAAAATGTGACATGACTTCGGCTTTTGGACCGATTAGGTTGTGGTTTGATGTTGTTTGAAAATGACGAGGTTTTACTTATTTGCATGGATAGATGAGTTAGAATCTTTATGATATGTGAAGGTGAGTCCGATAATGACTGTCAAGGTTTTAGGAACAAATGTATACAATTTTAAGTACCTTCTGACTATGAACTACAATTGTGTAATTGTGTTCGTTTTTATGACTTAACTTTGGCCTTTGTTGTTGCTATCACTATTATTATTTGTCACTTCTTGATTTGTTTTACGTGGCTTCTAAATCTAATGATGAAACTGTGCAACGAGACCTTTTGTGCACTTCTATTACTTGATTAGTTTTCTTTGCTAAATGTTGACAGGGGTATTTAATTTCATTTGTTTAAACTAATATCAAGTCTTGTATTAAAGCAATTGTATTATAATGCATGTGTTGGTTATGTTTCTTTTGTGATGTGAAATCAGTTCAATTTGGTAGAATTATATGTTTCATGTTATTTTCTAGGGAAGTTGTAAAATCGCATGTTACCCAATCCCTAGGAATAAATATATCGAATATGATGCCTACATGTTTAATCTTTTCGGACTTGTGTGTTTAAAATTGTTTGCATGATTGGCTATGCTTATGTGGTGTTTGATGAAATGCATAAGTATGTGACGATTATAATTGGTTTTGGTGATTGATCATGATGAGTTTTACTTGCTTATGATTTCTGTGCGTTTCTGGGCGCTGTTTCGGCCTTTCTGAAACTGGTACTGTTTGCTTGGTCCAAAAATTGCGTGGCTGATTATTTTTGAAAATAGACTTAAGGCCGGTCGTTTTGGCACTGGTTTCGTTAAATTTGGAGTTGGGTAGCTCGAGTTATGAGTCCCCAAAGTTGGGTCAAATTTCTGGAGTCAAACTGAGAGTAGGTTCGGTTTTTGCAGGTTTTGTGTTCTCAATTGAACTCTGTTTTGAATGATTCTTATTTCATTGAAAAGTAGACTTAATTCTCTACTGAAATAGGCACTGGTTTCACGAAATTTCATTAAGAAATGAGAAAGAAAATTTGGTTACAAGTTGGGTAAAGAGTTCTGTCCGATTTTGACACCTCGGTGTAGTGTTTTGAACAACTGCACCAACTAGATACTTATTTTGAAAAACTAAAATCATAGGTAGAAACTACACTCAGAGAGCTTTTCAACAAGTATGTATCTGTCGAAAAATCGATGTCGTTTACTATTTTAATTAATTCGCCAAAGTAGGCGCATGGTTATAGAATTTTACTTTTTTGAGTTTAGGTAGATTAGTTCGAACGTTGAATAAGGGGCGATTAATTTGTTGAATAGATTGAAGTTGAATTTTGTTGTTGTTGTCGTGTTAATTGTTGATGTTAATGTTGTTGGGTATATGATAAATTGGTGATGATGCCACGAGTTGGCTATTTTATGGTGAGGGTTTGGTGGCGGGAGCTCTGCTCCAATTTTTGTGTCTTGGGGAAACTTAAATGGTGTTTGGGTAGTCGGGTAGGATTTGGATAACCTACGAGTTAGAATACCTATTTGGGGAGTAAGAGTGTAGAGGAGGATGTTTGGTGCATTGCGTATGCGATAGAACATGGATGAGAACGGTTAGAGGTGATAAGAAGAATTGATGTTGATTTCATGAGTTATGCGTAGATTTTCGAGGACGAATATATTCCAAAATAATTTAATTATTCATTTAATTAAGTTATTTAAGGCTTGCAACATTTATTTAAGTCAAATAATTAATTTAGGGTTTTATTTTATTCAGGAGGTGTTTAAGTAACTAGGAGGTGCAAATAAAGGGCCCATGACCCATTAGTAGGCCCATATTCAAGGAAATAAACTTAGGGTGTAGGGTTTTCTCCCATTTTGAAGAAAAGAAAGAAAAGGAGAGGAGAGAAAGGGGGAGCCGACGGCCACCGAGGGGAAAGGGAGGAGTGCAATTTTTCATCTTGGCTTGTGGCAAGTGGGTTTTGGTTCCATTCTTCCTCATTTTTCTTGCTCTTTCCATTAGTATAAGTTTCGCCCACTCATTCCTTCTCTTTTTCTTTTGCCATGGAAGGGGTTTGAAGCTCAAAGTTGGTGAGTGGCTAGTTTTGGGTGGTTCTTGAAGTTGTAAAGGAGAGGTACTAGTATTCTTCAATTCCTAAGGTTAGGGGCTCTCTTTCATTCATAATAGGTTATATGATGAGTATTGTGTGTGGGTTAGGTTTTAGGGTTAGTAATTGATTGTTTATGCGTTGTTTGAATTAATTGGGGTTGTGTTGAATTAAATTTGATGAACCCATGATGTTGTTGTTGAAATGAGCTTGATATGAACTATGTAAGTATGGTGTTTGGTGTATTGTTACAATGTGGTGGAAATATGAAATTGTGATAATTGTAAGATGTTGAATAAATTGCCCAAAATGAATTGGAACTCAATTTGATAAATTTAAGTTGGTTGTTGTTGAAATGGGATTGTTATGCAATGTTGTGTTGTTTATGTGTGTGGGTGAATTGGTGTTGAATTTGGGAGTTTGAAGCATTGTGCCAATATTGTGTTGGGTATGTGTGTTGTTGAAATGGGTGTTGGGTATGTGTGTTGTTGAAATGTGGCTGCCCCTTGCGCCTTAGTGCGCTCGGTGTGCGCAGTGTGTGAAGTGTGGAGCGGGCAGGGGCGCCAAAGTGGCGTGCCCTCGCCCGATGTCTGTGTGTCTTTGTGTTGGTGTGCTTAGCGCGCGCGGGCGCCAAATTGGCGTGCCCTGCGCGCTGCGCGTGAGTTGTGTGCGTGTGTCCGCGCGTAAGTGGCGCTTTGCGTGCATCCTACGCGCAGCGTCCTCGTCTGTTGGCGCGCGCAGCAGTTGTGCGTGAGTGGCGCGCGCGCGCGCCTCCCACGCTCCTCGCATGCTGTTGGCGCGCAAGTCGCGCGTGAGTGGCGCGTCGCGCACAGCGCCCTGTGTCTATTGGTCCTTCTATTGTGTTGCTTTGGTCCCTATGTGAGTCCTTAGGTGACCATTTAGTCCTTGTGGGTGTCGGTTTAGTCCTTATGTGACAAGTTGGTCCTTATGTGTGAGTTGGTCCTTGACATTAATTGCTAGCCTTAGAGCTATCATTAAGGGTGTGTTAATGGGCGATGTGTTTAATGATGGAAATAATCATAAGGGAGTGGGCTTCGGCCTTATTGTAAATTATTGGGAGTGCCCGCAAGGCTTATTTGGGTGATGGTGAATTAATTAATGACAATGGGAGTTTATTAAATGTGGGTGATTATGCTTCATGCATGTTGTGTTGAATATGGTGTGATTTGGGTGTGATTGGTGCATTGTTCATGGCGTCTCATAAACCATGTGCATTTATTTGGGTGATGAGGCTTCGGCCGTGATTGTGAGTGCCCTCAAGGCTTAATTTGGGAGATGGATCCACATGCATGACCCGTGGTGTTTGGGTATTGCATTACATGCATTAATCATGCATTTGATGGTGTTTCTTAGCGATTGTGAATTTGTTGATGTATATTGATACTTGTCGTGATTTGGCGCTGCTAGTTTACCTTCCCTAATATAATGCTTATCCTATTTGCTATTATTTATGTAAAGAGACTCACCCTACTGCTTTTATGTTGCTTCTCATGTCGCAACGCAGTGATGATAGCGATTGAAGGTTCTTCTACCTTCTTTTTGGTCTGTAGAGTCATGCTCTGATACGTAGCACCGGGGGGCGTAGTAGTTTATGTTTACTGACTTGATGTTGTTCCACTCTTTACTTTGTGATGTAAAAGAGTCAATACTAATATTTTGAGATATTCCGCTGCGAGTTATTCATTAGCGCTGTGATGTACTGAGACAGGTGTATTTGAGGGCTCGTCCCAACTTTATGTACTATGTATCAATGACATTTTTTATGTGAGCATGTAATTGAGGTTAGTTCGTTTTGAAGTAAATGTGACACTCGCTTTCAATTGTGTGAAAAGATTTGAAAACTCTGATTTTATTAATTAAATAGTAGTCTATTAGAAGGGGGTGTTACATCCCACACTGGGGGAATCGACCCCCCAAACAGTATTTTGGCATTTAGTATTTTTATCGTAGTTTAAATTTTTTTGACATGTGTTTAGTATTTTTAGCATAGTTTAAATTATTTTGACACGTGTTTAGTATTTTTATCGTAGTTTAAATTTTTTTGACACGTGTTTAGTATTTTTATCGTAATTTAAGTTTTTTTGACACGTGTTTAGTATTTTTATCGTAGTTTAAATTTTTTTGACCCGTGTTTAGTATTTTTATCATAGTTTAATTTTTTTTAACTCATGTTTATTATTTAAGAGCCGAGTCATTGCATTGGAGTTTGAAGAGACATTTGAAGACTTCTAGTGGTGATCTGTCTAAGTGTTTTATATCTATTGATGAGATGCTTACAATTCATTTTGATTAAATCATCGGGTCCTTTCAAAGAAGCATAAACATAATTGAAATCTCCTCCAATATTCCTTTGTTTAAAAATCTTCAAGGTCTTGTTTCATTAAATGCATTGGGTCATATGGTTAAAGAGTTTCAAAGATCGACATCTGCTGGGGTTGGATATGACAGAGGCCGGTGTGGGTGCATTAAAAAAAACACATCTTCGTCCGTGTGCTTGTAAGATAGGTGTGTATCATGCTTCCGGTTTTTCTATTCTGTTGGATGTTGTGGATGATCATTGGAAACATTTGAGCTTGGATGCAGTAGATGATTAATCCACCCAGGAAAAATCATCTGGCTGTGATATTTCTAATCAAATAGAGGCTATCTTGGCGTGATTTAATAAACTGAGTGAGGATGAGAAATTGTTTTGAAGAGGCAACTTAATGAGCTGGCATTCCCTTCTACATCTTCAATGGTTCCACCTAAATCTAAAGTCAAAACAAAAGGTGCACCAAAGAAGAAAAAATAGAAATTATATGATGTGAAACGTGATCCTTCTGGCTGGGAGCATTTAGATGAGAAGGTCAAATTGACTGAAGAATCTGGGACTTCTAATATAAAATCATCACAGCGGTCTTCTAAAAATACTTCACAGTGGTCTTCTAAAAATACTTCCTAGCGGGCTTCTAAATTATCCCAGGGTGCTTCTAGAATTTTATCACGCATAACAGCGAGAGTAAAATGCACGATTTACTGCTTGTTCCTAATCACGTCCACTCTTATGTTCAAAAATTATTGATGCTAGGGGCTGATGGTAATTGTGGTTTTAGAGCAATTGGGGTTGGTCTCGATATGGGTGAGGATAGTTGGCTTTGTCATTAGGCAAGATTTAATTCAAGAAACAAAGGAAAGGAGCCACTGTATACTAGTATGTTTGGGAAGAACAGACTTTTAGAGCTTCGCAAAGCCTTAACTATTCATTCCTACGGTTTTTAGCACGAGGAGAAGTGTTTGGATTTGCTAGAGATGGGTATTTTGTTGCAACCAAGTATAATGTCGCCTAGTTCATTTGTCTTTGAATATGAATTATACTTATCTGCCTTTGAGAGGTGTGTATGCTTTGTCTAGGTATAAGGTCATAGACTCATAGCTATTTTGAACAAGAACAATCAACATTGGTTGCATATTTCTATCTCTTCTACTTGTCTGTTGCCTCCTATTTCTGAAAAGGAAGCAGAGAAACAGCCAGAGCAAGTGATGCAACAACATGAACAAACTCCAGTGCAGAGTAGTGTACCTGCATCTGAAGTTCCTACACAGGCTACACCAGAAGTACCTGCACGGGCTACATCAACAACTGCAGAAATGCCCGAAGCCAGTGTGGAAGATCCTGGTGTGCCTATTGTCTTCTTTATTCATTCGCCACCAAAGGAAAGCCAAAGAAGATGAGAGCCAAGCATGTTGCTATGAGGCCACTCCCAGATTCAAGAAGAAAGAGTAAAAGGACCATTTTATGTTGTTTCAAGTATTATAATATGCTTAAGTAGTTTATCATATGCTTTCAATACTATGTGTTAAGTTTGAAATTATGTTTTATGTACTTTTGAGTAATCTCCCCCACTTTTGACACAGCAAAATTGAGTTTTTGAAAAGAACCATGCTAGATGGAAAGCTATCTAAAGCCAATGAATTTTTGGAAAACTAAGGTCAAAAATAGATTTTTACTAAAAATATAGAAGAGCATAAAGAATTAAGTTTGGGGAAATTCCATGAATACAAAAGCAAAAGTGTGAGAGCTTGGAGAGTTGATGCCATAGAAGGTCAAAAAGTACAAAAAAAGTGTCACAAAGTTTCAAAAGCTACACTTGCAGAGTCATATAAGAGTCCATCCCTTAAGTGCAAATTAACTCAAAATGAACAAAAGTTCAAAGACATGCATGTGGAGGTCGGTGAGGAGGCGGCGATGTACGCTACAAAAATTCTCAAAGAGTCACAAAAGCAGCTACACAAAGTGTACCCGCACCACCTACATCACTCACATTCCAAAAAAATGATGTATTTGCACTCACTGCAATAAGGCAATTGGCTCAACAAGTTTGAAACACCAAAAGCCCTTTGTTGTGCTTAGAGTCCCCGAATCTTGAAGAAATTGTTAGTCTCGGCTATATTTTGAAAAATCTCTAAAGGTGACTAAAAGTGTTCCACATTTTTCAAAAGCTAAAGAAAAACTCTTTATTTAGTTATGGAACCAATTGAGACTGAATGGGACACACACTCACACAAATGAGTTTTTATAACTCTGAATGTTTTAAGAAAGCAAAGGCACAGAAAAAAATTCCTGAAAAATGAAGCTCATAAAAGTATACACTTCAAACACTCTTTTTTGAAAAAGCGTGAGTTTAGATGTCTTTATTATTATAGTAGTTTTGTGTTTGTTTCTTTTTGTCGTTGCTTGAGGACAAACAACAATTTAAGTTTGGGGGTGTGATAACTCTATTTTATATAGTGTATTTCATAAATTTAAACTAAGATTATTGTTTATTTTCAAGTACATTAATATGTAAATATAGCTTATTTATTAAGAAAAAACATTTTAAGGATTCAAATGGATTAGGACAATGAATTAGGCAAAATGCATATATATCTTGTTAGGTTTGATGTTTTGTTCAGTGCAGCTACTTCAGGTGTACCCACATTGCCTACACTGCCTACACCTGCTAAATCAGCACTTTGCACCAAAACATCGAAGGACCAATTTGATACTTCAACACTTGATATGTGACGTCATGCCTAGTCATATGGAGCAGATCCACTTGCAGAATTCGGCGACCACTATCAAAGACAAGTTGAGAAGCTCACTTACTCAAGGACACGTGTCACTTCTTTATTGGATCACCCCATGTGAACTTCATGCAAAAGAGCAACTTGAGCAATTTGCTTGATGGGAGGTCTGCAACTAACCATGGTTACTGATCTCAATTGCAATTTCGCGCCAAAGGAAACCCTCCAAGGGAGGAAAGCTCACTTGCCTATAAATTTAGACCATCTCTTCACTTGCAAATCATCCTTCATCCAAGTTCTTAAAGGATCACTTGTTTTTCTTTATTTGTAGTTTAGTTTTAGTTTTTATTTAAGTTTCTGAAGAGAAGGAAGGTAAGGAGGTGCTTGACAACCACTCCCTTCACTTCTACTTGGAGGAAATTAAACTTGTGTAAGGCATTAGTATTGTACTTCAACTTTGGAAGCTCACACAAAAGATCTCCCCTTTGTGTAATCTCTATCCTTTTGAGATTTTTTTGTTATATTACTCATTTGATTATGCTCTTTGCAGATTCTTTCTATTATATTATGAGTAATATGAGCTAAATTCCTTTAGTTGAGATGTTGTAGCCTTGTAATGAACTTCTAAGTAAGTAAATGTGGTTTATGTAGTTTGTGCACTTTAACTCTTGTGTAATACTTCTTTCAAAGCTTATTCTGAATTTGATCACTTTAGAATAGGTAGACTTGTAGCAGCAGATATGGGTTACATTTAAGAAATCAAGAGTTAGTAAGAATAAGTGTTTTTAACAACATCTTTGTTAAACTAGTTTTAATAAGGCATTGATTGTTAAAACCGTCACTAGTGCAGAAAAGACTTTTACTATCGGTTATTTTGCACTTTTAGTATCGGTTATCTGTCGATACTAATTCGACCGATACTAAATGTCTGACATTTAGTATCGGTTAAATAATCGATACTAAATGTGACTTCTAGTATCGGATTTTCAAAAAACCGATACTAAATGACGTTTTTTTGGTGTTTTTTATGCCTTGAAAACGTACTATTAGTATCGGTTATTTAAATAACCGATACTAAATGTCACTTTTAGTATCGGTTATTTAAATAACCGATACTAATAGTCTTTTCAACATTGTGTTTGCTGTCTAAAAAATGACATTTAGTATCGGTTATTTAAATAACCGATACTAAAAGTGACATTTAGTATCGGTGATTTAAATAACCGATACTAATAGTCTTTTCAACATTGTGTTTGCTGTCTAAAAAATGACATTTAGTATCGGTTATTTAAATAACCGATACTAAATGTCACTTTTAGTATCGGTGATTTAAATAACCGATACTAATAGTCTTTTCAACATTGTGTTTTGTTGTCTAAAAAATGACATTTAGTATCGGTCATTTAAATAACCGATACTAAAAGTGACATTTAGTATCGGTTAATTTAAATAACCGATACTAAATGTCATTTTTTTGGTGTTTTTTAGGTGACTTTTAGCAACTCTAGTTATTCTTAAAGCAACTTAAACATGATTCTTGTAAAGTATCAAGGTATTGGAAACACCCTAAATGATTTCATTGCATAATGGAAATTTTATACAATATGTGTCAAATAGTTGTTTGTTTCCTAACAAAAGTATAACAAATGCTAATCTGAACTAATTGTTACAAAATGAAATGACCGAGTGCACAATTCTTTGTATGCCTTCCTAGCAAAATGCATGCGGACATTCCTTTGAATCACCAAACTAGAAGCCTCCCGCTGTAATCCTCATAAATTTGCCGAGCAAGTTGTCCCGTGATCGACATATAAAAATCCTAAGTTCAAGTTTTTACCTAAATACAACTAGTGAGATAATATTTCAAGAAACTTAGCGAGATACCTCTGACACGCCTTGTATCTCAGACAACAGATAGGCGAATCGAGACAAAACTTCGACGGGCCAAAAAGGAACGAACTTTCCTCCGAATAATCTTTGTGACTTTCCTAAGATCTCACTTCTATAAGTATCTAGTTCTCGCCATTTGACCAAATTCTAAGAAACAACTTTTGTTTTACCAATCACAAAGAATAAAGAGAACCATTAAAATAATTCGAAGACAACATATATCTACAAAGCTTTTGACAGACAGCACAAATAGCAAATTGAGTTTATTACACAGCAAAAAATGCAGTTCTCATTCCTAAACCTATTTATCTCAAGAAGTTCTACACCCATGGAATGGTCGTGTAACATGGAAGAACAAAGGAAATGAAACAATAAAGCGTAATCTCCAAAACTTTAACCAAATAAACCAAAATGAGTTATCTCGCTATTTGTTCCCAAGAAGTAAAACATTATTCGAACTTAAAAGAATGTAGTTTGGAGAGTTTTGTAAAACTCGAGTCAAAGAAGATTTACTGAATAATACATAGCAATTTTCTTATCCAAGTGATTCTTAGTTAACCGATTGCAAAGTGTTAGCCCCATTTTAAAAACAAGCATATCCTAGACTATGTTGATAAAATTCATTAACAATAATAAGTCTTTCAATGAATTAAAGGTCCGACCACATAATAATCAAGTACTGATATCCTTTAAGTCCAATCTTCTCCGAATTTCTCAAAGCAATCGACGACCTCATCGTAACTAAAATAATTACACAAAGTAAATCGAGATTTTTATAATAACAAAGCTAACAGACTTGAGAAGGAAGATTAACCGCTTAGATACCTTCCATCCAAAGCTTCAGTGCAAGAAGCCCAAATCGATCCACGAATTCATCAAACGTTTTTACGGTGGGATATCCAAAGACGACTTATCCTAATTGCCTCCATGACTCCCCGCAATCGATTACATCGCGCAATAAGAACAAACTCACAAGCCACAATTCAAACTCGCTTATAGTATTAACTGTTTGGCCAAGAAGAAGGACAGAAGAGCAAGCACACTTACCCCACAACGCAGCTTCTTTGCAAAACATTTTTGTTCTCAAAAATTCACGGCTTAAGAAGATTATTGGGTTTAACACACCGAATGTAGTGTGGCTCGGTTGAACTAAGAGTTTCAAGTAGTGATCGCAGCTGTTCTTTGAAAGACATATGAACGCAGCGATATCAAAACTCAGAAAAGATCGAAATCAATTCATGGTTCATTGACCAAAGAAAAAAACAACCTTAAACCGGGAACCTATAGAAGAGAATTTTGACTTATTGGATGACTCCTCCGGTGAGGGGGAAATAAACCCGATACAAAGGGACATGTGGAAGCATACGAAGTGCACAGTGTTCTGCAACAACATAATCTTTGTTCTTGTCCGAGAATAAATCGGTTTGATACGTGACCTAAAGTTTACATTGATTAGACATGAGTTTTCCAAATTAGAAATAAATCACATCTAGCATTCTCGCTCCTATATTCCATCAAGTAACTACTCTACTTATTATAATTATCTATCCGGAAGTATGCACCAACTATTCCCAACTTACATCACCAAAGATAATGGCAATTGTGAAGTCACTACGTGACAATTTGGGCTTGTTGAACCTTTTATGATTTTTGAATGTCGATCGACTTTTGCGCAAACGTTTCACGTGTTGATCTAGGAAACATACTTTGCAAAACACGTACACATACAAAACTATCTAAGATTGACAAAAACGCTTAAAAACTAAAGCGTAATAAATGAATGAATGAATGAATGAATGAATGAATGAATGAATGAATTAAGCGGTAGGTAGAGAGATATTAAGAACCAAAATATCGATACCAAATTACTAATTTAAAGATAGAGTACCAAGTATACATACCAAGCTTCATCGAGAAGAGCAATAATGCCGCCGGGTTTTACGTGAATGTGCCGGTACCTTCAGAAACTAGTGGTCAATATTCATCCATGTATTGACCACTCGCTCCTAATGCACACTAATTCCTAAGAGTGCCAGAATAACACCACAAAGACTCCTGGACAATACCAAGAGTATTTTGATCAAGAACAAGTTCATTCAAAATAAAGACAGAAAAAAAAAGCGATTGTAAAAGAATGAAGCTTACATCCACTTTCCACGACCTATTTTCCACCTTCACCTGAAACATAAACAAAAGCAATTCAATTAAAAAGGAACCAAGTTGAGGACACCAAAAAGTACACAAGATTGACGCTAGCATTAACACAAAGATCAACAAACACATCTAACCAAATACCGAAAGATACACTATATATAACAAAACCAAATAAAAAAGCCAAAACACCTACTTAAACAATTCTAATTTATCTCAGGACTCTAACAAGAGTTACATTCTAAACCAAGAGAATAAACTACATTACTTCAAAATTAAAACACAACCAACCAAAAACTCAAAGATACAATATAACTTCCTGAAAAAGACAACAAAACATTTACCATAAAGAAAGGATATGCTAGAAGTGATCGGTATATATAATAATAGTGTCCGTTGACATGGTATCCCTTAGTGGAAGCTCATCTCACGTGCATATTTTCCATAAAGAAAACAGAGAATAATAAATCGAGTTTAACAAACTAATTTTAGCATATTCAAGATTTTTTTGGTTTTCAATGAAGCACCCGACCTAATCACAATCTTTATCGAAGAACTTTTTCAATAACAAAGCAACTACAATCCTTAGCAGAGAACTTGACTAATATATATACAAAAGCAACATTATGAAGCATGGACTGGTCAAACATCATTCATCTACTGGAAATAACTAACAAGCAAGATAATAATATGGAAAGCAATAAAACTACTCATACTAACCCCCGCCAGAGAAAACAGTTGTCTCAATGCTTTGAAAAACAATAAAAAAACACCAAAATAAAGGAAACAGATTCCTTCCTTGGCTACTACAACAATAATTCGAGTTAGGGTTTCAAGTTCATGTGAGAAATCAATTACATGTTTAGCGTAAAAACACAAAATCACCGTAAGCTCAACAATAATTCGAGTTAGGGTTTCAAGTTCATGTGAGAAATCAATTACTCACCCAAACAGAAATTGTGTAGTGTAGGGAAGAAGAGGAGTGCTCACCGTCGTCGTCACAAGGAGGAGGAGGAAAACACACACTGCACTACGCATTTACCACTTGGGATTCCCAAACATCACAGATTTGTTTTCCCAAATTTCTCAAATCGATTTTCTTCTACCTACCTATTAGGGTTCTGGTTCTCTCACTCGATCACTCACCACCACCGTAAGAGTATACACGCAACGACCAGGAGAAGACAAAACTAGAGGAGGAGAAAATAACGATTCGAGATGGAGCATGGATGGCGGAGAATAGTCACATGCGATGCGACGACGGAGGTGAAGCACGACCAAGTGACACTGACTGCAAGTGCAAAGATGGAAGGTTTGCGAGGAAGAGGTAGATTTGCGAGGAAGAAGGAGATTTGCGAGGAAGAGGGCGAGAGAGTTGAGAACGCGAGAGAGCGTTACGTAATGTGAGTGAGGAGAGTGCGTGAGAAAGAAAAATTAGATTACCTTTAGTATCGGTTAACTGAAATCCCGATACTAAATGTGTTAAATTAGATGACCTTTAGTATCGGTTGACTAAAAAACCGATACTAAATGTGTTAGAGACACACATTTAGTATCGGTTGTTTAAACAACCGATACTAAATGTAAGCGTGAAAATTGAAAACTTCAATTTAATTTCAAAATTGCCATCAAGCGTACATTTTAGTATCGCTTGTTTAAACAACCGATATACTAAATGGTGTCATCTAAAGTCATTTTTGCACTAGTGCGTGTTAATTCCTAGACATAGGATAACATAGTTCTTAGGGTGATACAAAGGATGCTTAAGAGACACCTATTTAGCATGCCTAGACATAGGAAGCTTGTAATGAAACTCAAGAAAGCGATCAAAAGACACATACTATTACAATCGCATCTAGTGTACCTACACCGCATACTCCACTAAAAATCTTAGAAGTAATTTACTTGGTGAAAACATCTCAACTACTTTATCTCACTTGATTCCTTACACACATTTATTGTTTATATTGTTCTTATTCAATTTGTACACTCCAACCAATCGTGAATAGTGTAGACACACACTAAGTGTACACTCTAAACTGCATAAAGCTTTACATAATCCTGTGGGTTCGACCTTTTCTTATCATTATATTACTTGTATGACTATGTATACTTGCATACTATTTTCCACACCAATTATCCACGGGGCATTCAACTTATCTCTTCAAACGAATAGATCGATTTTGTGTAATGTATCGAGCGTGAAGTCACCACTAGTACAAGAACAACTAATGTTTTGTTATTTAACGCCAGTTTTATGTAATAGTTTTAAACACAAACACGTCGTCAATTTCGTAAATAAAATATAATATCTCTTTTAACGAGTTACAAGCATCAAATTCAATTCACATATCTCATTCCTAGCCGATGTGAAACTTAGCTACTCACACTTGAATTTTTCAACAATCACTCCTCACTCAGTGTGAGTCACCACACGTCGCTATTGCTCCCCCATAGAGGCAACCTTGGCTCGATACCAATTGTTGGGGAGTCCGGGGGAGCACAGGGAGAATTAATTACCGAGCTATCCAATGAACGGACCACCAAGAGACTTGGAAACCACATCTTTTGGGTAGAGATGTGGTGTCTAATTCTCTTGGTGGTCCGCTCATTGGATAACTCGGTATTCTCCCGTGCTCCCCGTAATCCCCAACAATTGGTATCGAGCCAAGGTTCGACTGTGGGGAGCGACTAGCGATGTGGGTGACTCACATTTGAGGGGAGATTGTTGAAAAATTCAAGTGTGAGTAGCTAAGTCCCACATCGGCTAGAAATGAGCTATGTGAATGACATATAAGATAGGGATCCATATACCTAATACCTTAAGGTTTTGGGTAGAGATGAGGTGTCCAAGTCTCCTCGGTGGTCCGCTCATTGGATAGTTCGGTAATTCTCCCGTGCTCCCCGACTCGCCCAACAAATTAAAATGAAGCTAGTAAAAATGATTTTGTAACACATTCGCCAAGTTTTCTATAGTTTATTATACCTTTTCTACATTAAATAGTAAACACATTTTAGAACAATCTCTTTTCAAACCGCTTAAAGATTTAAAGAATCGGTTCAACGGTTAAAGAAATATCACCAAGTCTTTATGGATATGATGCCTATTACAATGTTATTACGAGTAATGTTATTTAGCCAAAACATCCAGCCAAAAATAGTCAAAAATCAATGTACCACACCAATAATTAACCAAGTATGTTAGGTCATTAACCAACATGCTTTTCACGCTTTTTAGGCCATTGACAAAACTTGGTTAATTGGTTACTTAGTTAATGCCCTAAAAACTTAGTTAATTGGTATTGTAAGATGGTTTTTGACTATTTTTGAGTGAAAATATTTTGCCTAAAAACTTTACTTGGTACGATAGTATTTTGTTTGTTGTACTAGAATGGAAACCTTAAGCAAAATTGTTCCTAAAACTTGACCTTGTTGCCTAGGACTTACGCCATGGATACTTTATTTAAGTGTTGCAACATATTTTTATAATCTTTAGCAAATTTTGTTCATAAACCGTTGTTATCGTAACCGAGATCTCCCAATCCGTCGAACCGATCCGATCGGGAACTAGTGCCCTTCTCACCCGGTTGTTGCTTGCATAAACGGCTCAATTGCTTTTAATTTATTTTTTCACGTTTTTTGTTACAAAATGGCTTCCTACGGGAACCGAACCCTGCAACAGAAGGTGGTGCCGCACCACTTAACCACTGCGACAGCTTCGTACATGATATATACTATATATCTTACGTAAAGTATATATAATTAGGTACTAATTATGAATTTGGATATGTTGAGACTATTATTATTTCAGGGTTGTTTATTTAATTAGTTACTTATGATGTAATTATGAACTTATAGATTTAAATTTGTATAGTAAATTTGAAGAATTTTGTTAATTTTGTGTTGAGAATTTGTTTTATAGATTCTAATTGATGGCTTTGTTATGTACAAATTTATATATATCAAGTCAATTTTTAGTGTGTCCGACACATGCGGTCCGACCAAAGACCCGCTGGTCCGACCAAAGACCCTGTGACCTTTAAATTTATTCTTTCCTGTGTTAACCTAATTTATTTGTTTTAGTTGTTAACCCTTGTTTATGCGAGGAAAGACCCTGTCTGATTAACTATTATACGATCCAGAGTTTGAAAGAACAAGTAGGAAAAACAACAGTAGAACAAGGAAAAAAAACAGCTAGCAAAGAAAGGAAACAACAAGTAGAAACCTCTAGAGGATGAGAAAACACAAGTTCACATATTCCCGTAATGGATTACAACAACATTCCAAGCTACTGCATGATGTCACCTTTAGAGGTTTTTTGATGTCTAAGACTCCTATAGAAGCAATTCAAATCATATAGTCTAAGTTGAGTTTACTTTCTCTGAGTGTTTCTCTCTCTAACAGAATCATTGAGGTTGGCAGCAATGATGCAACACTAGATCGACTTAACAAAACTGATGGCATCCTTACCACAAAATCTTAAGGGGTTGCAAGAATCAAGAATGTGACGTGTGACTGAAAACCATCCTATAGGACACGAGCTTTTCCTGGGAAGAAGCAAAATATTTGAGGCTATTTCCAAAATTACAACTATCTAAGGGACAACAATTAAAATTTCAATCAAAGATAGGAAAATGCAGGACCTCGAATAGACCTCCTCCATACCAACAATGACAAGAAAGATCCAAAGAATATCGAATAGAACTACGAAGTTGGAAGAGAGCATTGTCGTCCATTCTTTGTGGTTGCGTAAGTGGAGAGCGCGTTGTAGTTTGTTCTCTTGGGTGTTGAAAGTTTTTTTTTTTTTTTGAAAGCCAACATAGATATATAATATATAGATGAGAACATGGGATACTCAGCCCATATACAAACGACAAAAGTCAACACAACAAAAAAAAAAGCCACAAAAGACTAAAGCTACCACTACAACAATACTGGCAAGCGGCGGCGGTTCAAAAAGAATTCTGCGGCGGTTTTTACCGCCGCGAAATGCACCTCCCGGCGGTCCCTCAACCACCGCAGTATTCTCCGCCGCGAGTATTCAGCGGCGGTTTTTGTAACCGCGGGCATAACCGCCTAGAGGAGTATTTGGCGGCGGTTGTGAGCGGCGGTTGGACATTTGCGGCGGTTTTGAACCGCCCCTACATAGTTGTTGAGTAAGCAAAATATGTGGCGTTTCGCGGCGGTTTTTGGTTTTTTGCGGCGGTTTTATAGTTGCGGCGGTTAGGAACCGCCCTTAAATAGGCCCTGTATTTGAGCAAAATTAGATTTTCACGGCGGTTTTTAGGCTTTTTGCGGCGGTTTTTTAAATCTGAGAGTAAAACCAGGACTTTCTTAAAGGCTGGTTTTTTTTTGGTTATTTATAACAATTCTTTCTTATATTATTTAAAAACGTGAACAAAAAATGCCAAGAATGCATCAAATAATTTAAACATACACAATGACAAAATTTTCATGCAATCATACATAATTCTAAAGTAAAATAACACAACATATAATATCAAAAGCACTGTTGCTCCAAAATATATCATAAGTACTGTTGCTCCAAAAGATTAAAAGGTATTGTGCTTAGGAATGTAAGAGCTCCCCAAAATAAGAACATGTTTTCAACACTACTAATAATAGGAAATCCGAAAACTAAAGACTAGATGACAGTCCATGTTGTGCAGGTATATGACTGGCAGATGAAGAGGGTATTGCTTCAGCAGGCGAACGTAAATCTGCAACCTGAAAAGCAGAGAAAGAGGGGAGAAAGGAACAAAAGTAAGAAATAAGAAATTGTATCTATTGATAGACAACATTATCATGCAAACCAAGTAAGATTTAGCATGGAACCAAAGAGAAGTAGAACTTGAATAATTATGATAAAAACAACTGCTAGAGACAGATAGTATTCTGAGTTTCTGACAGCTGACTGTGTAATTAACTAATTATCATGCAAACCAATTGATACCGTCAGCCTAACCAAAAAGCATGGTAAATATATGAGGAGTCTCAAAAAACTAAAATAGCAACTAAAATATGCCAGCTCTTCTTTAGGTTCTCCATCCCCAACTGACTGTGTAATTAACTTTTAGACGCTTTTCTTTAGAATCTCCATCCCCAACTGAATATAAAGTAAAACAAAAAATGAAAATCAAAAATTATAACTCATTAGAAATTATTAATTAATCCAAACTACTAAGAAGTAAATTGTATACCAATGACTTTAACTGACCACCATTTATTGGGCTTTTTCTGGACAGTGGGTAAAAAACTTCCATCTTCACCGTATAGGTCATTTTCAAATCCAAAGGATGGGTCAAAATCATCTAGAGGATCACTTTGAAAATTATCTTGAACTTCAGCAGGTGCAGATTGAGTCCTAAGAGTAAACCTCTTTTTCTTAGCCATTCCTGCAAAACCATATTTAGATTTAAGAGAGTTTGTATCAAATTGTTCATTTTTATGATTTTGAAGTATAGCATATTCTGGTCTGCTGAAATGGTTTGCCAGATTGTGCATTTTTATGATTTAGAATTTATTCTTTTGTGGTGTGGATTAAGACTCATGTGGAGTTGTTTGGAAGTATTGTTAAAGCTTGACTTTTCCAGCTTTGTGTTGCAAACTGACAAATCCAAACTGATTCTGAGTAGGCAATCAGCATTTTTGCTGTCTAAAAATAGCACAATTGTACAGTTTAAAAATGGCACAAATGTGCAGTTTTGCAGTTTAAAAATAGCACAATTGCTCTGTTAAATTCTGTTGAAACAATTTAAATATGCAGCAAAAATTTCTGCTATACTGCAATGGAATGGACAGATTGAAGCAATTATGCAGTAAAAAATTCTGTTATGCTGCAATGGACAGATTCAAGCAGTTATGCAATAACAAATTTAAGCATACTGCAATGGCATGCTAGTGCTACACGTTTATACACATTAAATTCATTCAATTCAATTCATTACAAAAATCTGCTTATAAACATATTCTAGCAGATTCAATTCATAACATAATTAATTACAAACATATGCTTCATTCATTACATAAACCATTACATGATTTCTTCATTCATTACATAATGCATTAACCAAAATACAAACATAAATATCTAAGAAACATTATTCATTCCATCATTATAACTCTAGACAATTGTGAACTGAAATCAGGATAAACCCTAAATAAAAATTGTGAAGTCAAATTAGGACAAATCGAAATTGTGAACTGAAATCAAGATAAACCCTAAATCGAAATCGTGAAGTGAACAAACGCTAAAGAAAGAGAGAACGAGAGAGAGAGTGAGAGAGAGAGAGAGAGAGAGAGAGAGAGGTGCACCTGGTTTGAGTGTCACGGAGGCGAGAGAGAGTGAGAGATTGAACGGAGTCGTGAGAGAGAGGAAAGCTGCCTTCTGGAAAAACTGAGCGTGTGTGAGAAAGAGGAAAGCTGAAGTGAACAAACGCTAAAGAGAGTGAGAGAGAGAGAGAGAGAGAGGCGCACCTGGTGGGTTTCACGGAGGCGAGAGAGAGCGAGAGAGAAAAACGGAGTTTCTGGAACTGTTGGTGCGTGAGAGTTTTCTGTGTTAAGTTTTTTTTATTAATTAAAATAAAAATAAAAATAAAAATAAAAATAAAAGAGGCGCTTAATGAAAAAAAAGGGGGGAGTTTTTTTTGACGAAAACAAAAGGGAGGGAGAGTGGTTTTTCAGACGAAAATTTGCAACCGCCGCAGTATAACCCCTAACCGCCGCCGTTTGACACAACAAAACTCAAACCGCCGCCGCTTACCAAATAACCGCTGCCGTTTACTGACTAACTGAGGCAGCCAAGTTAACCGCCGAACAAACCGCCGCTAAATGATAAGCGGCGGCGGTTTTCCCCAAACCGCCGTAGAATGACCGCCGCCGGTTACCAATTTTGTTGTAGTGTACCTCTTAGAAATGCAGTCAATAGGATCAACATATCACTCATAAAATAAGCGGGAGAGCGTTGTAGTTTGTTCCTTGGGTGTTGGAAAGTGAAGGTTCGGTCTTAGCTGTGTGGAGAGCATCATGGGTACTGGGAGGGGATTCATGGGTGTCACTATTTGCAAAAAATTAGAGTAGAGTGCACAAGGGTTATATAAAGGCTTAGACGTTTAGATTTTGTTTAAATGTTTAATTAGGAAATAGCTATACAAATGTTATTGAATTAACATCGTTGACCCCCAACCAGACATTATAACTGGTATGGATTATAAAAATACATGGAACGTTTTTGTAGCGCTTGTTAAAGGAAGTGCTATCAAATATTCCTAGTATTTTCACCCGTTACAACGCTTTTTGTTATAAATGCTTTAAAAGGCCGATTATAAAACCCCATTCTAGCATTTTACAACGCACAAACATCAAATCCTCTGTTCATTTTCAAACCAACCATGTCCCATCGCGACTATAACAAACTCTTCAACCTCATCCACAATTTTTTTTTAAACCAATATATCATCTACGAAATGTGGAGACTGATCTTTCGAGGTATCGGAGACCCATTTAAGGGGTTGACATCTCCCAACAAATTTTTTTCCGTACGCACCGACCAGAGATGGAACCCAAGACTATATGGTTAAGGGACTCAAATATTTAACACTCGTGTCATATCATGTTAATTCATCCACAAATCTTTGTTTCAATTCTCCCTAGAAACTACCTAATACCTATTGTACATCTAACTCTAATCCATTAATTGATTAAATTCCATTTACATGCATGTTAAAATAACGCATAACTTCCATGTAATTCCTCATCTCGAAATAATCTTAGCAGAGATTATTACTAATAAAATATTGGGATGAAGGTCATTTCTTTACATTTTCTATCAACAAATCAATTTAACAATGATACAAAAAGTAACAAAGTTGTCACTATTCCCTACACTAGTAAAAGGAAATTGAATATAATTTTTTATAAAATGATCTGAACTAGAAATAATCCAAATGGATATAATTACGAGGTAAAATGGGGTAAAAGACAATTCTTCACCATTTTCAATTAGCAACAGTCCATTTAACAACAACTCAAGGGGCAAAGGCAAATCATTTACAATATTACCTAATAGCTAATACTAAGGCTACAACTTACCGACCACAAGCATGCATTATAAGCTCTAACTTAGGGACATGATTTTTTTTTTACTTTCAGCATTGCACGGTCCTAATAGATTTTTCTAGGTAACCTACCGAATGTGGAGTGATGATTTTAAACCACTCCAACATTTCCTTCAACAAACAAACTACTACCTCCAGCAAACTTGAAATTGTGCATTTAACAAATTTAACTAGCCTAAAACAGTTTTGCAAATACCTAATACCTAATATAGGGAATGAGAAAAAGCTAACAAAAAACCTAATACCTGGGTTGAAGGTTACTAACACAGGAATGTATTCTGTGAAAGCGACAATTGTTGCGGCGAAGACTTGGAACGATGACAGGATGACTAGAAGGGGCAAAGCGGCTAAAAGAAAGAAAATGCAAGAATTGAGAGAGGAAGTAATTGGAGGTTTACCAGTAGTGGGGTGTGCGGCAAAGACAAGGTGCTCCGATATTGATAGGTAGTAGCTCTCAGTCGAAGGGAGGTAGAATTTGTTGAAACAAGAGTTGAGAGAGGGAGAGAGAGAGAGAGAGAGAGAGAGAGAGTAAAATGAGTGAATGGGAAGAACAAGGGGAAGACGTATATCAGAAAATTTCCAAAAGTCCTTTAAACCATACTGATAGGAACTTATCCATCGGTAATTTTAACGGTTAAATGTTTAACATACAAACAAAATGTTTTCACTTTATCGACAGTTATGTCTATCAGTAATTTAAGGGCCAAAATTTCGGCACTTAATGTTGCGTTAAAAACACACTTAGAGCAAGTGTACTCTTTCGCAAAAGTAGTATAAAAGATTATCGTCTCCACAGGGATTAATTAGCAAGTACCAAACTAGTCAAAATTATATATTGTTTTGACGAACAAATAATTTGATGTTTATAGAAACTAAAATAAAAAGAAATAAATAACAAATATTAAAATACAAGATTAAATTATTGGAGAGAGGTCTAGGGCATAGTTTCACTAGCAAGCTCTGATTCTTCTATGTCTAATTCTACCTGAATTCCCTTATTTTATTTAATTATCAATCCCTTTACTAAAACTATTAATCCAATTGGTCATTCGCGATTAATATTCTTTTTCCTAAATTAACCCTTGTTTGGTCATACAAGAATTTAAATTTAAGAAAAACATAAAGAACAAAAAGGTTGAATGATTGGAACACTATATTACAATTTGGTCATGCCCTAATTATAGCCTCAATTATCCTTTAGGCCTACCGACTAATTGAAGTACGGTCGCTAATCAATTAATTGATTATAAATATTGGACTATATTGTAATACATTAAATTTACAAGGGTATATTTGTAAAATCATTTTAGTCTGTTACCATGATTAGCTATTAACTAGATGAGTTAGTTTGAAGGATATGTCTCGGCCTTTCATCACATGTACACCAAAGACTTTCGTTTCATCGTGATGTACACACTGCTAGACATATTGTCGCTAATTCCAAATTTTCATGAGCGCAGAAACACATTGACATTGATTGTCATGTGGTTAGAGAATAACTTCAAGCTGGTTTATTCCATTTGCTCCCCGTCAGATCCTCTTTACAACTGGCCGATATTCTTACAAAGGCATTGGAACCTCAAGTCTTCAACAACTTACTCTCCAAGCTTGGAGTGCTCAACATTCACCCTCTAGCTTGAGGGGGGATATTGGTCTTTATTGTAATTCATTAAATTTACAAGGGTATATTTGTAAAATCATTTTAGTCTGTTACCATGATTAGCTATTAACTAGATGTGTAACACCCCCTTCTACATACGCTACTATTTAATTAAATTGAAATCAGAGTTTCAGAAAAATTTCAGTATGACCACACGAGGGTGCCACATTTAAACAAAATACTTCAAATAACTCCAAAATAATTAATAAAAATAAACTCCAAGTACGAGATACATAGCACCATAATAGATCCGAGGTAAACACCATTGCAGCGGAAATAACACAAATGTAAAACGTTGAAATACAGAATCTAATGGAATTTCAAAAGCATGAAATGAAATAACAAGTACTAAACGCCCCCCCGGTGCTACGTATCAGAGCTGACTCAACCAACTAGAAGAAGGTACCAATCACCTTCAGTCGCTGTCACCTGCACGTTGCCGACATGAGAAGCAACATAAAGCAGTAGGGTGAGTCTCTTTACATAAGTAATAACAAACAAAACAAGCAACACAATAGGGCAGGCCACTAGCACACCAAAATACAACCATATTCAATAGAGCAGGCAACTAACACACCAGACTACAATCATATTCAATACACCATTAATTTATAATCACCAAAAAAAGTCGCCATGTGCATGTAAGTGTATGAGATGCAACCCAAAACTCCACGGGCATATGCATGTGGATCCATCACCAAAATAGCCTTGAGGGCATTCACCAAAATATTTAATGAGGTCGAAGCCTATTCACCAAGAATGCATATGATTATACGACACCATGACTATGCACCATAACACCAAAATCACCAAAATATGCATTAGCATGCTCACCAATAGTTTATTTACTCACCAACGCCAAGAAAGGTCATAGACCCCCAATCACCAATATTCATTCACCATTTATTACACATCACCGTAAAGAACAGCCCTACAAGGACTAAAAACAACACCAAAAGGACCAAAAGAACACCAAGGACTAAACCCACACTAAGGACTAAAACCACACCAGGGACTAAAACCAACACCAAGTACTAAAACCACATCAAAGACTAAAAACAACATCTAGGAACTAAAAACAACACCTAGGGACTAAAACAACATCCCAAGGACTAAAAACACACCAGGGACTGAAACAACACCTAGACACAAAGCACACTTTGCGCCGCCATAGGTCGC
This sequence comes from Oxytropis ochrocephala, assembly GCA_020916435.1. Classification (NCBI taxonomy): domain Eukaryota; kingdom Viridiplantae; phylum Streptophyta; class Magnoliopsida; order Fabales; family Fabaceae; genus Oxytropis; species Oxytropis ochrocephala. Next base: position 82,520,637 of record CM037093.1, read on the forward strand.
TAAACCGGCGCCTTCTTCACTCTGACACGGCGCATGATGTTGCACTGGCACGCCAAAGTGGCGCCCATCACTTAGACACAGCGCATGATGTTGCGCTGGTCCAAAAGTGGTGCCCTTCACCTAGCACAGCAACACACAGCAACACAGGGCAGCCAAATTGGCGCCCTGCCATTAGACACCAGCACAACACAGTGCACTTGGGGCAGCCAAATGGCGCCCTGCACTAGAACACCAAAGACACACAAGGTGCATTTGGGCAACAAATGGCGCTCGCACTAAGACACTGCAACACAGCGCACTGGGCACCAAAGTGGCGCGCTTTTATGCGCAACACACGCCCACACACGCACAAAGAACACAGGCGCATGGGGCTCCCACACTTGGCGCCCCTGCCTGTGCCACACCAGCACACACGCAACACGCACCAGGCGCACTGGGCACGCCAATTCGACGCCCTTGCCTGCGCCACACACCAACACCCACACACACAGTAACACAGGCGCGCAGGGCGTGCCAATTTGGCACCTCGCTGCGCTTACACCCCACGCAAAGAACACCAGCGCACTTAGGCGCACAAAACCACCCCAATTTGGCTACTGCTCACAAAGACAACCCGATAGCAACCCCCAACACAACATCACCAAAACATCTTCATTCAAGCAATCAAACAAACACCTAACAAGCACCATAATTTCTCCTATTTAATTATATTGAATTGACAACTAATCACCTTAATACCAATTGACATCCACCAACAAATTCAAATTCAACAAGGAAACAATATTTACATTCAACAACAACACCACATAATCATGGCAATCAAATAACATAGTCATTCAATTCAATGAAATCACTCCTAACACCTACTCCTATGGAGACTAGTTCTATGAGTTATTAAGAATGGAAAGAGAGCCCCCTTACCTTTGTTAATGGAAGAAAACTCCTAAGCTTCAAGCAATCCACCCAAGATCAAGACTCCAAGCTTCTTCTCCCTCAAGCTTCTAGCGCTCCCTCTTCTCTTTTCTTCTCCTAGCCGATCGCACCTCTTCTCTCAACTACTTCTCACTTTTTAATTTTTGATTTTTCTCAATTGAGGGTTCCTCCTAAGACCCTAAGGTTTTTACTATCTTAACTTGGGCCACTTAACACTAATGGGCCCTATTTGCACACCCCTACTTACTTCAACCACTCCTTGACGTAATTAAATCACTACTCCCTTATTTACTACCCAACACCTCTTAGTTATATTAAACACCCTATTATTCTTTTAATATAACTAACCACTATAACACCTAATTAAATTAATCAAATAAATACTTGAATTATTTTGGGGTGTTACAACTCTCCCCCACTTAGATTTTCGTCCTCAAAAATATAACTAATATAGACATGGTTATGCTCTAACCAATTCCTACCCAAGGTTGCCTCTAAACCACCCAACGGCAAACAACAAAATGCACAACAAAGTCTCTCGTCGAAGATCGACAAGGACACAGAGAACACACTGTGCAATACTATACCACCATAACAGCATAATACAAGACTTAAACGCTCACAACATTCAACGGCGATAAATGAATATGTAACACCAAAGATCAACTATAGCAAGCAACGGAGTACCATTAATAATACACGTACTCTAGTCTCATTAGCCGCCTCGCACTCGCGAGAGCAAACACCTTCCCACTCACCTTCTCCTTCTTTGGCTTGGAGCACTTGGTACTAATATGCCCCATTTCCCCACAAATTGTAGCAAACAACATCCTTCTTCTCACACTTAGCAAATATATGACCTTCTTTGCCACACTTAAAGCACTTGTGCCATGCAACTGGACTCTTATATCCGTGCTTACCACACTTGTGGCACACAATGTTCGCAGGAGCATCTCCCCACTTGGCTTCTTGCCCAACCCTCTTCCCACTTGCCCTTACCACCGTAAACATCGTAGGCTTCCCACTAAACCGAGAACCTCTCTTCTCTTTCACTATCTTATATGAAGCATTGCTATCTTCCTCGTAAATCCTACAAACTGCCAACAAAATCGAAAAACACCCGAATCTTCCGTAACCAATCGCTTTCTTGATGTCATGCCTCAAACCATTCTCGAACTTGATACATTTCGAAAATTCAGAATTAGCATCATTAGTGTAATGTGGATAGAACTTAGCCAATTCCACGAACTTCGCCGCATACTCGGCCATAGACTTGTTCCCCTACTTCAGCTCCAGAAATTCCATTTCCTTCTTTCCTCTCACATCCTCTGGGTAATACTTCCTCATAAACTCTCTCTTAAACACATCCCATGAGATCTCTTCACCAGCAGCTTCCAATCTCTGCAGAGCTTCCAGCCACCAGTCATCGGCTTCTTCAGCTAACATATGAGTGCCATACCTCACCTTATGAGCAGGCGTGCAATCCATAACCCGGAAAATCCTCTCGATCTCTTTCAGCCATGCCAAAGCTCCATCAGGATCATACCGACCTTTGAAAGTGGGCGGATTCTCCCTTTGGAACGTGGCAACCTGAGCCATTGCCTCCAGAGCAGCAGCAAGAGCAGCATCATTTCGTCCCGCCATCTTAATTAATCATTGAAACAAGATTTCAGTCAGAACGAGTAACAAAACTCTAGAATTATAAGACTAACGACTCAACGACTTAGTCGGACAGACCGAACTGCTCTGATCCCACTAATGTAACACCCCCTTCTACATACGCTACTATTTAATTAAATTGAAATCAGAGTTTCAGATAAATTTCAGTGCGACCACACGAGGGTGCCACATTTAAACAAAATACCTCAAATAACTCCAAAATAATTAATAAAAATAAACTCCAAGTACGAGATACATAGCACCATAATAGATCCGAGGTAAACACCATTGCAGCGGAAATAACACAAATGTAAAACGTCGAAATACAGAATCTAATGGAATTTCAAAAGCATGAAATGAAATAACAAGTACTAAACGCCCCCCGGTGCTACGTATCAGAGCTGACTCAACCAACTAGAAGAAGGTACCAATCACCTTCAGTCGCTGTCACCTGCACGTTGCCGACATGAGAAGCAACATAAAGCAGTAGGGTGAGTCTCTTTACATAAGTAATAACAAACAAAACAAGCAACACAATAGGGCAGGCCATTAGCACACCAAAATACAACCATATTCAATAGAGCAGGCAACTAACACACCAGACTACAATCATATTCAATACACCATTAATTTATAATCACCAAAAAAAGTCGCCATGTGCATGTAAGTGTATGAGATGTAGCCCAAAACTCCACGGGCATATGCATGTGGATCCATCACCAAAATAGCCTTGAGGGCATTCACCAAAATATTTAATGAGGCCGAAGCCTATTCACCAAGAATGCATATGATTATGCGACACAATGACTATGCACCATATCACCAAAATCACCAAAATATGCATTAGCATGCTCACCAATAGTTTATTTACTCACCAACGCCAAGAAAGGTCATAGACCCCCAATCACCAATATTCATTCACCATTTATTACACATCACCGTAAAGAACAGCCCTACAAGGACTGAAAACAACACCAAAAGGACCAAAAGAACACCAAGGACTAAACCCACACTAAGGACTAAAACCACACCAGGGACTAAAACCAACACCAAGTACTAAAACAACATCAAGGACTAAAAACAACACCTAGGGACTAAAAACAACACCTAGGGACTAAAACAACATCCCAAGGACTAAAAACACACCAGGGACTGAAACAACACCTAGACACAGGCGCACACTGCTGCGCCATAGGCTGCCAAACTGGCGCCCTTCACCTAGACACGGGCGCAAGATGTTGCGCCTGGTCACGCAAAGTGGCGCCATCACTTAGACACAAAGCGCATGATGTTGCGCGCCACGCCGCAAAGTGGCGCCCTTCACCTAGCACAGCAACACACAACAACACAGGGCAACCAAATTGGCGCCCTGCCATTAGACACCAGCACAACACAGTGCACTTGGGCAGCCAAATGGCGCCCTGCACTAGAACACTAGCACACACAAAGGTATTTGGGCAACCAAAATGGCGCTCGCACTAGGACACTGCAACACAGCGCGCTTGGCAGCCAAAGTGGCGCTCTTATGCGCAACATACCACACACACGCACAAAGAACACAGCGCATGGGGTGCGCACACTTGGCGCCCGCCTGCGCCACACCAAACACACACACATAGGCACCAGCGCACTGGCACGCCACCCGCGCCTCTTGCTGCGCCACACACCAACACCCACACACACGGTAACACAGGCGCGCAGGGCGTGCCAATTTGGCGCCCGCACACGCTTACACCCCACGCAAAGAACACCAGCGCACTTAGGCGCACAAAACCAGCCAATTTGGCGCCCCCCTGTTCACAGCACAACCCGATAGCAACCCCCAACACAACATCACCAAAACATCTTCATTCAAGCAATCAAACAAACACCTAACAAGCACCATAATTTCTCCTATTTAATTATATTGAATTGACAACTAATCACCTTAATACCAATTGACATCCACCAACAAATTCAAATTCAACAAGGAAACAATATTTACATTCAACAACAACACCACATAATCATGGCAATCAAATAACATAGTCATTCAATTCAATGAAATCACTCCTAACACCTACTCCTATGGAGACTAGTTCTATGAGTTATTAAGAATGGAAAGAGAGCCCCCTTACCTTTGTTAATGGAAGAAAACTCCTAAGCTTCAAGCAATCCACCCAAGATCAAGACTCCAAGCTTCTTCTCCCTCAAGCTTCTAGCGCTCCCTCTTCTCTTTTCTTCTCCTAGCCGATCGCACCTCTTCTCTCAACTACTTCTCACTTTTTAATTTTTGATTTTTCTCAATTGAGGGTTCCTCCTAAGACCCTAAGGTTTTTACTATCTTAACTTGGTCCACTTAACACTAATGGGCCCTATTTGCACACCCCTACTTACTTGAACCACTCCTTGACGTAATTAAATCACTACTCCATTATTTATTACCCAACACCTCTTAGTTATATTAAACACCCTATTATTCTTTTAATATAACTAACCACTATAACACCTAATTAAATTAATCAAATAAATACTTGAATTATTTTGGGGTGTTACAAGATGAGTTAGCTAGTAGGTCAAGATAGTTAGTCTTTATCTTTTCTTCGGTTTGGTAAAGTTGTTCTAGATAGTTACAACCACCAGAACTGATTCATTAGAGCTTGTATAAAATCATCAGTGATTCATTCAATGGAATAACACACAATTCATTTTTCTTATGAATCCTTTTATGGTATCAGAGCAGAATCATTATGCTTTGGGTGCCGATCATCTTCATCATCACGTTTTCTCGTCACACAATTTCGAAATCAACAACAATGGCAGAAATTGTAACCACTACCGAAGAATTGGATTCATAGGAACAAGGAAAGAAATCGAAAGATCCCGCACTCAACCTTACCAAATTTCTACTACCTCCATCCATCGGAAAATCCAGGTACCATCCTTGTTACGCCGGCGATGAACGGAAGCAATTATGAAACCTGGGCAAAGAAAATGAAGAGGGCGCTCCTAACCAAGAACAAGATCAAATTTATCAACGGGAAAATCACTCAACTTAAGGAAGACGATGACCTGTATGAAGCGTGGGAAAGATGCAATGGAACGGTGATTGCATGGATTGCTGGTTCCCTCACGTCGAAAATTGCGCAAAGTATCGAGAATGTTGAGAATGCATTCGATCTTTGGAATGAATTGAAAAGGCGGTTCTCCAAGGGCGATACATTCAGGATGTCCGATCTTATGCAAGAAATCCACTCAATTAAACAAGGGGAAAGGAGTATTAGCACATATTACACTGAATTGAAGGTCATTTGGGAGGATCTTGAAACCCTAAGACCTATTAATCCATGTGTGTGTGGCAAGGTAGATGCGGAAGTCAATAAGCAGCGTGATCAGGAGTACGTGATTTGCTTCTTGAAAGTTCTTAACGAGCAATACAACACGGTAAAGACCCAGATTATGATGATGGAGCCTTTACCGGACATCAACAAGGTATTTTCCCTCACACTTCAGCAAGAAAGGCAGCTGAACGACAACATTTTGGGGGAAAGCACGAAGACGGCGCTAATGGAAAACACCGGAAACACACAAGGGCTTCAAGGAAGGGGAAACTTCAATTCGCGTGGAAGGGGGCGTGGAAGATTCACAGGAAGAGGCAACAACAACAATACTGGCAAGAATTGCAGTTATTGTGGAAAGATAGGTCATACGGTGGAAGCCTGCTATTTCAAGCATGGGTTTCAACCTGGGTTCAAATTTCGGGACAAAGAATCTGTTGCAAACAATGCAACCAATGAAGGAGGCAATGCACAGAATGAAGGGAACAATGTTCAAGCAACTGAATCCACCGTGAGCATTTCTCCAGAAGTTTATCAAGAACTAATGGCATTACTCAACAAGAATGAGGCAGCCAAGTGCACCACATCATTTCATCCAACATGAGTCAAGACCCATCAAGTAACATAATTTATACCATTTGGATAGTAGATACAGGGGCAACTGATCATGTTTGTAACAATTTGTCCCTATTTTACTCATATCATGAGATTAAGCCTGTTAGGATAAGAATGCCTAATGGTATTTGCTAAGTATGTAGGAACAGTAATGTTTAGTTCTGATTTAACCTTACATAATGTCCTGTATGTGCCTGAGTTTGGATTCAATCTGATATCTGGTTTCAAACTATCACATTACTTAAAATGCAAAATCATAATTGATGATGATGACTGTATTATACAGGAAAAGGCATCATTGAAGATGATTGGGCACGCTAGGGCATTTCACTCACTTTATATTCTTGATCAAGGATCACAGTGCTTGTTTGCTTATTGTTTAAGAGATAATGAATGTAATCTTGATTGTAATGTGAACTCTATTGAGCAATTGATGTAATCATGTTGTATATAGAAATTTTGCCTTATGGCATCATTTAGGAAAACAACATAAATTGCCTTCCTATGAGTAATTCTAGAGCTGTAAATTCCTTTGATCTAACAGATATGGACATATGGGGTCCTTTTTCCACCCCATCCGCCCATGGCCAATTATATTTTTTGACTGTTGTAGATGACTTCACAAGACACACTTGGCTTTTTCTTACGAAGAACAAGGCTTAAACTAGAAGTCTAATAAAAAATTTCATCACTATGGTCAAGACACAGTTTGGTGTCTCTGTGAAGGCTATACGAAGTGACAATGGGCAAGAGTTTCTGATGCATGATTACTACCAAGAGAAAAGAATTTTGCACCAGAAAACATGTGTAGAAACACCACAACAGAATGCCATTGCTGAGAGGAAACATAGGCATGTTCTGAATGTCACCAGGGCTCTTATGTTCCAATCTCAGCTCCCTAAAACATTCTGGTGTTATGGTGTGATACATGCCACTCATTTGATCAACAGGCTACCAACAACTATTTTGAAGGGAAAGTCTCCATATGAGAAATTGTATGGTCATCAACCTGATCTAAGGCTTCTAAGGGTGTTTGGATGCCTCAGCTATGCATCCACACTTCAACAAGGAAGAGGCAAACTTGACCCGAGGGCAAGGAGATGTGTGTTTCTTGGGAACAAACCAGGTATCAAGGGTTACATACAAATGGATTTGAAGACAAGGGAAATGTTTGTGTCAAGGAATGTGGTGTTTTATGAAGATCAGTTTCCTTACATCAAAAACCAGCAACATACAAAAGAAGGTACCATCAGCCCTAACACTTATGACCTTTATACTTTTGATCCTGAGAACACAAGTCTAGATACTCACACCACTCTCACATCTACCACCTCCACTTCCCTTGACATGACAAAAAATCACAATGAAACCTCTGACCAAGCCTCACCCCTCAATAACAGACCTGAACAACAGTTATATGTAACACCTGAGAACAATATCACAAATACAATTCATCATGAATTGACTGATACACCAGAAAATACCACCACAACCATTTCACAAAGGCCAACCAGAACAATAAGACCCCCCATTCGCTTTGATGATTACATTTGCAACAAAGTGACCACAGGCTCAAACAACTTATTATATCCCATACATTCTGTGATTGGGTATGAGAAACTCAAGGAACCCTTCAAAACCTTTGCCTTATCCATTTCCTCCTTCTTTAAACCCTCAACATACAATCAAGCTAGCAAACATGAGTGCTGGAACAAAGCTATGCAGCTAGAACTAGAGGCACTTGAACAAAATCAAACCTGGAAATTAGCTGATCTGCCTATTGTAAAGAAGTGTATAGGGTGCAAAAGGGTCTACAAAATTAAATATAGGGCTGATGGATCGATAGAGAGGTACAAGGCTCGTCTCGTGGAAAAAGGGTACACACAAACAGAGGGTATTGACTACTTGGATACATTTTCCCCTATGGCCAAAATGACAACAGTGAGACTCTTGCTAGCCATTTCTGCAAGTCAGTGTTGGCATCTCCAACAACTTGATGTAAACAATGCCTTCCTTCATGGGGACTTAGATGAAAAAGTGTACATGGATGTTCCTCAAGGCTATCAAAGTTTTTCTCCTAACAAGGTGTGTAAGTTACTAAAATCCCTCTACGGTTTAAAGCAGACAAGTAGACAATGGTTTGCCAAATTGTCTACTTTCCTCATCACACTTGGTTACACACAATCTCAGTATGATCACTCTCTCTTCATCAAGTGTCACCATGGTGCCTACACCATCCTGCTCGTTTACGTGGATGATTTGATTCTAGCTGGGAACAATATTGGTGAGATACAATCTGTCAAGAACAAATTGGATGCTGAATTCAAAATAAAAGACCTCGGATGTCTAGGATATTTTCTTGGCATTGAAATTGCCAGAACTTCTGATGGTATATCTGTGTGCCAACGCAAGTACGCATTGACATGCTCACTGAGGCTGGTTTACTTGGATCTAAACCTGTTGCAACACCTATAACCAAGTCCACCATTACTGACTTCGCTGCAGAATCGCCTGATACTGATGCCAGTGAGTATAGGCGCCTCATTGGTAAACTCTTGTACCTCAACACTACACGACCTGACCTGAGTTTTGCAGTGGAACCACTTAGTCAGTACATGGCACACCCTAAAGAGAAGCATCTTCAAGTCGCTCACGAGTGCTCGAGATACATTGAAAACGATCCTCGCACAAGGTTTATTTTACCACGCAAATTCTAGTTTACACCAAAGCCTTTAGTGACTCTGATTGGGCCACTTGTGTGGTCACTAGAAGATTTGTTACTGGTTTCTGTGTTTTCCTTGGGGAATCTCTCATTTCTGAAATCAAAGAAACAAAGCAACTGCTTTCAAGATCTTCATCAAGTCGAAAACCGCACTAGCTTTCACTGCTTGTGAAATTCAATGGCTTACCTACATCTTGAAGGATATGTCTCTCGCTTTTCATCACATGTACACCAAAGACTCCTTTCTTTGTGATGACCACCTTAGACATATTGCCGCTAATTCCAAATTTTCATGAGCGCACTAAACACATTGACATTGATTGTCATGTGGTTGAGAATAACTTCAAGTCGGTTTATTCCATTTGCTCTCCGTCGATCCTCTTTACAACCGCCGATATTCTTACAAAGGCATTGGAACCTCAAGTCTTCAACAACTTACTCTCCAAGCTTGGAGTGCTCAACATTCACCCTCTAGCTTGAGGGAGGATATTGGTCTTTATTGTAATTCATTAAATTTACAAGGGTATATTTGTAAAATCATTTTAGTCTCATTTACCATGATTAGCTATTAACTAGATGAGTTAGTTAGTAGGTCAAGATAGTTAGTCTTTATCTTTTTCTTCGGTTTGGTAAAGTTGTTCTAGTTAGTTACAACCACCAGAACTGATTCATTAGAGCTTGTATAAAATCATCGGTGATTCATTCAATGGAATAACACACAACTCATTTTTCTTCTTAATCCTTTTAATAAACATGCAAAGGGTAGTTAATCCTAATTATGTGATAAAAATAATAGGATAATATTAATTAAAATAAAAATAGGAATTCAAATAAAATTAGAGCATAAAAAGGGGTCTCTAAAGTTGCAAGGTCCACCTAAGATCCTAGAAAAGGATTTAGGAATCCAAAGTCATAAAGGACGGCAAAATAGAGAAAAAGTACACGAAATACAAAGATAAGAATAACTCAAAAGTAGAGAAATTCTTTCTCTATGTCTTCAACCTCATGATGGAAATAAATTCTTTCAATGGGATCTCCCATGCGTAAAGTGATAAACTCCAATTTAGTGCATTTTTTGAGTTACTTTTGAGTCACTTTTAGAGCAATTATTAGCAGATTATATTAATCATTGACTTGAATTTGCTTTTTATTTTACAGAAAAGAAGATAATGTGAAAAAGAATAAAAGTTCAATATATATATATATATATATATATATATATATATATATATTATGGATTGAAAATCAAAAGATTAGAGAGAACAAGAAGCCAAGCCCAATTTAATTGGACATGCTTGCCCACAATCTTGAAGCAACAAAAGAATTACAAAGAGAGGCCGTGAGTTGGAAATCAATGGATCACACAATTGAAGGTTTGAATAAAAAAAGGGTAAGACGTGAGCTCTTGGAAGAATTAAAAAAAACCTGATCTTACAAATAGGTAGCAAGCCTTCAATTGTGTGATCCCTCGATTTCCAAGAGAAGTTTGTGAGGGTGGATCACAAAAAGTATGAAATAACAATTCTATCTGTTTTTGGTTTGTACTAATTAGAATTGTGATACACAACACAACTAGATGATAAACTAGTGAAATAGCAACTGAGTCAACTCCTTACAGGGTGTATTTTGTATTTTTTTCTAGCTTTTCAATATATGATAGTAGTTGTTTTCCTTAATCCTTCTTATAAAGTTGGGTAGAGTTTGAACTCAATTTGCTAAAGCTAGACACTATCTGTTTGGAAAAAGCTTATTGTGAACTTATTAAAAACAACTTATTCAAATAAATAAGCTTTTATATATTATTCATAAGCTTGTCCATGTAGTTTATGAAAAAATAATTTACGGAGATATAACTTATGGGTCAATTTAAAATTTTATTTATTTCCAAATGGGGCATGAATAAAACCATTTGCTTATGAAAACAATGTATAATTATAGTAAAGGGAGGAACATAAAAATAGGTACCATAATAAGTTAAATGTATTTGATGCTTTTATTTAATGATATATTTGTACATTTTTGTTTTGTAAATTTTGTAATTAAATGTGAGAATGAAGATAGATTTTTTTTTTTTTTTTGGTATTTCTTATTTCTAACCTTTGTTGTCTTTTTGATATAAAATAAGCACAAACCAAAACACAAAATTAGAATATAACAATGACTTGCCCCTCCATTTCATGATGACGCTTCCGAAACATAATCTCAAGTATTTGAAACATTGACAATAATATTACATTTTTTGGTTACATAAAATTTAGGGTGAGGAATGACACTCCAGTCTAAAGTAGGGAAGACCTTCGGGCTCTTTGAGCACTTACAAAGATAATTACATTTAAGCACTAGATTTCAGCATTCTCATAAGAGAATTTCCTAATTTCTTCTAGCTCATTAAGCTCTAGCATTCTTTGTGCACCTGCTTTGTTTAAGTTAAAATTGAGCTTCTTGATAGCTCAATATGACTTATTTTCTAACTCCACAGGTAAATGACATGCTTTTCCATAGACTATTATGTAGGGGGATATTCGTAAGGGTGTTTTGAATGCTGTTCTATATGCCCATAAAGCCTCATCCAAATGCAAAGACCAATCTTTCCTATTTGGACTTACCATTTTTTCTAGCATTCTCTTAATTTCCCTATTGATAGTTCTCGCTTCTCCGCTAGTTTGAGGATGGTAAGCTGTAGCTATTTTATGCTTAACTCCATATTTAGCTAGAAGGTTTTCAATGATCCTATTACAAAAATGTGAACCTTCATCATTAATTATAGCCCTAGGAGTTCCAAATCTAGCAAATATATTCCTTTGAAGGAATTTACTTACTGACTTAGCATCATGATTTGGTAATGCTACTGCCTCTACCCATTTGGACACATAATCCACGATCACTAAAATATATAAATTGCCAAAAGAGGGTGGAAAAGGTCCCATGAAATCCATTCCCCATATATACATCAAATAATTCAATTTCTAGAATATTGGTTCTTGGCATTTCATGTCTATCAGAGATATTTCCTGCCCTTTGACATTTATCACAATTTTTGACCATAAAATATGCATCTTTAAATAAAGTAGGCCAAAAATAACTCGATGTAATACCTTGGTCATTGTTCTTGTGCTACCAAAATGTCCTCCATAATGTGCAACATGGCAATGCAAAGAGCACTACTTGTTGCTCCTCTTCAGGAATGCATTTCCTCATTATTTGATCAGGGCACAACTTGTAAAGGAATGGATCATCCCAATAGTATTGGTTAACTATGTGGAAGAATCTTCTCCTTTGTTGATATGTCATGTTCACTGGTACTACCTTACTTACCAGGAAATTTACAATATCCGCATACCATGGTGCAGTTGCATTAGATGCTCCTGCATTGCTTATAGCTAATGCAGTTGCACTATGTGCATTGATTGTGATTGCCAATAATTTCTCATCTGGGAAGCTCTCATTGATTTCTTCCTCTTGTGTACATAGTGATTCACCTTCAATCATTGACAAATGGTCTGCCACTTGATTCTCTACTCTTTTCTTGTCTCTGATTTCAAGATCAAACTCTTGAAGGAGTCGAATCCACTTTATCAGCCTTGGCTTTGCATCTTTCTTTGAAATTAAATACTTAATGGCAGAATGGTCAATATAAACAATAACTTTAGTGCCTACTAAGTAAGGTCTAAACACTAGTACAAAATCTGCTTTAAGAAGCACTATTAGGAGTCGGTTGTTTAAGGAACCGATTCCAAATGCATACACGGTGGCAATTTTGCAATTTTGCAATTTTGTAAGTTTAGAATTTGTTGGTGAATGCTAGGACTACGTTATTTTGCACAAGTTTTATGGTCATTTCAATTCCATGTGGTTTCCTTCGTTCAATTTGTCCTCCACATTTTTGATCTTTTGCTTAAACGTCAACTTTTCCCCCTTTTTGTGTATTTTAGGGTCAACCAATTGATTGTTTTTGTTTATTTGGTTGCTTGCTGTATTCTTTTCTTCTTTCATTATTTTGACTTGTTTGGATTGTTATTCATTCTAGTTCTAGACAAGAAAACATCTTATATAGTTTGACTTCTACTGCAGTATGTCTCTCAAGACCTGTCTTGGAGTGGAGCTTGATTTGATCATTGATATCAAGCAATAAGATCTAATTCTTTACACTAAATAAGAGGGATTTGCAGATGCTAAATTTTGCCAGGTCTAGAACTCAGGCAAGGACAACCAGACCTACGGCTATGGGGAGTAAGATTCTGTCCTCCATATTTAGACTCTAAATTTTGGTAAACTTTGGCTATATAAAGCATCTATCAATTTGAAAATGGTATTGGAAAGCTCTACCTTACCTTTTTTGATAAACACTTGACTATTGGATACACTCGGTGCAGGATTAATTGCAAACTTCTAGTTGTTTTTTTGTTGTATAATGTTGCTGCTTTAAAAATGTAGCTTCTTATGGTTTTCTTTCTTTTCAGCCATGGACTATGCGGATCCAAAAAGGAAGGGCAATTTTGTTGGAAAAGTTTTTCTTGCTGCTGCATTAACAACTCTATGCATTATCATGATCAAGAGAACTCCATCTTTGAATTCCCGCAGTCCGGTAATCCCCATACTTATTGAGACCCTTAAAATGTCCATGCGATCGTCAACCTCTATATGTGTGTGTATCTGTAGATTGTATTGTTTACTTAGTGTTATAATATATCTGTACTAAAAATCAGAATTGGAATAAATCCTGTTACACATGTAAAAACAAATTTTCTTGACAGCAACAGTCTGTCAAATTTTATTTGATCGTGTAGGATTGTAGAAGAGATATTTATTAGGCCTTTGAGATATGAGAGATGTGGACTGGAGAGTGAGGCCCTGTGGGATAAGGCTTGTTGTTGTTAAATGTGATTTCTGTATGGATACTGTTATGGTCCAGTTTATGGGGAAAAGGGGTGCCACACCATTGTATTCTTGTTGAGTTAACTGAATTGAATTCATTAAAGGATTTAAGTTTGCACCTTTCTAGGTTATGTATCATTAATATTGAAATGTATGAAAATTGTGTTTTTTAGTGACGATTGTGAACAGTGCTTAGTGACGATTGTGAATGCCAGTATCACAGATAGCTGGGAGGAGGTACATTTTCTTATTTTAAATTTATGTTGGTGTTGCAACATGGTATTGGCTGGTGTATGTGTCTTTTGGTTCTCATTGTGCTGAGTTTTTTGTATGGACATTTGTAGGTATTTGATAACACAAAAGCATACACTCATGAGGAAATTTTAGAGGCCCGCAAGCGTTGGGCGGAATTCTATATGAAGATTCGTCCAGTGGGAAGTCATTGATTGACTAACAAGTTTGATAGAAGTATTTTGTTATGATTTGAAAGAAACATGCACCTACTTTTAAGTATGAATTGGTGGAATTTTGTATAACTTTGAAGTTTATGAGTTGGTGTAATTTTGTATACTTCCAAGTTTATGAATTTCAAGTTTATGAATTGGTGTTTGTGGTTATAGTACTTTTAAGTTTAACGGAAGTTTATGAATTATTATGAGTTATATGTAAATTGGTCAATTGCTTTGAAATTATATTGGTGAATAGGTGGAAAAAATTACAAAAAAAAACAAGGAGGAAGTTGCAAAAGAGAAAAAAAAACAATAGGAATCGGTTATCTTTATATAACCGATTCATAAAGTGTGTCTCGACAAGCGCCTTATCAAAGTCAATATGAATCGGTTCTTACAGAACCGATTCATAATAACTCATTATGAATCGGTTATATAACCGATTCAAAACGCCCTACTTTAGGAATCGCTGCTTTGCTTGAATCGGCAAATAACCGATTCCAAATGTGCCAAACAACCGATTCAAAATGCCTTTTTGCACTAGTGAAAGTTTTCAAATGCAAATACCACAACTAATAATTCTTTTCTCGTGCGGATCAGATAGTTCACTTGAGCTTCAACTAATGTCTTGCTAGCATAATAAATGGAATGGAAAACCTTGTCATATCTTTGCCCAAGGATTGCTCCTACCGCAAAGTCACTAGCATCACACATTAGTTCAAATGGCTCGCTCCAATCGTGTGTTACTATTACCGTCTCATCCATCGTTCTCGGGTGTATTAGCAAATACGAGGATCGCCAATGACAATTGGACTCGCGCCCACCCATCACGATCGGCCCAACACGCTTGGAGCGCACTTCGCCGGCGAAATTCTCGCGTAGAACGGCCGGACATCATCAGATATATACGCCATTCGCACACGGCATCGTGTGCGCTCTCTAACCTTGTGCTATCTCGCCTGGCGACCTCTCACTAGATCGTCGGAGTGTCTTTGCGGTACCACCCGAGGTGCTCTACGCGTGAAGCCGGGACCTGTCCTTTCACCTATTCAACGACCGCCCATGCATCGAATACATCAACACTTCAACTCTTCATTGGTCAAGGTACGATCAATTGGCGACCACGCTGGGAGGCCCGTGCGCTATCCTACCTCTCTTATGGCTCCACGCGACCGCCCCGCACGCGGCCACTTCTCGACTCAATCCTCCGGCGAACCAAAGCAGCAGACTTCGGAAGGCGTGGCGCGGTCTGATCCACGAATCTCAAGGACTTCCACGACAAGAGCCTTCACGCACAACTGGCCGTGGGCCTGGTCCTCCAAGCAGATCCATCCGGCCGTTCTCGAGACCTACCGCCCGAGCCGATTGAAGCGGGCATCCAGAAACCTCTCTGCGACCATGTTACTCAAGCCGCTTTTGCGAGATCTTGCAAAACAAGAATCAAGTGATCGCAGATCGAGATGCACTCATCTCCCGTATGAAAGAGGTTCAGCCCGGGCGCCGCGCGCGGCGAAGACGGAGAACCTTCACTCGCCGCCGACCGGCGCGAAGAAGACACCGCTCCTCCTCGCAGGAGCATTTCTCGTAGAGAGAGCACTACTCATCATTCTCCGGCCGAAGAAGCGGGGCACGCAGTCGCCCCGAAAGCAGAACGCGCGTGACGCCGCTCAATGTCCGATGACTATGAAGATTCCAACTACCGCCCCGACACCGGCCGCCGCCCACCGATACTCGTCTAATGAGTCGTGCAGGTCACGCCGATCGAGAAGCGATCTTGGGATTCTCGTGAAGAGCCGGAAGGGTATGCGAGAAATGGAAGAATTAGGGGCGCTCTCGCATCGGCCTAGGAGAGGCCAAAGCGGCGGCCCGTAAGGCCTCCTCATTTACCGCCAACCGCCCATCCGAGGATTCTATGGAATGCCGGCAACGCGAGGCATGCCTCGCAATGCAACCCTTTGGTCGAACGGCATTCGGAATGAACACGACCCGCTCTCGAGGGAGATCGGGCGTTATAAGATTCCGAGAGATCTCGCAAGCCGCCCAACCTCAACAAGTTTGACGGCGAGGTGATCCGGATAAGCATCTCCGTTATTTCAATAATTACTGCCGCTACAGTGGAATTGGGACCGACCATGAAATGCGTGCTTTTTCCCGCCGTTGGACGGCCGAGCATTGGAATGGTGGGAGTCTTTGCGCCCAATACCATCTCCTCGTGGGACGACTGATTAGAATATTCTTGTCTCACTACACCGCAAACCGCCGCCAATACCTGGTATGAAGAATACTTGGACTCTGTTGTTCAAGGAGATAATGAGACGCGTTGAGACAAGACATCGACCGGGTTTAACACTCGAGGTGAGTTCGTTCGCGACTTGTCGACAAGGACAAGTGAAATATCTCAAGCGGGGTATTCGACCGGACCACCGATTCGTTGAAGAGTTTACATTGAATCATTACGTGGATCTCTCACCACTTCGACAAGGGCTAACGCCCACATGCGATATGAAGAAACTCGGCGAGAAGAAAGGCCGTCCACGCACGACCTAAAGAAGAAAAACAAAGCGGCCAAAGGGCATGAAGGTCGCCGCGACAATCGGCCCGACTTTCGAGACAAAAAGTTCGATCATCGCACTCGACTCAACACCTCCATTGCGCGGAGATCTACAAATGAGTGTCGAATAATGAGTTTGTGGGAGTTAAGCGGCTGAACCACTGCGTGCTCAAGAAGGGGCACGACCGACCAAAAGATACCGCCGCTACCACAAGAGTAAGGGGCACGATACCAACGATCAGATGGCCCTTAAAGATGACATCAAGAGCCGATCCGAGAAAGGCAAGTTGGGAAAGTATGCGAGGCCGAGAGGAAGGCGACCGACCTCAAGAGAAGCCGAAAGAAGCCGATCCGCACAGAGGAAAGGGCCGCCATAGAAGGCACCTAAAACAAGGATCGATCCAAGATCGTGACACTCCGGCAGATCGAGCAGGCCGTAATGTTGCGATGGTCATTCATGGTGGAAACCCCGGATCGCAGTGGAATCTAATAAAGCCACTAAGAGAAAGTGGGGCGAGTTGTTAATGGTTGCATCCACCTCAAAGACCACCACCGGTCTCGGCGCACTCTCCCATCTCGCTCGATGATAGCGACTGCATGACGGCAAACCTAATAGCTATGTTCCACCGTAATCGTATGGGTTATATGCAAACACGTAGTGCGAGAAATCTCGGTCGATCAAGGTAGCTCGGTGATATAATGTTTGAAGGCTTGATCGACAAGATAAAGGTTGATCGGGCGAGATAATTCCCGTGCCGAGCCTACTCCTCTAACAGAGGTTCAATGGGGTGACGACCTATCCGTTGGGAACGATCGAGCCGATGGTTACGCTTTGGTGACGACACGGGGATAGTACTGCATGCAGACCGGTCGACGACGTTCCTTGTACTCCCCTCAAATCCTCGCTATCAATGTATTATTGGTAGGCCGACTTTGGGTAAGCTAGAGGCCGTTACATCGACGGTGCATCTAAAAATGAAATTCTATAGCAAGGACGACCAAGTAGTTACCCTCGGCGGCCGACCTTGAATCGCCAAGAAGAAGCCACGCCATACCAAGAAATATGTGACGAGGTAGATCGTGGCCCGAACGCTCAAAGCACTAGTGAAGGCCACCAAGTCAATGTCGATTTGGATGCTCGGTATGATCCGGATAAGCGACCCGAAGACAATGATGGTGATTTGGCTCGAGAACCGAAGCACAGTGATAAGACCGAGCCTCATGGAGAGTTGGAAGACGCTCAATTGGGTGACGACCCATCCAAAACGGTGAAGCTCGTGTAGCGACCTACCGTGAGCAAGTGAAGCAAGATCTTGTCACAAAGGCTTAAAAGACTATGCCGACTGTTTGCATGGCGGCAGCATCGGACATGCCCGCATCCCTATCGAAGTGGCTCGCCATCAACTTTCCGTCGATGAAGGGGTCGGCCGGTCGCTCAAAGAAGACGTGCTCGAGCGAGGAAAAATCTCAAGCCGCTAAGGCCGTTGAGGACCTCATAAAGGCCAATTTTATAGAAGAGATCAAATACACGACACCGCCGTCCAACGCCGTCTTTGGTTAAAAAAAAGAATGGAAAATGGAGGATGTGTGTGGACTATATTGATCTAAACAGGGCATGCCCGGCGGATGCCTTTCCGGTGCCCAACATTGACAAGTTCGGTCGATGGTGCCTCGGGCTACAAACTTCTCGCCTTTTTTCGACGCTTACTCGATACAATCGGATCACGATGTATCCGCCCGATCGGCACAAGACGGCCTTTCATGACCGATCGGGAAATTTTCAAGATAAGGTGATGCCCTTCGGTCAAGAACGCCGAGCAACCTACCAAATGGATGATGAACAAGATTTTTAAAAGACGATCGGCCGCATCTCGTGAGGTGTATCGGACGACATGATCATTAAAAGCGTAATCGACCCGCATCACGTGGCGACCTCGAGAAATATTTGAAGAAGCTAGGAGGAACTCGCTTAGACTTAATCTCGAAAAGTGTACCTTTGGAGTGAGGGCGGCCGATTCTTGGGTTTTCACCGACCGAAAGAGGATAAAGCAAACCCCGAAAAGTGTAGAGGCGGTCGCCGATATGAGGCCGCCCACATCGAAAAAAAAGAAATACAACGATTAAATGGTATGGTGGCGCTCTATCCAGATTCATCCCCAAAGCGGCTGCAAGTCGCTTCCACTTCGCTTAGATCACTTTGAGAAGGAAGTGGATTTTGAGTGGACCGAGCAATGCCAATGAGCATTGGATGAGTTAAAACAAGCCTTGATTAGCCCGCCGATCATGACCAAGCCGTTACTGGGCGAGACATTATATCTGTATTTGGCCATAACGTAAAGAAGTTCTCGATCTTTGTGCTAGTTAGAGAAAACGATCTAAAGCGAATCCGGTCTATTTCATAAGCAAAGTACTCGAGGGCCCGAATCGAGATACTGAGAAGATAGAGAAGTTTGCCCTTGCACTTCTAATAGCCGCTAGAAGGTTGAGACCCTACTTTGTGGCCCACTGTGTCGTGGTAAGGACCGACCACCTATCGTGCAAGTCCTTCATCGGCCAGACCTGGCGGGAAGAATGATAAAGTGGGCGGTAGAACTCAGTGAGTTTGGCATCAAATTTGAATCTAGATCGGCCGCAAAAGCACAGGTATTGGCCGACTTTATAGCAGAAATGACATAGATCTTGCACGTAGATGGGTCGTCTAATAGCAAGGGAGTGGGCCGCCCTAATACTAGAGAATTGAAGGCCTTCACAGAAGTCTCTCTAACCTTTGCGTTCCACACTTCAAACAATCAGCCGAATATGAGGCGTGTATAGCCGCCTGCAGCTGCTGCAGACTTTCAATGTTGACCGGGTTGAGCTCGGATCGATTCCCTACTCGTAGTCTCACGGATCAAAGAATTGTATGATGCTAAAGACGACGTCTTTGAAAAGTTATCTAGCAAGAGTGAGAGAACCGCTCAGCGAGCTTCGACCGAGCTGAAGTGGTACATGTGCCTCGGACCGAAAATGTTCGAGCAGATATCCCGTCCGGCCGGCAAGTACCAAAACTCGAGGAATCATAGAAGTGTGATTCAAGAAACATTAAATAGGCCGAGCGTTTCAACCAAGCCAAGTCGGGCCGTTGGTCGTTCTATGTGTCAAAGACGGATTGATTGGATCGCCCCATCCCGAGGTATATTGTGGAAGGAGAAGAGCCGAGCGTCCAAAGCAAGCTAAGTTGGTCGACTCAGAGCGACCAAGTACTGCTATATAAGGAAGGTTGCATGCAGAAGAGGATTCTCCTCTCCATTGCTAAGGTGTCTTACGTCGGTGGGGCCACCATGTGTTGAGGACATTCATGAAGGTGTTTGTGGGAGTCACCAGGCGCTGCGTTCCATTGCAAAAAGGCTCTCGTGGCCGCTACTATTGGCCGACCATGGGCGAGGACGCCAAGAAACTCGTTCGTGGTGCAAGAAATGCCAAGTGCATGCCGATGTGCACATTGCACCTCCTCGAGTTACAAAGTCTTGTCTCACCTTGGCCGTCACCGGTGGGGCATGGATCTTCTAGGCCCGCTTCCACCGCTCCGTGCCGTTCAAATTCTTGATCGTGGCGATGGAGATTACTTCACTAAGTGGATCGAGGCCGAGCCGCTTGCAACAATCACATCGGCCAAAGTCGCCAAGTTCTTCGGACGGTGTGTGCTAGCCCGTTTTGGGATTCCCAGAGTTGATAACGCATAACGGCACCAGTTCCACGCGACAAGAGATTCGTGAGAAATGTTGGCGACTTAGGGGTGAAACAAATAAGCGTTTCACCTCGGCCGAGCACCCTCGCACTAACGCCAAGCCAAGCGCCAACGAGTTATCTTACGTGGTTTAAAGCGCGGACCGGATGAAGCGAAAGGGAACTGGTCGAAGAGTCGCAGTCCGTTCTATGGGCCTACGGGGCGACCCCTCATTCATCGACCGGGAGTCGCCTTCCAGTTGGTGTACGAATCGATCTTTGTGATACCCATAGAAATGGGCGAGCTGAATTGGAGGATCGCAAACCCCTCTGCGTGGTTGACAACGGCCGGGCTATCCGAGAAGAGTTGGACTTAATTGAAGAATCATGCACCCAAGCTTCGCTAAGAGAGCAATTGATCAAACAGAAGGTCGCGGCCAGTACAACGCCGAGTTCGAAAGAAAGAATTTCTCGGTCGGCCACCTTCGTTCTAAGACGGGCCGACGTGGGAAACAAGAATGCACGCCAAGGGAAGCCGGCGCCAAATTGGGAAGGCCCGTGTCGAGTCATCGCGAAGACCGCAAGGGGCATACGAGCCGCAAACCATGAATGGGGCGACTATCCCCGAACATGGAATGCGAAAAACTTAGGAAGTATTACGTTTGAATGTAACAAGTGATTTGAATGTAATAACGACCGATCTATTAATGAAAGCGGCAGCGCTCTTTTTCCCACTCGGGTTTTTACGAGGCCCGACCTTTGAAAACATGATGTGTTCTTTACTTTCTCGCAAGAATGTATGACCGGTCGCTCAAGATTGCCCGTGGCAAAGGAGCGATCGACGACTTATCGAAGTTAATCAGATCGTCGAAACGATCTAAATCGAGCGACCATCGAAATGGTCCCAACCGAGTGCCATCGAAATGGCCCAAGGGTTAAAACCCGCAAATCTTAGATCGTCGAAACGATCTGAATCGAGCGACCGTCGAAACGGTCCCAACCGAAAAGCCATCGAAAATGGCCCAACAATGCTAGGTCGTCGAAACGATCTACGTCGAGTGCCATCGGAAATGGCCCAAAGGTTAAGTAATAACCCATCACGGTAGGCCGCCGAAAACGTTCTACTTAAATGCCATCGAAAGGGCCTGATCGGAGATCGCCGAGCGATCCAAGGCCCCGTATGGACATTAACTTATCAAAGAATGGATGCTTTCGAATAAGCACGAATGACGACCGAACGGTCTTAAAATTCAAAGACTTAGAGAAAAATAAGCATACAAGGCACGCAAAGAAAAACGACCAACAACGAGCGCTATCGAAAATGGCACGAACGCGGCGGCCGAGCGCCCACAAGTTCAAAATGAACAAGGCGAATAAATGCAAGTACGCAGAATTGCAACATGAATTCAAACGGGCATAAATGAAAAGCAAATATTGTCATTACAAATAGGGGCGCCGCCAAGCCGAGCGCCCACGAATAAAAAGAACCGCACGGCGCGTAAATATTGTCGCCCGGCGGCAAGTTACAAAATTACACCGCCGTGGCGGGCTTCAAAAGAGAATGGTGGCGGGCGAATGACGCGTTCGCTCGTCATATTCTCGCAGCAACATGATCTTGTTATTTTCGACATAGTGCGGGGCTTGATCATCTTGTCATCGAAATTGATCTGCAGGTCGGTATTCAACACCCGCGCCTGGCCAAGAGCGTTGTAAAATTGCTCGACTGCAGCCTCCTGACCGGCCTTGGCCACCACCTGAATCTTCGCCTGCAGCTCGGCATTTACGGCCTCCAACCTGGCTTTCTCCTTCTCGACGGATTCAAGGTCGCTTTCAGCGCGTTCACCGCCTAAGAAGCTCCTTGTTCCTTTTGACACCTGGCGGTCATCCTCCCCGCTTTGAGGGCCTCCTTCTTCGACTGGAGGAGCTTGTCATATTTCTGCTGCGCCTCAGTTAAAGCCTTGCCCTTCCCTGCGAAATTCAGGTCGAAGGTTGGTTAGTCGGTCGAACAAAGATAAGAAGGAAATTACAAGACTAAGAAAGTAAAATTACCATCGATTCGGCCACCACTCGGCCATGACTTTGTCGACCCCATACGAGAGAAGCGCAGAGCGCCATGGGCTTCCTTCGGTATTCCTCCGGATCGGCCGCACTCAAGCTTTGAAAGCCGGATGATGGGAACCTCCTCCGCTGCGGAGCCGGGACCGAACGTCACGCTTGGCCCGCTTGGGTGAGCGATCGGAACTGGGAGGAGGCGACCGGGGCCTGCTGACCGCTTCTTCCCTTGGCCCTTAGGGGTGTGGGGGACTTTGGAGGAAGGTTCAGGATTATCCCCCGACCGAGAAGAACCAGGTCCATGAGCCCCTCCTTCGGGCTTCAGGACGGAAGCGAGCAGGTTCCAGTTTTTGCCGGACATCCTTTCTGCAAAATAACGAGCCATGGGTTAGAATAACATATTGACAAGGCCTACAGCAAGAATATAAAGAAAAAGCTCGAAGGCAGACCAATCTCGGCCTCCAGGTTTTCGCCTTCGTACAAGACGAAGGGTCGGCAAGGTATGTCGCCTTTAGGATCTGGGCGCATCATGCTCGCCAGCGCCTTAATCATCTCCAAAGATTCCAGGTCGGCCTCCCCCAGATCGTTGACAGAGTAAATGTAATCGCCCGGCCTCCGGAAGAAGTGGGCTTCGTTCCACATGATTGGGAAGAATGGGGGACCGAGCATCCCATCTGGGTGGATCTCGAAATGGCCATCCCAGCCTCCTTGGTTGGAACGACCCAGAAGTAGTGGCCCCTCCAGACCGCACCGAGCGACTCTTGGAAAGCCTTGAAGAATCGATGATGGGTCTTCTGCATTTTGAAGGAGACCTGCTCCCTCTTCTCTTTGTTTGCTTTCTCCCCGAGCCACCGAGCTCAAAGAGAGTGAAGAAGAGCATGATCGACACCGCCGACCAAGCTTGGTTAGCAAGACTTCAAAGGTTTTGAGAAACGCCCATGCGTTCGGATGGAGCCGAGAGGCGACCCGATATATGGCGCAGGGCGTCCCGTTGGAACTCGAAGGAAAGAAAGGAGGAATGATCTTCATTTTCTCGACCACGATCCGGTACATGGTGAATTTCGGCCGGGAGTAAGTGGCAATATCTTGGCCGTCTTTCATACCCCTCACTCTCCACTGGTGAGTCGGCAAAATAACGCTCAATGTCGATAAGGCGTAATGATCGACCGTCGCGATACTCCCGTGCGCCAAGAAGAGTGTCGGAAACCCAAGACATATCGAGGGATCTCGCCATATCCGGTGAACATCGGCCGCTTCTTCGCTCGACCCTCGCGTTGTTGGCTCCGGCACGAGAAGCTAGCGTGGTGGGCGATCTGCTCATCGGCCGCTTCACCTCGGCCGTCTCGGCATCGTGCATAGCCTCGCCCTCGACACGACGGCTCTCGGTTCCTCATCATCATCCGTGTCGATCACCTCGACATACTCATCTTGTTCGTGAGTCGGGGCATCGACCGACGGTGGTGTAGAGTTGCTCGACCGAACGGTGAGAGTGAATGTAAGAGTGGGAGCCGGAGTTGGTGCTTTGCTCGTAGAAGTCTTGCTCGAAGAATCGGCATTTTGTCATCCGAAGACGACTTAGAGTCCGCCTCGGGGGCATTGGGCTCGCCGACCTCGACATATATGTGGCAAAGGATCAGGCGGTTTTCGAAATACGAGCGATTAATTTTGTCCGTGGCATACACAAACACTGTGATAAAGGGATCGAGTCGTCGATCGAGCGGGCACTCATGAGAGAAGCGAGCCGCCATCCTCGACTGACACCCCTACCACGAGGCGTGGAAAAGCACGAAATGCTTTAAAGAAAAACTCAAGTTTAAAAGAGTAAAAGGGAGCGGTCGATTCGTACCTTAGCGGTGTTGAAGATCGGTCGCGAGCAAACGAGCGCTTACTGAGATGCGAGTCGTGGCAGAGACGAATCGGTCATTGGCGAGCAAATCGAGAAAGTGTGAGATATGAACTCGTCTCGCGAGGGGTATTTATAGTGAAGACCCATGGCGCGAAGGGACCGGAGACGGCGCGTCATAACGCTTCACCTTCTCGCCAATGGTTGTCTCCGCACAACCTCGGAAACACCAAACGCCACGCCTTAAATGTCGGAAAGACCAACCGTCGCGGCAGCCGGTCGATGGTTGACGAGCGGTCGACACCGCCTCGTAGAAAAAAGCAAACGGCGCGTCCGCTTCATCAAGAGAACTTCACTCCTGGGGGCATCGATTCAAGCCTCACCCGCTCTTAAGCGACCCTAGGCTTGGGGGCAACTGTTCTCGGGTGTATTAGCAAATCGAGGATCGCCAACAGCAATTGGACTGCGCGCCCACCCGTCCATCACGATCGGCCCAACACGCCGCTTGAGCGCACTTCGCCCGCCGAAATTCTCGCGTATTCGGTCGGACATCACTCAGATATATACGCCATTCGCACATGGCATCGTGCACGTTCTCTAACCTTGTGCTATCTCGCCTGAGCGACCTCTCACTAGATCGTCGGAGTGTCTTTGCGGTACCACCCGAGGTGCTCTACGCGTGAAGCCAGGACCGGTCCTTTCACCTATTCAACGACCGGCCCATAGACGAATCCATCAACACTTCAACTCTTCATTGGTCAAGGTACGATCAGTCACCAATGCCTTTTTAAGCTTTTCAAAAGCTTCCATACAAGAATCATCAAAGTTAAATGGCACATAATGTTGCAAAAGCATACACAATGGTTTTGAAATTTTTGAAAAATCTTTGATTAATCTTCTATAGTAACCAGCATGGCCTAAGAAGCTTCTAATACCTTTGAATGTTGTTGGTGGAGGTAATTTCTCAATCACCTCAATTTTGGCTTTATGTACCTCTAGACATTTCTTTGAAACTCGGCTTTATGTACCTCTAGACATTTATTTGAAACTCTATGTCCTAGCACAATGCCTTCTTGCACCATGAAATGACACTTTTTTCCAGTTCAATACTAAATTTGTTTCCACACACCTTTTGAGAATTTGTTCCAAGTTTGCTAAATAAACTTGAAATGTTTCTCCAAAGACAGAGAAATCATCCATAAATACTTCCATTGATTGCTCAATGAAATCTGAGAATATTGACATCATGCATCTTTAGAATGTAGCGGGAGCATTACACAATCCAAATGACATCCTTCCAAAGGCAAAGGTTCCATAAGGGCATGTAAATGGCACATCATGTTGCAAAGCATACACAATGGTTTTGAAATTTTTGAAAAATCTTTGATAAATCTCCTATAGAAACCAACATGGCCTAAGAAACTCCTAATACCTTTGACTGTTGTTGGTGGAGGTAATTTCTCAATCACCTCAATTTTGGCTTTATCTACCTCTAGACCTTTCTTTGAAACTCTATGTCCTAGCACAATACCTTCTTGCACCAATGACACTTTTCCCAATTCAATACTAAATTTGTTTCTTCACACCTTTTGAGAATTTGTTCCAAGTTTGCTAAATAAACCTGAAATGTTTCTCCAAAGACAGAGAAATCATCCATAAATACTTCCATTGATTGCTCAATGAAATCTGAGAATATTGACATCATGCATCTTTGGAATGTAGCGGGAGCATTACACAATCCAAATTGCATCCTTCTAAAGGCAAAGGTTCCATAAGGGCATTTAAAAGTAGTTTGTGAGGGTGGATCAGAAAAAGTAGAGAAGTTTTTGATATAATCCCTAATTGTTTGAAAAGTTAAAGTTTGGATAGTATGAAATAACAATTCTATCTACTTTTGGTTTGTACTAATTAGAACAAGGTGTGATACACAACACAACTAGATGATAAACTAGTGAAATAGCAAATGAGTCAACTCCTTACAGGGTTGTATTTTGTATTTTTTTTCTAGCTTTTCAATATTTGATAGTAGTTGTTTTCTTTAATCCTTCTTATAAAGTTGGGTAGAGTTTGAACTCAATTTGCTAAAGCTAGACACTATCTGTTTGGAAAGAGCTTATTTTGAGATTATAAAAAAACAACTTATTCAAATAAATAAGCTTTTATGTATTATTCATAAACTTGTCAATGTAGTTTATGAAAAAACAATTTATGGAATATAACTTTTGTTACTAATAACTCATGGGTCAATTTAAAATTTTATTTATTTCCATAAATTATTTTTCATAAGCTCAAAAAAAAGCTAATCCAAATGGGGCATGAATAAAACCATTTGCTTATGAAAACAATGTATAATTCTAGTAAAGGGAGGAACATAAAAATAGGTACCATAATAAGTTAAAGGTATTTGATGCTTTTATTTATGATATATTTTTATATTTTTGTTTTGTAAATTTTGTAATTAAAAGTGAAAATGAAGATAGATTTTTTTTTTGGTATTTCTTATTTCTAACCTTTGTTGTCTTTTTGATGTAAAATAAGCACAAAACAAAACACAAAATTAGAATATAACAATGACTTGCCCTCCATTTCATGATGACGCTTCGAAACATAATCTCAAGTATTTAAAACATTGACAATAATATTACATTTTTGGTTACATAAAATTTAGGGTGAGGAATGACACCCCGCCTAAAGTAGGGAAGACCTTCTAGCTCTTTGAAAGACTTACAATGGTAATTACATTTACCTTGGGAGTTGAACTCTGCACTCTTGGATATACAACTCATGTTCCACTAGGTCAACCCCTTGGGATACAATATTATTACTTGGTTACACATACAATATTATTTACTCAAATCAAGAGACTATACTACTATACTAATTAACATCCACGCATTATGGGGATGACTTTCAACTCTTCAAGGAAAATTTCTAGGGTATCGGTGTGCATGCCGGAGCTTTTCCAGTTATTGTGGGCTTGACATTCTTACATTTAGCTATAGCTGGTGCTCCATTGAATGTGAGATCAACATTATTCAACTCCACAGCCTCACATGGTACACCACTGCTACAAATAAGAATCACCCCTTCTTTTGTTCCTGAAGTTCCCTTAATGTTCTTGAACGAAACCTTGCTTATCTTTATCTTTGATGGATTCTTTAGCCATTCATAAAATCGTGCAAGAAATAGATAAATGTTAGTCATACTAAATAAATAAGAAGTTGATTAACAAATCAGAAAGTTTTGATTTAATTAGTGTGGATTGTCGATGTACAAATATTTTACACTATCAACAAATCGAAGTCGAAACATCTTAAAAATGTTTAGCTTTTATATAAATAATCCTGAAAGTCACACATACCATGATTTCGATTTGTGATGTCAGTAAAATTTTACACTAACAAAGTCTGAGAAAAAACTAAAAAGTTTTACGTATATGGATGACCCATCGTGTAAAATATAACTAGATGTATGTGTAAAAAAATTGCACTATATATGGAGCTTAGTTAGAACACAAGTTTAGCATTTAGAAATAAAAATTATAAGTTTTCAAGTAAAGATTGAGAAATGAAATATATACCTTTTGGAGCATTGGTTCCATGGACAATATTCTTGGTCAATGATGATAGGGTTCTTAACATTAACCATAGTGATATCTTCAAAATTCATATCAGTAACAGTAATAGTTCCAGGCTCATTAGGCCAAGTCTTAATCCTAACACCATTATCAGTATTTGTCAAAGTACAATTCTTAGCTAGAAAACCTTGTACATTTGTTTCAGTTGTGAACTTTCCAAGGCTTCCAACACTAATACCATGACCAGGTCCACAATTCACATTTTGAACCTTAGTATTAATGCTACCATCACCTATTGAAACACAATCATCTCCAGTTCCAATGTTTGAGTTAATAACTGTAACATCGGTTGATCTTCCTATGTGAATTCCATCTGTGTTGGGACTTTCTGCTGGTGCAACAACTGTGACTCCATCAAATGTAAAATTGTTGCACCCTAATACATTTACATGGAAGTTTTTGCTGTCTTTTGATGTAATTCCTTGGACAATTGAATTGTTGACGAAATTGAAACCAAAATTCTGTTTGCATTGGAAAAAAGATTATATTAGAACCATGCAACATGGATCTACTATAGAAACCAAAAATATATTTAAGATAAATATTTATATATATACCATGGAGATTTTCTTGCAATTTCCTCCACAATTTTTTTGCCAAGCAGTTGCACCTTGTTTCCAAGTAGTTGCACCTTGACCATCAAAAATACCCTTGCCTGATAAGGTCAATCCACTCAAAGTTTGAAACCTAACCCATTGATCAGATGTTCCCTTAATATCAGCTAGGTTTGAAGGTGCTTGAATTGTTCCATCAACTTGAACTTCAATAGGTGCCTTACAAGGACCCTTAACATCTATTCCATTCAACTTGTATGTGTTAGCTGGAATCACAATTTTCACTGGAGTTGTTGATGCACATGCTTCAGTCCAAGCTTTTGTGAATGCCTTCAAATTAAACACAAATCAAATTAAAAAACAAAAAGAAAATAATTAGGATATGCACCCAATGACACTACGAATTTGTTAACATAATTAAAAATGTAAAATTCTTGATGAAATTTAATGAAAGAAAACTCTCAATTTGTCTCTAATTTCGTCAATAAATGTTATAAAAGTTGGAATTGAAAATCAATATTTTTCATCTCTTCTATCTTTAAATAGTCCATTTTTTTCTGATACTGAAAAATGAGTTTTGAACAAAATTTTGCAATGTAAAATAAATAGAATAGTACCTCGGTTATATCTCCATTTGGTGTTCCACCGAATTTTGATATGTCAAGGACACCAGATTGAGCTGAAATAAATTTAGCTAGAAAAGGAATGAAACAATAACGGCAATATTGTACTTCATATTTGAATATTTTCACTACCGCGTTATCTTCTTGTACTTTGATCTCTTTGATGAATTTGGTTTTGAAGCAGGTAGGAGCATTATTTATAGTGGAATGGGGAAGTATCAACACCATAAACAATTGAGGTTATCAAATTCTTACTAAATGTAACTTTTTTCCTTTTTTGATTGTCTGGTTATTTTTTAGGTCTATTAATAACAATCATTTTTCACCTCTCATCAATGTCAAAAAAATTTCACCTCTCAACTTTCAATGATAGCAAATTACTACACTTTTTAATCCTAAAGGGTTAAAAGCCCAACAAGAACCGACATAAAAACAACTGGCCGATGTCACTATATCGAAAAAAAGGTCCGGTGCTTTCCCACACCCTCCTACTTTAAAACACCCCATAAATTTTTAATTCCAAATTTACCCCATTAAAAAAAAAAAAAAACCCACACCTCTCCCTCCTTCTCACTCTCCCTCGCCTTCTTCTCTCTCACTCTCCTCAACCGAACCCTAACATTCACTCTCCTCTCACTCACTTTCTCTCAACTCACTCAATCTCACCCAAACTCTCACTCAATCTTCTCCACAAACAATCTCAAGAGCACTGGTTATTTTCGCCTCCTCTCACTCTCTCTATTCGCTCCATTTTCATTCGGTAACCTCTCTCCCCTCTCGCGCATTTGCGTTTTTTTCAAACGCCGAATTGTTCGAACGAGGTCCTCGAACACGTGAAAACGAAGGTGTTCGAATGAGGTTGTGCGAACACCGCTCAACAACCTCATTCGAACCGCTTGTAGTTTGTAAATCGAATCGACTTGTTCGAGCGGGGTTGTGCGAACAGTTCGCATGTAGCCGTCGAACAGCGCGTTTGACAAGAAACTCTCTCACCCTTTTCTCGCTTGGTTCTCATTAATTTGATTTAATTGGTTTTGTTGATTGTTGTTTCGTATATGGTGAGGAGCAGAGGTGGTCATGCAAACAACCATCTCGAGCGAGCCGGCCGCCACCTCCTACGGTTTCAAACCGCAAAAGGAGGAAAGAAGCCGGTGAACCCTACCGAGCTGGGGGTCGTGCTGCTGGGGTGGGCAGGGGTTGATGTTCCTCCTCCCCACTTCCAGGAGGATATTGAGCGTGATATTGAGCGTGATGCTCAATTTCCGCCTATGAGTTGGCCGACCCTTCATCCGCTAGGCCTTCGTCTGCTAGGCCTTCATCCGCTGGGGCCTTCATCTTCTAGGCCTTCATCTTCTGTGCATCATGAGGAGGAGGTCACGAGCCTCGTGAGGAGGAGGTTGCCGAGCCTCGTGGTCTGTGCTGTTGTTAGAGGCGACATTCCCATTTCTCGGTCGACTGTAAGATGGTTCTGCCTTGCCCACATACGGGCACATATCCTCACCGATTTTTATTTTGGGCGTGTAAGTTATTATTTTATAGTTGATCGTTGTAAATTTGTTTATTAAGTTGTTGAATGTTTTGGCTTATCAGGTCATTTCGAATGCAAAGTGCCGATTTACAAACAATCCCACATGGACTCACATTACGGCGTTGTTTCATGTGCGACAGGACACTCGGCGCCTTCTTCGTGGTTGGTTCCTCTGTTGGGCTTGGTTTCCCAATTCTCCACAAGGGGCTGCTGAACGCATTCATAGAGCGCTGGCAGTCGGATACATCATCATTCCACCTTCCTGTGGGTGAGATGAGCATCACCCTTGATGATGTATCCCAGCTGCTGCACATCCCCATCACTGGCCGATTCTATGACATGCCAGACTGGACTTCATGGCAGGGAGAGCAAACACCGGGTCGACTATTCGGGTGCCACACCCGGAGATGCAACCGCCTGCACTTCGGGCCGTGGGTCAGCTGTGGGCTCGTATGGTCGAGGATGGGGTCTACCACCCAACCATAGTTGAGGGGCGGTGGGACCATGCTGCTAGGGCCTACATGCTGTATCTTTTGGGTTGCACCTTGTTTGCTGACAAGTCAGGCAACAAGGTTAAGCTTGGCTACCTTGGCATGCTGATTGATTTGGAGGCTGTTGGAGACTATTGCTGGGGGGGCCATGGCCCGGCCCATCTCTACGATCAGCGAAGGATGCTACAAGGAAGAAGACCAAAGAAGATTGCTGGTCATCTTCCTTTACTTCGTATATAAAACATATTCTTTACTTTTAAGTTTGTTTTAGGGTTACTTTCAGATTAATAATCAACCAATGATATGTTCATTACAGGCTTGGATCTTTGAGAACTTCCAGAGTGCGAACTTTTCCTCTTGGGTGGAGCACTCAGAGTATGATGAGAGTAGCCCACGAGCGAAGAAATGGTTGTGCGATGATGGCCCTGGGGCCATCAAGTCACATACCATCAGATTATGCCTTGACCGGCTACACCGTGAGGAGGTGACCGGGACCCCTACACACACCATAAAGCGTGAGACCCTTTCGAGGAGCTGGCTAGGTTCAGAGGGTTCATTCGGAGTGGTGGCTGCATGATGCGCCACTTGCCAGATCGAGTGCTCGCATACGGTTTGGGCGGTGTGCAAAGACATTCCGGAGGATCCCGCACTCCTACTAGGGTCGCCTCACTCTATCCGAGTGTGACGAGATGTGGACACACTTCGAGGACCACTTGGTGGCGCGGGGCCCTCCTTGTGTGCCGTACTCCTCAAAAACGGTGTCGGGCTACTTTCCATGGTACTCTAGGGTCTCACATCCCTTTCTCTTCCCTGAGCATTATATACAGCTTGCAGATGAGCCTGATGTCAGTGTGGTACGTGTCTTTAATGTTTATTGCATTGATAATGTTTCTTAATCTTCTATTTATTTAAATAATAATGTTATGTTATTTGGTTGATGATGCTACCGTAGAGTCTGGATTTGGTTGATGACATGGATGGGGCCATCGATGATCATGTCCTGCAGCCGAGTGAGGAGCATGTTTCAAATAAGATCAAGAGGTCGCCCAACCCCTTCCGTGGGTTTAGGAGGAGGTTTGGGAATGTGTATGAGAGGAGGAGGGGCGCAACACCCAAAGAGGAGATGTCATAGGGGATATATGTTTAGATTTTTGTATAATTTAACTACTTTGTTTCATTTCGGTTTTTAATTTGAAATTCCCTTTACTTTGTTTCATTCGGTTTTTAATTTAACTACTTTGTTTCATTACAAAATACTGAAATACATGAAATACAAAATACATGAAATACTGAAATACATGAAATACGTAAATACGTAACACCAACATAAGCAAACAACTAACTAAGAAACTAGTGTTTTGGTAGTCCCCTGCTCCGTAAGATAAATGACCTCTTCTCGCAGTCAGATTGTGTCCACGCATAACTCTAAGATCTGCCGCCCCATCGAAACATTAGCTAGATGTTCCATCATTGCACTGGACGCCGCCGTCATTTTGGATCTCCATGATCGAATCTCGATACCCCATCATCTCTACAATTGAACTTTTTGAAACGTATACGCTCCACGCCTTTACGCCACGCCCCTCCGACGAATCTTCCTCTCACCTTTTCCTTCATTGGGCGAAAAGTGATGTCCTTACTCATCCCGCAGAAGACATGGTTAGGACAACGAAACACAAAGACCATGTTCGCTTGGTAGTGACAAATCCCATTGTGTGAAGCGGTCATAGGAATTTGTCGTTTGAGTACTGGGTTGAGCACAATTGCCATTCCATTTTAGCTGGGTTGGGAAGAAGGAGAGAAGGTTTTGGTGAAGAAGCAGCTGGGTTGGGTTGGGAAGAAGGAGAGAAGGTTTTGGTGAAGAAGCAGATTAGGGTTTGGTGAAGAAGGTCTGAGGATGTGAACCCTCTTTTATAATAGGCGTGGTGAAATGTCAGCCGTTGATTTCATTTTTACATCACAAATCTGAGCCGTTTAATTTCTATCCGTTCAGGCACAATTTCCAAAGGGATTGACATCCACTCCTTTATCCGACACATTTGATCGATTGTAAACCGCTGATTAAAACCGCTTGCGGAATCGAGGCGCCCAATACCGCTATGCCGCAGAATTTCGCAACACTTGTTCGAACAACAAAGATTCGAACATGTTCGCATGACCACAATCGAACCTGTTCGTATGACCCTATTCGAACAGGTGAAAAAACGCCCAAGGGGTGTCTGTCCAAATTTAACACACTCGAACGGCCTCGTTCGAACATGTTCGAAGCCCCGTGTTCGAACAGGTGAAAATTTCTGAAAAAAATAGGTCTTTTGGTCTTTTCACACCCTTATGGGGTGTGTTTAGAGTAAGAGGGGGTGTGGGAAAAGACTTTCCTTAACCAGACTAGGTCGTAGTTCCTCCATAACCAGACTTTCCTTAGCAGTTGACCAAAAAAAAAAAAGACTTTCCTTAGCAAGCTTATCATCCACATAGTTGCTTTACTCTTAACTTTCCTCCACACAATATCAACCTGATCATCACCAATAGGGTGGGTACTGTTGCGCCTCGAAAAATCCGGTTGGGACTTCTCGTTATGCAACTTGGAAAAAGTATGGAGCCGCCACCAATATTTTAATTTTAAGACCAAAACATTGAAAAAAATGTCTTTTAGTAAGACGGATGGTCTTTCGAAAACAAAGAGATGTAGGTTCGGGAGTCGGTTATGTGTGGGGAATGTATTAGCACCCCACACATCCTTTCTACCGAAAGGGAACCTTTAACTTGATGTGTGGTTTAGACAAAGGTTTGGTTTGAAAACGACTTGTTCTACTTCTTTTCTTTTCTTTTCTTTTTTTTATTTCTTTTCTTTTTATTTGAAAGGATTTTTGGAAAACAGAGGAGAAAGGAAATCTTTTGTTATCTTTGAAAGGCGAATAAAACAAATATTTTTAAAAAAAGGGGGTGGGAAAGAGAATTCTTTTTATGATTTTTTGAAAGTGTGCTTGACGGGACATGAACCCGCTCCTACGTATCCCCACCGTGATGAGGAATCAAAGCTACGTAGTTCTCGCTTTTGCTTTTGAGAATGGTTTGAGAGTTTTTCGCAATCGGGCAAGCGCTTTTGACGACCAAACAACAACGGCTTAGAGTGGTCGCATTACTAACTCTTTGGAAAATGAAATCATCATTAACGTAATGTATGATAAACGCCATGTTAGAGAAAACGACTAGAAACACCTCGGCTCACATAAACAAATACACCTCATCAAGTTATAACACCCCAACTTATAAACAACAAGAAAACATCATCGATTGCATGAGTATATGCATGAATGCAACCCAACACCAAGGGTATAATGCATGTGGTACCATCATCGCCGCTATTTTGCCACTCGCATCATCGCCGCTAATGATATGAAGACCGGTCTACAATATCGAGGCCGGCCTATCATCGCCGCTTTGATGCATATGAGGCATGTGACTCCATGAACAATGCATCAACCACAAACAATCATATCATGTATGAATTGACATCGCCACTACATCGCCGCTACAATCGTTTACTTACACCGACGCCTATTTCACCTAGACATCATCAATAGCGCTATGGCTAACATCACTACACCAAAGAAATAGCTCCATGGCTAACAACAGACTCACCGGTCACCTTGACACCACAAGCAAGTGGACTAAACAATACTACGAGGACCACAACGCCACATAAGGACTAAAACGCCACCTAAGACCAAACCGCTTCACCATTCAGCCACTTAGACATACTCGGCGCTAAACAACATCCACAGCTTGCGCCGACAAAGAACTCCTCGCGCCATATCAAGGCGCAAAACGGCACCTCGACACACTCACAACGCACTCGGCACCCACACCGCACCCTGGTATACTACACTTCGACACACTACGCTACGATACTCTTACACTTCAACACACCTATATCTCGACAACACTATCTTCGACATACATACTACACCCTGGGACACATACTCTACACCTCGGTAGCTACAAGTCGATACCTACACCTCACCACACAACCTTACCCTTCGCCTCCTACACTTAGTCACTTACGCTCGATACACTTACACGCCGACTCCCTAGACTTCATCACGCCTACACGCCGACTTCCATAGACTTCGACACCTCTACAGCTAGGCAACTACACCTCGGCTCATATATCGCCCTAGACACCTAACCTTCATCTTCCCTCGCTTTGATTTTCATACTATGATCAACTTAAACCACAAATACTACACCTATATTCATTCAAAATTTGTCTCACACACTCATCAAAGTAACCAACAAATGTGACTACACCAAAAACAACATCCGGACACTTAGGGTTCCTCAAACTCCATTTCTCTCCTAGGTCTATCATATGACCAACTCCTCAACAACACATCACAACTTCACCAAAGTGAAGCAAAACACAACAACAATCACACATCAAGCAACACAAACAAATTTCAAAAATCCTCCTAGAGTCTAACTCACACATAATACTCATCATATACACTATTATAGATGAAAGAGAGCCCCCTTACCTCAATAGATTGAAGAACTAACACTCTTTCCACCAAGACTTCAAGATCTCCTAACAATCAAGCTCCTCTTCCTTGGACTGGAGCTCTCCACGCCAAGATTTCTCTTCTCTCTCTAAAAGCTATCGCACCCCTCTCTCTCTCTCTCTTACTTTACTCTTTGACTTTTCTTAGATTTTTGTTGCAAATGAATCCTCTCCCTTCAACACCTTCACTTAAGACATGCATAATGGGCCTCTTAATGGATCATGTGCCTCTAATCCCACCTCCTCCATTACTCAAACACCTCCTAAATACAATAAAACTCTAAATTAATTTTTTGACTTAATTAAAATGTTGTAAGCCTTAAATAACCCAATTAAATAAATAATTGAACTATTTTTGGGCGTTACACACCTTACTTTCCTTTTCTTAAACTCGTTTTGTATTCTCGCTTTCTTCCCATGCGCGAAACCAACCACTTCATCTTCTCTCTTGCTATTTTCTTTCCACTTTGACTCCCAAAACGAAGATCAAAGTTATGGAGGCAACGACAGTCCTGCCAGTTCTTCTTCCTCTCAACAGCCACATCGAGCCCTCGCCTCGATTTCTCCCAATGATGTGTTAGACGTTGTTGCAGCGGCGTTAACATCCACTGCTACCAATGAGGTGCCCAATGGCTTTGACGCCTTTACAAGGGTGTTCATAGCCTTTTCTTACCTTGGCTTGCCTATCACCCAAGACCCGGTTTTAGGTGGATGCTTGCGTGATCGGAGACCAAAGGTCGGGCCAAGCCTAGTGAGGAATATCGCACTGGTTTGGCCGAATTGACCCGCTTAAGAGAAGATTGTGGAAAGAATGGGGTCTTCGTGACATGATTGCCTTGACTACTACACCCATTGATGTGTGGAAATCATGTGCAAGTATACACAATTCCTAAACAAGTAGTATAAAAGATGTAACCCACAGAGATTGAGAAACTCTTTTTGAAACTCAATACAAAGTAGTTAGTGGAAGGTAACAAAATAACAATTATAGTGGAGATGGTGTTATCACAATCAAGTTAATATAAAGCAAAGTGCAAGTAGTGGTAATGCAATAGAGAAAAGTTAATATAATATCTTCCCCAAGTAATGCTCTTGCTTTTGGAAACCAAGCATTAGGTCAAGAATGCAAGTGGATGTGCAAGTGGATGTGCTAGTGGATGACTTCACTCTCTAATCAATGCATGCAATGCGGGAGCATTGTGTAAATCTAGTGCAGCTTGCATTTGTAGTGCAGAGCATTGATGCAGAGCATCTCAGAGACAGACCAACAAACTCATCAAAAATACCACAATATATTCAAAATGGCCTATTAACAACTTTAACCATGTTAAACACTCAAGTTATCATAAATCACATAAAATACTATATAAACTCCTTAGCTTTGCTTGAAAGAGAGCAATTTACTAAGTTCAAACATATGAATAACTCTATATAAAATAGAGTTATCACACCCCCAAACTTAAACCATTGCTTGTCCTCGTAATGATAAAGACAAACTATTATACTATAATTCTAGAAGATAGATCAGCTTGATTTTTGGATTTCCATGAGGAGCTCCTTATGAACTTCATTTTTCAGCCATCTTTTTTGTGCCTTTATTTCTTTAAAACTACCAAAGCTATTGAAACTCTTTTATGTGTGTGTGTGATCCACTAAGTTGAGATTGGTTCCAAGACTAAGTGAAAACTTCCTCCTAGCCTTTGAAAAGATTAGTTCACCTTTGGTCACACCTAAATATTTTTCAAAAGAAAGACTAGACTAACAAAATCCTCAAGTATTGGGGAGTTTTAAGTACAACAAAGGGCTTGGTTGAATTTTTCAAAGCTATTGAGCCAATACACTATTTTCTATTTTTTTTGTGGGGTTCTTTTGATGCAGATGCATCACTTTTTTGAAGTGCTTTTTGCATTGATTTTTTCTGCATTTTCTTTTCTTCAGTGCAGTTGCATTGTGCTCCTACACTGATGCTGCTTCACTTTTGATAGCTCGTATTGCCCTCCTCACTGACCCTTTGATGCATTATTTTCTTTTCTTTTTCGCACTTTGGCACAGGTACAACTTAATTGATTCAGTCAATATTGATTTTATACATTGATTTTCTTGTGATACAACATTTTGTAACCTTTGTGCATTGTTTACTCTTTAAACTTTTCAAATTCAGCCTTAATTTTCATAAAACACCCCCAAACTTATTTCTTTAAGCTGTTCAAACTTTTTAATAAAAATTTGTTTTGACCTAAGCTCACTAAAAATTTCCTTGCATCGATTGATCTTTAAATAGCAAGGTTCTTTTCACAAACTCGATTTTGAGGTGTTGAAGTAAAAAAAAATTTGTTAGTTTCTAAGAAATAAGGCTTCTTTTTCTCTTTTTCAACATTAAAAATCCATTCATAGGATTGCACTATATTTTCTAAAAACTTTTCAAACTGATCATCTAAAATACTCTTAACAATAATAGTATTCTTCATACATAGCCACTATTTCTATAAGAGATATCTCCCTTTAGAAAAATAGTTTCATGTATTTAGATACTACTTTGTTAAATACATCTAATAAAAACATATCTAAAAAAACATTTTAATAAACCACACAAACTTAACATGCATACTTAGTAGTTAAGTTCCCCAAAATCTTAAGGGGGTAGCAGCTTTCCATCGCTATTATTAAAGTGCACAAAATATCATAAGTATTTGTTCAAAACAAGGGGAAATGGATTAAAACCAACATAACTAGGGAAAGTGTTAGTAGCAAGATAAAATACAAAATATGATAGGTAAACACACTAAAACATATAATTGATACTCATTTATTAGCTCCACTCCTTTTCCTAGTGCTCGCCTCCGGCAGTAGGAGGAGCTTGTTTCACCTTCTCGCTTCTTCTTTTTGGTTGCTTGATTGAGTTTCTCTATTGGTGCAGATGCACCTCCTTCTTCTAGTGATGATGCAGAACCGATGTAGTAGCATCACCGCTTTCTGTAAGATTTCTTCCTATTTGGAGTTAACTTTGGTGGATTCTTGAAGAACTTTTGTGTGTTGTGTTGTGCCTCCCTATTTTGTTGAGCCATTTGTTCTAGAACAAGCTTTATAGTTGCCTCATCATGCATTGGAGTAGCAATCTTTTCCTGTGATGCAGTGTGCATCACTCGCATTTCCATTGGCTCTTGACAACTTCTTTCTCCTCGATCGCTCGTTGTTCCTTCATTAATTGTTTCTTCTTCATTAACTCGCATAGTCTCTTTCTCAAGAGCGTAACAACATTAGTTATAATGTTACTTGGGCTAGTAGGGATGGTTTGTTCTGGTTGTGGCTCACTTGATATTTGTGCTAGGCACTTGAATGTTTTGTTCTGTGTGAGGTGGTTGCTCAATTTTAGTTCTTGGGAGGGTGGTTGGTCAGGGTGGTGACCGGATTGGTGGATCATTAAGGGAGGGTAGTGGCGATTTTGGTTGAGATGGTGACTCTTGGATAGGTGAATGGGTTGGTGATTTTTGGATAGGTGAATGAATTGGTGATGATATAGGTTATTTTGTAGGTGATGTGGGAGTGGTTTCTTGTTGGTTAGGTGGTGGTATCTTATCATATTTCTGTCTTGCACTTTCCACCATATTAACACCTCCATCATTGTTTTCTTGCTCACTTTCCACTTCAAGATCACTATGTTCCTCATCTTCATTCTTCTCCATTTCTTGAACTTGCTTCTGAATTTCTTCATCCTCCTCAGTGTCTGAGTCATAGATTTCTTCAACTTTAGGCTCAATTACGACCTTTTTCTTTCCCTTTGCTTGTTTCCGAGTTACCTTCTTCTTTGTGATAGGTTCTTCCTCCTTTTCCTCTTGTTTTTCCTCTTCCCTTACCTCATCAGCTTCTTCTTTTTCCTCTTTTTCTTGACCTTCAGTTCTAAGTACCTAGCTTGGAAACACAGGGGCTTCTACATGCCCTAGTATAACAAACATTTTGTCGAAGACAAGTTGCAACCAATCATGTTGATCATTTTGAAACTTCCATACAACAACTTGTTTCAGCATGAAATGCTATTGCATAGCAGGCATAGAACCTCTAACTTTCCTTATTCTCTCTCTCATTTCAGCATTCAAATTATCAGGGGGACATTTTCTTTGTTTAGGGGGGGCAATTGGGAGTCCTCCTTTCATGCACAATGCAGTGATAATACAAGGGAAAAACAGAAATCCCTTTGATTTAGATTTGCTTGAACGAATTTCCTTAGCATTCAATCTACCTATATCAACATTGCCCTCAGGGAGAATTGTATCTAGGAGGATCAATCTCTCTTTGGTCATTGCATAACTGTGTGATGTAGGTAAGATTGAAGTTGCTATAAATAAATGCCAATTACCTAATGCATCAATCGATTAGTACTTCTAAGTTTGATCTCATTAGATGTAAATTTCTCCCAAGTAGAATCTGTGTGGCTATTCTACCCTTTATTTCTTCCATTTATTTCCTATAGGATTTTCCTACCCTCTTTTCAAATTCATTCCCATTGTATCTCAGCACATAATGTTCATTCAATTTCTTGGGATGAAAGTGTACAAGTTTACCTCTCACCATTGAAGTGTAGGAATTCTCCATTCCTTCTTCTTGTGTGATTCTTCCCCATTGTGTCATCCTTGATTACTAAAGACATCATTAATCTTCTTAACCTCCTCTTATCTTTCTAATGGTTTAGATTCACACTTGATCAATTCTTCACATTTTTGATACAATGCCTTCTTGATTACTAACTACCTCTTTTTGCTTAGAGATTTTTCAAATGAGTGGTGATTTTATCTCTCACCACATGTTCACCATAGTACATTTTGACTCTTTGACCATTTACCTTGAAGATGGTATTGGTTGCTTCATCCGCAAAAATCAACCGCTCCATGAGGATAAAGTTTAACCAATTTAAATGGTCCTCACCACCTTGATCTAAGTTTACCAGAAATAGCTTCAACCTAGAGTTATATAACAGTAACCAATCCTCCTCTCTTAGTTCTCTCCTTTGAATTTTCTTATCATGCCATGCCTTAGTTTTAGCTTTATAGATTTCAAAGATTCTCATAAGAGAATTTCCTAATTTCTTCTAGCTCATTAAGCTATAGCATTCTTTGTGCACCGCTTGTTTAAGTTAAAATTGAGCTTCTTGATAGCCCAATATGACTTATTTTCTAACTCCACAGTAAATGGCATGCTTTTCCATAGACTATTATGTAGGGGACATTCGTAGTGGTGTTTTGAGTGTCGTTTCTATATGCCCATAAAGCCTCATCCAAATGAAAAGACCAATCTTTCCTATTTGGACTTACCATTTTTTCTAGCATTCTCTTAATTTCCTATTGATAGTTCCGCTTGTCCGCTAGTTTGAGGATGGTAAGTCAGTAGCTATTTTATGCTTAACTCCATATTTAGCTAGAAGGTTTTCAATGATCCTATTTCAAAATGTGAACCTTCATCATTAATTATAGACCTAGGAGTTCCAAATCTAGCAAATATATTCCTTTGAAGGAATTTACTTACTGACTTAGCATCATTATTTGGTAATGCTACTGCCTCTACCCATTTGGACACATAATCCACAACCACTAAAATATATAAATTGCCAAAAGAGGGTGGAAAAGGTGTAACGCCCTAAAAATGATTAAGTAAATAATTAGACAATTTAATTAAGTGATGATTTAGTTGGCCTTATTTAAAATAAATATAAGGTAATTAATTCAATTAAGGAGTGAGGTGTAGTAAATAAATAGAGAGTATTTTAGTAAATAGGGAGGATGTGAGAAAATAATTAAGGAGGTGCAATTAGGGCCCATTGGAGTTAAGTGGCCCAAACCCAATTAATAAAAACATTAGGGTCTTAGGAGAAACCCTCATTAGAAGCAAAAGATCAAAAATTAGAAAGTGAGAAGAGGAGAAGAGAGGGAGCGCGCGGCTAGGGCTTGGAAAGAGGAGAGGAATTTCGTGGAGCTCTAGGAGGGGAGGAGAAACGTGGATTGTTGGTGTCTTGGGAGGTGTCCTTGAGAGCTTTGGTCTTCTTCTCCAATTCTAAAAAGGTATGGGGGCTCTCTATGATAGTTAATAATTCATAAACCTTGAAATCATAGGGATTAGGTGATATGAGTAATTTGTTTGGTTGATTTTATAATGTATATAAATGATTTGTGAGTAGGTTATTGATTTTCATGATGATAGAGTGTTGTTGTTGCATGTGAATATGATCCTTGTTGAATATGGAATTACTTGATGCATGTCAATTGTATTGGAATGATTTATTGTCAATATAACATCAATTAAATAGGAGAACTTACGTGCTTACTAAGTGTTTGGGTGATTGCTCGAATGGGAAAGGTTTTAGTGGTGTGGTGTTTGGGGGAGGGGTTCGGCTTGGCCGAATAGAGAGGGGGCGCCAATTCGCACTTGGCGCGCCAGTGTACCGTGGTCGGGCCGGGTGTGTTTCGGTTTGGGGTGGTGTGCAGGGGAGGGGCGCCAATTCTGCAGAATTTGGCGCTTGGTTCACTGTTTGGTTGCTGCGCGTGGGTGCAAAGACAGAGGGGGCGCCACCCCGTGAATCGGCGCTGGTTCAGGTGTGTTGCCGCGCGGTGGTGTGTGGGAGGGGCGCCACCCCCCAGAATTGGCGCCGTGCACTGTGTGTGCAGTGTGAGTGCCGCACAGTGCGTGAAACAGGAGCAGGGGCGCCAATTGCAGGGAATTTTGGCGCCTGGGTGTGCAGCAAGTGCTGCTGTGTGGCTTAGACAGGAATAATGGAAGGGCGCCATTTGCTGCCCTGCGCGCTGACGGCGCTGTGGTGAGTTGGCTTTGGTGTGTGTGTGGTGAGCAAGCGTGCAAGGGGCGCCATTTTGGCTGCCCCAATGCGCCTGGTGGTGCGCTGTGTCTAGTGATGGGCGCCAACTTTGGCGCCTCAAGGCGAAATTTACGCCGTGTCAAGGTGTGGGGTCAAAATAGTCCCTAGGTGCCGTAATGGTCCCCGAGGTGTCAAATTAGTCCTTAGGTGTTAAAATGATCCTTACTACGGTGTGATTAGTCCTTAGGTGTTAAAATGGTCTTTATGGTGACAGATTAGTCCTTAGGTGTCAAAATGGTCCCCGGGCGTTGAAATGGTCCTGTGAGGTGATTTGGTCCTGTGTGGGTTAGTCCTCATGTTGACTTTAGTCCTTAGGATGACTTAGTCCTTTGGCGTGGAAATACCGGGTGGGTGTTCTTTTAATCCCCGTAGGTGTATTAATTATGGTGGTATAAAATAAATGGTGAGTATATTGGTGATGAGAGGTCTTTGACTCTCCTCGTGAATCGGTGAATATATATATACAATTGTTGGTGAGCATGTTAATGCATTATTGGTGTTCTCGTGTTTTTGGTGCATAGTCATGGCGCGCATAATCATAAGCATTTTGGTGAATAGGCCTCGCCTCTCAAAATATTTTGGTGCTTTGGTGAATGCCTCCGTGCATATTTTGCGATGGATCCACATGCATATGCCCGTGAGTTTTGGGTTGCATTTCATGCATTACATTCCATTGTTGGTGACCGATTAGGTGTTCTTAAAATAATGGTGTATTGAGTTGATCAGATTATGGTGTACCGACTTAACTGTATTTCGTGTATTTGAATAGACTTAATCAGATTTATGATGTACTTGACTTAATCAGATATCCGCGCACTCAATTGATTGTTTCTCCGTGTGCCTGTTCTACTGCTTTCTTGTTTTATTTATTATTATCTATGCATTGAGACTCACCCCTATCAAGGCCGTGTTGCCTCGTATGCTCAACTCCGCAGTGACGGTGGATCAAGGTGACTAGAGATCCTTCTTCTAGTATGGTCGAGCCGGCCTCGATACGTAGCACCGGGGGAAATGTTTAGCTTGTTATTCCTTTACATTTTGAACTATGGTTTAAGTTGTTATTTTTCCACCATTGTAATACTTATTCCCGAATACTATTTGGTGCTATGTATCATCTATATTGGAGTTTATTTTAATTAATCATTTTGGAGTTTTGAAAGGTGTTTTGTTTAAATGTGGCACCTCATGTGGTCAGACCGAAAGTTTTTATGCACTCGATTTTTCAAATAATTCAAATCGTAGTTATGTTAGAAGGGGTGTTACAAAAGGTCCCATGAAATCCATTCCCATACATCAAATAATTCAATTTCTAGAATATTGGTTCTGGCATTTCATGTCTATTAGAGATATTTCCTCCCTTTGACATTTATCACAATTTTTGACCATAAAATATGCATCTTTAAATAAAGTAGGCCAAAAATAACTCGATCAGTAATACCTTGGTCACTGTTTTGTGCT
Source organism: Oxytropis ochrocephala (assembly GCA_020916435.1). Classification (NCBI taxonomy): domain Eukaryota; kingdom Viridiplantae; phylum Streptophyta; class Magnoliopsida; order Fabales; family Fabaceae; genus Oxytropis; species Oxytropis ochrocephala. The sequence goes on from CM037093.1 coordinate 82,565,069, forward strand.
ACCAAAATGTCCTCCATAAGGTGCAAAGATGGCACCGCAAAGAGCACTACTTGTTGCTCCTCTTCAGAATGCATTTCCTCATTATTTCATCAGTGGCACATCTTGTAAAGGAATGGATCATGCATCCTAATAGTATTGTTTAACTATGTGGAAGAATCTTCTCCTTTGTTGATATGTCATGTTCATCGGTACTACCTTACTTACCAGAAATTTACAATATCCGCATACCATGGTGCGATGCATTAGATGCTCTTGCATTGCTTATAGCTAATGCAGCTTGCACTTTGTGCATTGACCGTGATTGCCAATAATTTCTTATCCGGGAAGTTCTCATTGATTTCTTCCTCTCAGGTACCTAGTGATTCACCTTCAATCCTTGACAAATGGTCCGCCAATTGATTCTCTACTCCTTTCTTGTCTCTAATTTCAAGATCAAACTCTTGAAGGAGTAGAATCCACCTTATCGACTTGGCTTTGCATCTTTCTTTGAATTAAATACTTAATGGCGTAATGGTCAAGATAAACAATAACTTTAGTGCCAACTAAATAAGGTCTAAATTTTTCAAATGCAAATACCACAAATAATAATTCTTTTTCTATGATCAGATAGTTCACTTGAGCTTCAACTAATGTTTTGCTAGCATAATAAATGGAATGAAAACCTTGTCATATCTTTTGCCCTCGGATCGCTCCCTCGCAAAGTCACTAGCGCCAAACATTAGTTCAAATGGTCTCGCCCGATCAGTGTTACTATCACCGTGTCATTACCAATGCCTTTTTAAGCTTTTCAAAAGCTTCCATACAAGAATCATCAAATTTAAATGGCACATCATGTTGCAAAGCATACACAATGGTTTTGAAATTTTTGAAAATCTTTGATAAATCTCCTATAGAAACCAACATGGCCTAAGAAACTCCTAATACCTTTGATCGTTGTTGTTGGTGGAGGTAATTTCTCAATCACCTCAATTTTGGCTTTATCTACCTCTAGACCTTTCTTTGAAACTCTATGTCCTAGCACAATACCTTCTTGCACCAATGACACTTTTCCCAATTCAATACTAAATTTGTTTCTTCACACCTTTTGAGAATTTGTTCCAAGTTTGCTAAATAAACCCGAAATGTTTCTCCAAAGACAGAGAAATCATCCATAAATACTTCCATTGATTGCTCAATGAAATCTGAGAATATTGACATCATGCATCTTTGGAATGTAGCGGAGCATTACACAATCCAAATTGCATCCTTCTAAAGGCAAAGGTTCCATAAGGGCATTTAAAAGTAGTTTGTGAGGGTGGATCGTAAAAAGTAGAGAAGTTTTTGATATAATCCCTAATTGTTTGAAAAGTTAAAGTTTGGATAGTATGAAATAACAATTCTATCTACTTTTGGTTTGTACTAATTAGAACAAGGTGTGATACACAACACAACTAGATGATAAACTAGTGAAATAGCAAATGAGTCAACTCTCCACAGGGTTGTATTTTGTATTTTTTTCTAGCTTTTCAATATTTGATAGTAGTTGTTTTCTTTAATCCTTCTTATAAAGTTGGGTAGAGTTTGAACTCAATTTGCTAAAGCTAGACACTATCCGCTTGGAAAGAGCTTATTTTGAGATTATAAAAACAACTTATTCAAATAAATAAGCTTTTATGTATTATTCATAAACTTGTCAATGTAGTTTATGAAAAACAATTTATGGAATATAACTTTTGTTACTAATAACTCATGGGTCAATTTAAAATTTTATTTATTTCCATAAATTATTTTTCATAAGCTCAAAAAAGCTAATCCAAATGGGGCATGAATAAAACCATTTGCTTATGAAAACAATGTATAATTCTAGTAAAGGAGGAACATAAAAATAGGTACCATAATAAGTTAAAGGTATTTGATGCTTTTATTTATGATATATTTTTATATTTTTGTTTTGTAAATTTTGTAATTAAAAGTGAAAATGAAGATAGATTTTTTTGGTATTTCTTATTTCTAACCTTTGTTGTCTTTTTTTGATGTAAAATAAGCACAAAACAAAACACAAAATTAGAATATAACAATGACTTGCCCTCCATCCAAATGCAAAGACCAATCTTTCCTATTTGGACTTACCATTTTTTCTAGCATTCTCTTAATTTCCTATTGATAGTTCTCGCTTCTCCGCTAGTTTGAGGATGGTAAGTCAGAGCTATTTTATGCTTAACTCCATATTTAGCTAGAAGGTTTTCAATGATCCTATTACAAAAATGTGAACCTTCATCATTAATTATAGCCCTAGGAGTTCCAAATCTAGCAAATATATTCCTTTGAAGGAATTTACTTACCGACTTAGCATCATGATTTGCAAATGCTACGCTTCTACCCATTTGGACACATAATCCACGATCACTAAAATATATAAATTGCCAAAAGAGGGTGGAAAAGGTCCCATGAAATCCATTCCCATATATACATCAAATAATTCAATTTCTAGAATATTGGTTCTTGGCATTTCATGTCTATCGTAGATATTTCCCGCCTTTGACATTTATCACAATTTTTGACCATAAAATATGCATCTTTAAATAAAGTAGGCCAAAAATAACCCGATCAGTAATACCTTGGTCTGCCGTTCTTGTGCTACCAAAATGTCCTCCATAATGTGCAAAGATGGCAATGCAAAGAGCACTACTTGTTGCTCCTCTTCAGAATGCATTTCCTCATTATTTGATCGTGGCACAACTTGTAAAGGAATGGATCATCCCAATAGTATTGGTTAACTATGTGGAAGAATCTTCTCCTTTGTTGATATGTCATGTTCATCGGTACTACCTTACTTACCAGAAATTTACAATATCCGCATACCATGGTGCAACAGCATTAGATGCTCCCGCATTGCTTATAGCTAATGCAACTGCACTATGTGCATTGATTGTGATTGCCAATAATTTCTCATCCGGGAAGCTCTCATTGATTTCTTCCTCTTGTGTACATAGTGATTCACCTTCAATCATTGACAAATGGTCCGCCACTTGATTCTCTACTCTTTCTTGTCTCTCGATTTCAAGATCAAACTCTCAAGGAGTCGAATCCACTTTATCACCTCTTGGCTTTGCATCTTTCTTTGAAATTAAATACTTAATGGCGTAATGGTCAATATAAACAATAACTTTAGTGCCTACTAAGTAAGGTCTAAAGTTTTCAAATGCAAATACCACAACTAATAATTCTTTTTCTCGTGGATCAGATAGTTCACTTGAGCTTCAACTAATGTCTTGCTAGCATAATAAATGGAATGGAAAACCTTGTCATATCTTTGCCCAAGGATTGCTCCTACCGCAAAGTCACTAGCATCACACATTAGTTCAAATGGCCTCGCCCAATCAGTGTTACTATTACATGCGGGCCGCCACCAATGCCTTTTTAAGCTTTTCAAAAGCTTCCATACAAGAATCATCAAAGTTAAATGGCACATAATGTTGCAAAAGCATACACAATGGTTTTGAAATTTTTGAAAATCTTTGATTAATCTTCTATAGTAACCAAAGATGGCCTAAGAAGCTTCTAATACCTTTGAATGTTGTTGGTGGAGGTAATTTCTCAATCACCTCAATTTTGGCTTTATGTACCTCTAGACATTTCTTTGAAACTCGCTTTATGTACCTCTAGACATTTATTTGAAACTCTATGTCCTAGCACAATGCCTTCTTGCACCATGAAATGACACTTTTTCCAGCTCAATACTAAATTTGTTTCCACACACCTTTTGAGAATTTGTTCCAAGTTTGCTAAATAAACTTGAAATGTTTCTCCAAAGACAGAGAAATCATCCATAAATACTTCCATTGATTGCTCAATGAAATCTGAGAATATTGACATCATGCATCTTTAGAATGTAGCGGGAGCATTACACAATCCAAATGACATCCTTCCAAAGGCAAAGGTTCCATAAGGGCATGTAAATGGCACATCATGTTGCAAAGCATACACAATGGTTTTGAAATTTTTGAAAATCTTTGATAAATCTCCTATAGAAACCAACATGGCCTAAGAAACTCCTAATACCTTTGACTGTTGTTGGTGGAGGTAATTTCTCAATCACCTCAATTTTGGCTTTATCTACCTCTAGACCTTTCTTTGAAACTCTATGTCCTAGCACAATACCTTCTTGCACCAATGACACTTTTCCCAATTCAATACTAAATTTGTTTCTTCACACCTTTTGAGAATTTGTTCCAAGTTTGCTAAATAAACCTGAAATGTTTCTCCAAAGACAGAGAAATCATCCATAAATACTTCCATTGATTGCTCAATGAAATCTGAGAATATTGACATCATGCATCTTTGGAATGTAGCGGGAGCATTACACAATCCAAATTGCATCCTTCTAAAGGCAAAGGTTCCATAAGGGCATTTAAGAGAAGTTTTTGATATAATCCCTAATTGTTCGAAAAGTTAAAGTTTGGATAGTATGAAATAACAATTCTATCTACTTTTGGTTTGTACTAATTAGAACAAGGTGTGATACACAACACAACTAGATGATAAACTAGTGAAATAGCAAATGAGTCAACTCCTTACAGGGTTGTATTTTGTATTTTTTTCTAGCTTTTCAATATTTGATAGTAGTTGTTTTCTTTAATCCTTCTTCTAAAGTTGGGTAGAGTTTGAACTCAATTTGCTAAAGCTAGACACTATCTGCTTGGAAAGAGCTTATTTTGAGATTATAAAAACAACTTATTCAAATAAATAAGCTTTTATGTATTATTCATAAACTTGTCAATGTAGTTTATGAAAAACAATTTATGGAATATAACTTTTGTTACTAATAACTCATGGGTCAATTTAAAATTTTATTTATTTCCATAAATTATTTTTCATAAGCTCAAAAAAAAGCTAATCCAAATGGGGCATGAATAAAACCATTTGCTTATGAAAACAATGTATAATTCTAGTAAAGGGAGGAACATAAAAATAGTTACCATAATAAGTTAAAGGTATTTGATGCTTTTATTTATGATATATTTTTATATTTTTGTTTTGTAAATTTTGTAATTAAAAGTGAAAATGAAGATAGATTTTTTTTTTGGTATTTCTTATTTCTAACCTTTGTTGTCTTTTTGATGTAAAATAAGCACAAAACAAAACACAAAATTAGAATATAACAATGACTTGCCCTCCATTTCATGATGACGCTCCAAACATAATCTCAAGTATTTAAAACATTGACAATAATATTACATTTTTTGGTTACATAAAATTTAGGGTGAGGAATGACACCCCAGCCTAAAGTAGTAAGACCTTCTACTTTTTGAGACTTACAAATGGTAATTACATTTACCTTGGGGAGTTGAACCTGCACTCTTGGATATACAACTCATGTTCCACTAGGTCAACCCCTTGGGATACAATATTATTACTTGGTTACACATACAATATTATTTACTCAAATCAAGAGACTATACTACTATACTAATTAACATCCACGCATTATGGGGATGACTTTCAACTCTTCAAGGAAAATTTCTAGGTATCGGTGTGCATGCCGGAGCTTTTCCAGTTATTGTGGGCTTGACATTCTTACATTTAGCTATAGCTGGTGCTCCATTGAATGTGAGATCAACATTATTCAACTCCACAGCCTCACATGGTACACCACTGCTACAAATAAGAATCACCCCTTCTTTTGTTCCTGAAGTTCCCTTAATGTTCTTGAACGAAACCTTGCTTATCTTTATCTTTGATGGATTCTTTAGCCATTCATAAAATCGTGCAAGAAATAGATAAATGTTAGTCATACTAAATAAATAAGAAGTTGATTAACAAATCAGAAAGTTTTGATTTAATTAGTGTGGATTGTCAGTGTACAAATATTTTACACTATCAACAAATCGTAAGTCAAAACATCTTAAAAATGTTTAGCTTTTATATAAATAATCCTGAAAGTCACACATACCATGATTTCTCGATTTGTGATGTCAGAAAATTTTACACTAATAAAGTGCAGTAAAAACTAAAAAGTTTTACGTATATGGATGACCCATCAGTAAAAAATATAACTAGATGTATGTGTAAAAAAATTGCACTATATATGGAGCTTAGTTAGAACACAAGTTTAGCATTTAGAAATAAAAATTATAAGTTTTCAAGTAAAGATTGAGAAATGAAATATATACCTTTTTTGGAGCATTGGTTCCATGGACAATATTCTTGGTCAATGATGATAGGGTTCTTAACATTAACCATAGTGATATCTTCAAAATTCATATCAGTAACAGTAATAGTTCCAGGCTCATTAGGCCAAGTCTTAATCCTAACACCATTATCAGTATTTGTCAAAGTACAATTCTTAGCTAGAAAACCTTGTACATTTGTTTCAGTTGTGAACTTTCCAAGGCTTCCAACACTAATACCATGACCAGGTCCACAATTCACATTTTGAACCTTAGTATTAATGCTACCATCACCTATTGAAACACAATCATCTCCAGTTCCAATGTTTGAGTTAATAACTGTAACATCGGTTGATCTTCCTATGTGAATTCCATCTGTGTTGGGACTTTCTGCTGGTGCAACAACTGTGACTCCATCAAATGTAAAATTGTTGCACCCTAATACATTTACATGGAAGTTTTTGCTGTCTTTTGATGTAATTCCTTGACAATTGAATTGTTGACGAAATTGAAACCAAAATTCTGTTTGCATTGGAAAAAGATTATATTAGAACCATGCAACATGGATCTACTATAGAAACCAAAAATATATTTAAGATAAATATTTATATATATACCATGGAGATTTTCTTGCAATTTCCTCCACAATTTTTTTTGCCAAGCAGTTGCACCTTGTTTCCAAGTAGTTGCACCTTGACCATCAAAAATACCCTTGCCTGATAAGGTCAATCCACTCAAAGTTTGAAACCTAACCCATTGATCAGATGTTCCCTTAATATCAGCTAGGTTTGAAGGTGCTTGAATTGTTCCATCAACTTGAACTTCAATAGGTGCCTTACAAGGACCCTTAACATCTATTCCATTCAACTTGTATGTGTTAGCTGGAATCACAATTTTCACTGGAGTTGTTGATGCACATGCTTCAGTCCAAGCTTTTGTGAATGCCTTCAAATTAAACACAAATCAAATTAAAAACAAAAGAAAATAATTAGGATATGCACCCAATGACACTACGAATTTGTTAACATAATTAAAAATGTAAAATTCTTGATGAAATTTAATGAAAGAAAACTCTCAATTTGTCTCTAATTTCGTCAATAAATGTTATAAAAGTTGGAATTGAAAATCAATATTTTTCATCTCTTCTATCTTTAAATAGTCCATTTTTTCTGATACTGAAAATGAGTTTTGAACAAAATTTTGCAATGTAAAATAAATAGAATAGTACCTCGGTTATATCTCCATTTGGTGTTCCACCGAATTTTGATATGTCAAGGACACCAGATTGAGCTGAAATAAATTTAGCTAGAAAAAGGAATGAAACAATAACGGCAATATTGTACTTCATATTTGAATATTTTCACTACCGCGTTATCTTCTTGTACTTTGATCTCTTTGATGAATTTGGTTTTGAAGCAGGTAGGAGCATTATTTATAGTGGAATGGGGAAGTATCAACACCATAAACAATTGAGGTTATCAAATTCTTACTAAATGTAACTTTTTTCCTTTTTTGATTGTCTGGTTATTTTTTAGGTCTATTAATAACAATCATTTTTCACCTCTCATCAATGTCAAAAAAAATTTCACCTCTCAACTTTCAATGATAGCAAATTACTACACTTTTTTAATCCTAAATTACTACTCTTTTGTTCGACTATTTTTTATTTAACTAAAGGGCTAAAAGCCCAACAAGAACCGACATAAAACAACTAGGCTGATGTCACTTTATCGAAAAGAAAAAATCGCCCGAGGTCGTAGATCCAAATTAAAAGGAGAAGCTAATGAGGTAGGTCGTAGTTCCTCCATAACCAAAGCTTTCCTTAGCAAGTTTATCATCCACATATATAGTTGCTTTCCTCTTAACTTTCCTCCACACAATATCAACCCGATCATCACCAATAGGGTGGGTACCGCTAAGCAACTACCCACGATCTCCACTAGCACGATAAGTGGCGGAAAACTCTTCGCGCCACTTCTCAAAAACTCCGCTCCTTCGCTTGATCTTCATGTAGTCTCATGTTCTCGATCACATGCTTCCTCAGGCCTTCCAAGCATGCCACCTTTACCTCTACCACCTATTCGCCTCTACCGCTTCTTCCCCTCGAGCAGCAGCCCCGCGACTCGAACATCCAAGCTATCGAGGCCGAGACACTCTATTGGCCGATTCCTAACTCTCCTCGATATAGCCTCCTGCCCTCTGCTCACCCCTCATCTCGGCGCTTCTCATTGTAGCTTGCCTTGAGGGGCTCTTTCCGAGTTCGATTCATTGGTAATTCCTTGTGATTTTTCCTAGTGGTACACCTCGCCCTAGTTCTCCCTTTTTCCTCTTACTCTACCGACCCACAACTTAGTTATTTTTGGGTGTTAACAATTGCCCCAATTTTTGTACTCGTTGTATGGCCGAGAGGACGGACTGATGGGACAAAAACCCCTTGACATTCCTTGATGTGACGATTGGAGGAGACATAACTGCCGTGTTGTGACACTTGGCACTTCGTGCTTATCGAAATGGCTGCGCAACGATTCCCGAGGGCTGCTTGAGCGGTTCTTCCCATAGCTATAAATATCCTTCACCATTGTATACGCACGGTTACTTCCCTTTCTTAAACCGCTTCTTGTTCTTGTTTCTTCCTCATACTAAAACAAACCACTTCATCTTCTCTCTTGCTATTTTCTTCCCACTATGACTACCAAAACGAAGATCACAGTTATGGATGCAACGACAGTTCTGCCAGTTCTTCTTCCTCTCAACAGGCCACATCGAGCCCTCGCCATCAGATTTCTCCCAATGATGTGTTAGTTGCTGTTGCAGGCGGCGTTACCATCCGACGTGTTACCAATGAGGTGCGCAATGGCTTTGACGCCTTTACACGGGTGTTCATAGCCTTTTCTTACATTGGCTTGCCCATCACCCAAAACTGGTTTAAGGTGATGCTCGTGATATCGAAGACAAGAGGTCGGGCTGCTTCACCGAGGAATACCGCACTGCTTTGGCCGAATTGACCCCAAGTAAGAGAAGATTTTGGAAAGAATGGGGTCTTCGTGACATGATTGCTCGACTACTACACCCATTGGTGTGTGGAAAATGTGCAAGTATACATGTAACACCCCAAAATAATTCAATTAATTAACTTAGTTGGGTTATTAAGGTTTTGCAACATTTTACTTTTAATTCAATAATTCATTAAGTGAAGGTTAAGCTTGTGTGGCATTTTTAGGAAAATGTCTAAGTTAGGAAAGGGTGTGGGTAGAAGAAGCCCACTACCTAATAAGGCCAAGGCCTCATATAAGTCCCTTTAGACATGTTAATCGGTGCCTTCAGAGAAGACCATTCCCATTTGTTCCAAAAATAGTTAAGTTTCCAAATTGAGAAAGTAGAGAGAGAAGTGAGACTTAGAGAGAAGGAAGAGAACCGAGAGGAGAAGAAGAGAGCCAAGCGGAGAAGTTGAGCTAAATCTTGAAGGATTCTTAGAAGTGCTAGTGAAGAGGTGTGTCTACTGCTATAATCAAAGTTAGGGGCTCTTTTAATCCTTGTAATGTCTTGTGTTTGATAGTGTTTTGGTGTGAGTGGTTCTGATCACCTTGCATGTGTGTTTTATGTGTTGTTCATAACATGTTTTGCTGTGTTTTGGCTCTTGCTGTGATTTATGGTGAATATACGATGGTAGATCGGTTGGGAAAGAGAGAGGAGTGCAACACTCTCTGCTCTGCTCGTGAGGTATGAAGAGAGCCTTGCATGGTGAGGCATTGTGAGTGTGAATCGGTGTAGTGTGAAGAAAATGAGCTTGCATGTAGAGTAGGAGAGTATCTGAGCCAATGGAGTGAGTATCCGAGAGTGCATGAGTGTGGTGAGCTGATATGGGTTGCATGTTGGGTTTAAGTCAAGAAACAGAGCAAACCGAGTGCCCTTAAGCTTAGAGTGAGAGAAACCGAAGTTGAGGAAGTCAACGCTAGAGTGTCTTAGTGTCGAGGGTCCGCTGGTGAGTTTGAGAGTGAGTATGTGTCTAAACACCATTAGCGAGGGTAAGGACGCTTAAACCGGTGTAGGTGTTTCGCCTAAGGTTACCGAGGTGTAGAGGTAGTGAACCGAGGTCCTCAAAGCCGAGGTAGCGCTACCAAGGTGAAACGCCCAAGTGCCTAAGTGTAGTGTGAATCAACTGGGAATACCGAGAAGTGAATTCCCATGACTTAGATGATTTTAGTGTAAGGAGTGCGTGAATCGCGAGAGCGCTTAACGAATTGAGGGTTTGAGTGTAGTTAGTCGAGGTACACACATAAGGTGCCGAGGTGATGTCGAGTAGTTAGCCGAGGTGACACATAGTGTGCCAAGGTGATGTTAGGCGCCAATGTTGCCTAGCACATTGTGGGACGCCACTGTGAGTGCCATTTTAGCACCAATGTGCATAAGTAAGGAAGCGATTAAGTCCATTTTGGTCCTTAGGTGACATTTTGGTCCCTAAGTGTCCCTAAGTGTCGCCATGGGTCCCTCGGTGTGACAATTAGTCCACCATGGAGTGCCGAGGTGACCGAGAGGTCTGGCCAGAGGTCCTGGTGGTGATTCTACCGGCAGTAGGTCGACCTTAGCACCGTGATGATGTCTAGATGGTGTGGACGCCGCAGTGAGCGACGAGTAACGACGGTGAACGACGGTGTAAGCATTCACATGCGTTATGATTGATTGGTGTGTGATTGCATTTGTCATGAAGTCACATGTTCATGTGCATATAACGACGGAGGAGGTTTCACCTCGCATGTGGTAGGACTTCTGGTCTCCATATCAAAATAACGACTTGAGTAACGACGGAGAGCCGATACGCTAAATAACGATTTGGTGGAGGTACCTCATTGCATAATGCCCTTTTGTTGGGTTGCATTCATGCATACATTTCATAATTTATCATATATGAAATGATTGATAATTGTTGTGATTGTTTGGACTATCTGTGAGTGTTGTTTTAGCCGAACCGAGGTGCTTTAGTGCTATCTCTAACCTTAAGCTTTCTTCACATTATATTACTTGTGTTAAGAGAGACTCACCCTAGCCGCTTTATGTTGCTTCTCATGTCGGCAACTTGCGTACACATGAGTGATAGCCGTGCCTAGCTCAAGTCGGTTGTGTTCGCTTCTCCGGTCGGTAACACCGGGTCAGCCGAGTAGATTTTTAGTGCTTTTATGCCGATCTTGTGTATTTTCTCGCTAGATAGTCTTTTGAACTAAAACTATCATATTTTGTTGTAACTTTTACTATGTATTACGACTTGATGTCTTATCGCCGAGGTGCCTTATGTTGTGGGCTTAGACCCTTAGCCGATGTGATGCGCATGATTAAATGTTTAGTATAATGTCAGGCAAACCGCTTGAACTTAATTGAATTTCTGCTTTCCTTTTAAATCATCAAATGTAGCCTCCTTTGAGCGGAATTTTGAAACTCGATTTTAATTTAGTAGATCGAATTGATTAGATAAGTGGGGTGTTACATTGTTGGTATCGTAGAGCATAAGTTCTGGCCTTGTCCGACCAAGTATCGAGTCTAAGTGTCTTAAGCTCCGAGTCTTAGGCTCGTTTCTAAACCGCTTCTTGATTGTGTAATCGCGAAGTAAGAATGGTCCGGAAGAGTCGGAAGAAATGATGCCGCTATAGCCGCCGGTTGAGGCGATGGCAAATGCTATGGGAATCGAACTCAAAGCAGAATCGCCGATGATGCCGAGCTCGAGGCTCGCTACTTTCCGCAGGAGAATCCGCCACCTTCAAGGGGAGGTACGATGTAACACCCCAAAAAATTCAATTAATTAACTTAGTTGAGTTATTAATTGTTTGCAACATTTTACTTTTAAGTCAAGTAATTCATTAAGTGAGAGTTAAGCATGTGTTACTCTTTAGGAGTTGTCTGTTAGAGAGGGTGTGGGTAGTAGAAGCCCACGGCCTAATAAGGCCAAGGCCCATTTAAGTCCCTTAGACATGTTAAATGGTGCCTTCAAGGAGACATTCCATTCATTCCAAAAGTAGTTAAGTTACCAAATTAAGAAAGTAGAGAGAGAAGTGAACCAAGAGAGAAGGAAGAGAATCATGGAGAGTTCAAGCTAGAGAGGAGAGCTTGTTGTCGTGGGTTATTGGAGAGTGAAGGGTTCTCATCTTTCTCAAGTTTTTAAGGTTGGGGCCTTTTTAATCCTTGTAATGTTTTGTGTTTGGTAGTATTTTGGTGTGAGTAGTTTCGATCACCTTGCATGTATGTTCTATGTGTTGTTTATAACATGTCTTGGTGTGGTTTTGCTCTTCACGAGATTTGTGGTGAGATATGATGGTGGATCGGCTTGGGAAGAGAGAGGAGTGTAACACTCTCTGCTGCGGTGGTACGGGCGGAGCATTGCATGGTGAGGCATTCAAAGTGTGAATCTGCAGTAGGTGAAGAAAATGAGTTGCATGTAGAGTTAGGAGAGGATCTGAGACGATGGAGTGAGTATCCGAGTGTGCATGAGTGTGGTGATGCTAGAATTGGGTTGCATGTGGGGTTTAAGTAAAGAAACAGAGTAAAAGCAAGAAAATGGGAGTTAAGCGCTTTATTACGCTACAGAAACCGAATTCCTTCACCCAGAGTGAGGGAAACCGAAGCCGAGGGTCACAACGCCTAGAGTGTCTTAGTGTCGAGAGTCCATGGTGAGTTTGAGGGAGAGCATGTGTCCAAACACCATTAGCGAGGGGTAGGGACGCATAAACCGGCGTGTAGGTGTTTCGCTTTAAGGTTACCGAGGTGTGGTGGGTAGTGAACCGAGGTCCTCAAAGCCGAGGTAGCGCTACCAAGGTGAAACGCCCAAGTACCTAAGTGTAGGTAAATCAACCAGTGGAATACCGAGAAGTTGAATTCCATGACTTAGATGATTTTAGTGTAAAGGAGCGCGTGATCGTGAGTATGTCACCGGTGAGGGCTCGAGCAGTAACATGCCGAGGTGCCGTCGAGCCTAGGTGCCGAGGTGATGTAGAATACCGAGTCGGGAGCTGGTTAGCCGAGGTACACACATAGTATGCCGAGGTGATGTTAGGCGCCAATGTTGCCCGGCACATTGTGGGACGCCACCGTGAGTGCTATTTCAAGCATCTAAAGATGTCAAGTATGGGAGCGATTAAGTCCATTTTGGTCCTTAGGTGACATTTTGGTCCCTAAGTGTCGCCATGGTCCCTGTGACATTTAGTCCACCATGGAGTGCCGAGGTGACCGAGAGGCCTCGTCAGAGGTCCTGTGGTGATTCTACCGGCGTAGTAGAGTCGACCTTAGCACCGTGATGATGTCTAGATGGTGTAGACGCCGCGAGCGACGACTTTGAGTAGAACGACGAGTAACGACGGTGAACGACGCAAAGCATTCACATGCGCTATGATTGATCGGTGTGTGATTGCATTTGTCATGAAGTCACATGTTCATGTGCATATAACGACGGAGGAGGTCTCGACCTTCTGATGTGGTAGACTTCTGGCCTACATATCAAATAACGACGAGTTAACGACGAGAGCCGATAGGTCGAATAACGACGCGGAGGTACCTCATTGCATAATGCCCTGTGGTCAAGTTGCATACATGCATACATTTCATAATTCCCATCGTGTTATGAGCTGATTGATAATTGTTGTGATTGTTGAACTATTCGGTGAGTGTTGTTTTAGCCGAACCAAGCGCTTTAGTGCTATCTCTAACCTTAAGCTTTCTTCACATTATATTACTTGTGTTAAGAGACTCACCCTAGCCGCTTTATATTGTTGCCCGCCTCATGGCAACTTGCGCAGTACTCATGAGTGATGGTCAGTGCTTAGCTCAAGCTCGGTTGTTCCGCCCGGTCGTAACACCGGTTCAGCCGAGTAGATTATTTTGTGCTTTTATGCCGATCTTGTGTATATTCTCGCTAGATAGTCTTTTGAACTAAAACTATCATATTTTGTTGTAACTTTTACTAAGTATTATGACTTGTTGTATCGATGGCCGAGGTGCCTTATGTTGTGGGCTTAGACACTTTAGCCGATGTGATGCGCATGATTACATGTTTAGTAATATGTCAGGCAACCTGTTGACTTAAATGAATTCTGATTTCCTTTTTAAATCATCAAATGTAGCCCTCCTTTGAGTGGAATTTTAAAACTCTGATTTTAATTTAGTAGATCGAATTGATTACATAAGGGGGTGTTACATTGTTGGTATCAGAGCATAAGTTCGGTCTTGTCCGACCAAGTATGGAGTCTAAGTGTCTTAAGCCTCGAGTCTTAGGCTCGTTCTAAACCAGTTCTTGATTGTGTGACCAGTGAAGTAAGAATGGCTGGAAGAGCTGGAAGGAATGATGCTTGTAACACCTCAATAATTTAATTAAGTAATTGATTAAATTATTTGAAGTGTTGCACTAAATTTAATTATATTGAGTTATAATGTGGTAATTATTTTATTGTGCTAGGAGTTGGTGGAAGCTACTGGAAGGGGGTGTAAAAGGACCCAAACCGCTTGAGCCCAAAATATAAATAGACTTGTGGTTAGTTGCATCGTAAGGAAAAGAAAAGAAAAACAAATGTAAGAGAAAAAAGATAGGGCTTTGCGCTGTGGGGAGTTGGAGAGGAAGGAGAAGAGAGAAACTTCTCAAGGTTGCTCAAGGTAAGGGTTTTGGTCCTTTCTTTCTCAATTTTTTCCTTTTCCTATTGTAGTGATTTCCAATCACTCATCGCTTGTTGTTGTTGGTTCGCAAGTTGCTCAAGAAGGAACATCCATCAGCACTTTCAAGGAGATGAAGGGAAAGCTTGCATTTGGGTGATTTTTGGTGTTAAGTGGAGTCCTACGATTTAAATTAAGGTGCGGTGAGCGCTTTCATCTAACATAATGGGATATATGATGGGTTTTGTTGGGTTTTGATGTCGTATGATGTATTGTTGTTGTTATCACGTGATTAAAATTATGGGATGATGAATTGAGTTTCGAATTGTGTGAGTTGATGGGGTAAAAATCGATTTCCATGGTTTTGGTGATTAAATTGTTGCTGTTTGCCTTGTTTAATTAGGCGTGGTGGTTGTTTTAATTGGATATAGTGCTGATTTTCTTGAAAATACAAGGTGCTGTTTTTGGTGAATTAAAATTGTTGCTGTTTGCCTTGTTTAATTATGTGTGGTTGTTGTTTTTGATGGGATATAGTGCTGTTTTTTGAAAATACAAGGTGCTGTTTGTGGTGAATTAAATTGTTGCTGTTTGCTTTGTTAAATCATGTGTTATTGCTGTTTTTAAGTGGAATATAGTTGCTGTTTTTCCGAAAAATATAAGGTGTTATTTTGAGTATTAAATTGTTGCTGTTTTGTTAACAAATAATCGATGTTTTCATGAATATATAGTGCAGATTTTCAAAAATATATAAGTTGCTGTTTTGTCACTAAAATGGGTGCTGCTTTTAAGTAAATATATAGTGCGCATTTTCAAAAATATAAGTTGCTGCTTTTGTCACTAAAATGGGTGCCGCTTTTGCGCATATATAGTGCAGATTTTCAAAAATATAAGTCATTGCTTTGTCATTAAATTGAAGTCGCTTTTATGAATACAAGTTGTCGTGGTTTCGAGAATAGGAGCCATCGCTTTCTAGTTTTGTTGTTGGTCAAGGACCGAATTTTCTCGAGCTTGTTTTATGAGTGAATGGTCAGTAAGAGGTTATACTACTAGTGAACTCCTCGACTATGGCTAGACTGCGGGTTTACCACTAAGGCCGTAATTTCTTTTCATCGTGTATTTACAAAGGCATCACCGAGAGCCTTGCAAATGTGGCCAATGCCTTCATGAGTAGTACCAAGCACCTCGAGTAAACCCATAGTCAATCAAAGTTACTATTTTATAACCCACAAAACTAAAAGATAAGTGATCGATGATGATGTGTTATTTAATGAGTGTGATGTGAATGATTTAATGCACTTCTACGCAGTGTTTTATGATGATGTGTTATTTAATGAGTGTGATGTGAATGATTTAGTACACTTACGAAAGTGTTTTATGATGACATACCTTGAGTGGTTATTTATTTTATGATGATGATGATGAGTACCTGAGTGAGTATTGGTCGAATTGCACATGTGTTGTAGGATCTCGCGGCATGTGCATACTATGACTTATATTGATGATGTTATGCCTCGAGTGGTTCTTCTATAATGAAGATATGGCTTCGAGTGGTTTTAAAGATGATATGGTACCATCATGCATATGCCCGCGCGTGGGTTGCATCTTCATACATAAACATAATCGTGAGCAGGTGCCATTGTGATTTGAGTCGTGTTGTGTAATTATGATGTGGTGATGATACCTTGTGATTGTCCCTTCTTATTACTCTATTGTGTATCCGATTATGTTCCTTTGAAATTCTCACCCTTCCGCTTGGAATGTTGCTCTATCAGGGCAACGCTCGCAGTACCCGCGAGTGAAGGCCGCAGTGCCTTATTCTTTAATTTTGGGTCAGAATGTTGTGGTCGCTCGAGCATCAGAACCCCTAGTGGACGTGAGTGGATAATTGGTTTAATAATTGTATGTCGATTTTTAATTGTTACATTGAGACGGTGTGAGAGTATTTGGTGAGTCAGTAGTTATACCACGCGATTGTGTTTTAAGAGAATGGGATTTTCCATAACATGATGTTTGATTGCACAAATTGAATAGTGCATTATTTGATGAATTTTTAATGAAGTGTAGCATTTCTTTTCTATCAAGTAACGAAATTTTATTTTTAAGAAAAAGGAATTACTCGATAAATGACACGTGAATATATGCGGTAGAAAAGGTGTTACATTAGTGGTATCGAGAGCGCTTCGGCCCGTCCACGCATGGTCGAAGTCATCAAGTCGAGTAACATTTGAGCTTTGTACTGCTTCGATTTTTGTTTTCTCATTGCACTAGAATGGCAGATTTTAACTATGTCGCGACTTGTCACGCCTTCGCAGCTATCACGGGTCAGGGTAATGCTACGTGATGGAACGCTGTAGTCCGCCAATGCTCCAGCCGCGTGAGAACCTCCTACTTTTGAAGGCGGTATAACTCGATGGTGCCCTTGAGTGGTCGGAGTGAGATGGAGCGATATTTCGTGTCATGGATTGCACCGATGCTCGTAAGGTTCGCGGCATGGGCACACACATGTTGAAGAAAGAGGCTTATGATCGGTGGAGAACAAACTAGTCAGGGTCGACGATCGCCAATGAGGAGATCACGCGGGCGATTTTGAGAGGAGTTCAAGAGGAAATACTATCCTAAGATGTCCGTGGAAAGAAAGAGGTGGAGTTTTTGAGACTTCGAGCAAGGTAGCATGATCAGAATCGAGTATGCCGCAAAATTTATCGAATCGCCCAAGTTTTATCCACACTATGATGGAGAGGGTGCCGAGTTCTCCAAATGCATCAAGTTTGAGAACGGGTCATGCGTGTTGACATTAAGAGAGCCATAGGGTATCGCAGATCCGAGTATTTCCGCTGTTGGTTAATAGTGCGCTAATCTTTGAAGAGGACAATAATGCTTTCTGTAGAGCTATGGAAGGAAAAGCAAAAGAATTTTTCTTGCCTGGGGAAAGCTATACGAGGTGCCCGCCGGTAAGTGGCAAAGGGAAGTTTGTTGGTAAACTTGTCGCGGGTCTAAGCGGGCGGGGAGATGTCAACAAGTGTTACTTGTTACACGTGGTGGAAAGGCAGCCATAAGAGTCCGGGATTGTCCAAATAATGAGAAAAGAGATGTTACTGTGTGGAAAAGAGGGACACATGGCTTCCAACCGTGATAGGAAGGAGGTGTTGTGCTTTAATTGTGGGGAGAGTGGTCACATCAGCACACGTTGTCCAAAGCCAAAGAAAGAGAAGTCCATCGGAGAGTTTTTTGCACCGGCAGTGTTCGAGGACCCAATGCGATTAAAGGTACATGCTTCATCTATGGTACACCTTTGATTGCTATTGTTGACACTGGGTGCTACGCACTCTTTATTGCTTCGCTTCAGGCCGGTAAGTTGAAATTAGTGTTGTCCTGCTTATGGAGAGAGGGATGGTTATCGACACTCCAATGCAAGGTTCGCAAACTACTTCTAATGTGTGCTAGGTGTCCTCTCGCTGCCTTCTCGCGTAGATTTTCCGCTTGATCCGATTTGTTTGCCTTGTGGGTGGGTTGATGTGATTCGGGCATGGACCGTTAGTAGATAACCATGTGCACATCAACCGCCCTAGTAAGTTCAAGTAGTTTTCTTCTTCCCGACGAGGAAGAGTCTCGCTTTGTCGTCGCCGAGCAATTGCGCTGGTAAATGAAAGAGGGTGGTTAGTTGTTTGCTTTGATGGCGCCCATGTCCGCCGAGAAACCAAGCCGCGGGTCGATGGGTCGCAGTGTGGTGTGAGTTCCCAAGTGTTTCCTCGATGAGATTCCTAGTGTGCCACCGCAGGGAAGCCGAAGTCGATTGAGCCAGTGCTCGCACTCAGCCCGTGGTCTATGGCACCGCATCGACCGCCTCAGATCCGAAGCCGCGTAATTGAAAAGCAACTTGAAGATTTGTTAGAAAAGAAGTTTATGAGACCGAGTGTGTCACCTGGGGAGCTCCAAAGGCGCAAGTGAAAAGAAAGACGGAGTATTTGAGGTCAGGTGTAGACTACCGCCGCTGAACAAAGTTACAATCAAGAATAAATATCCTCTTCCGAGGATCATGACCGATGGATCACCGGTGGGTGCTAGGGTTTTTAGCAAGATTGACTTGAGGCCCAAGTTATCATCGTGATCAAGGTGAAGGATGAAGACATCCGTAAGACCGCTGCTCAGACGCAGGTACGGGCATTACGAGTACTCAGTAATGCCGCTTGGCGTCACAAATGCACCGTGGTGTTTATGGAGTACTATGAACCTGATCTTCCATAGCTATTTGGATCGGCTTGTGGTCAGGTTTATCGATGATATAATCGTGTACTCTAAGACCGAGGAGGAACACGCAGTAACACCGAGGTCAAAAGCGCTAGAGGTGCCGAAAGAACTAAGCTTTATGCTAAGTTATCAAAGTGTGAGTTCGCCAAAAGAGGTAAGCTGGGTCACATTATCTCGGTGATGGTATAGTTGTGGACCCAAAGAAAGGTCGATGCGTTAAGGCAGCTGGGAGAGCCCAAAGTCCGTGACTCGAGATTAGGAGCTTCGGGGGTCGTTACTACACAGAGGTTTATCGAGGGGTTCTCTGCCAGCCCTTCCGCTGGACCCAATTGACCCGTGGCGGAAGAGCTTTGTGTGGGACGCCAAGTGTGAAGAGAGCTTCCAAGAGTCGAAAGGAGGTTGACAACATCTCCAAGGCATAGTGGCCGCTCAGGCCTGACACCATTGTTGTGTAATCGTGGATGCTTCCAAGACGGGTTCGGGAGGTGTATTGACGCAGTGACGGGAAGGTAGTTGCTTATGCGTCCAGCAATGGAGATACATGAGAGGAACTATCCTACTCACGATTCGGAACTAGCCGCTATTGTGTTTGCGCTTAAAGATTTGGAGGCACTATCTCTATGGTACCAGATTTGAGGTGTTCAAAGGATCACAAGAGTTCGAGGCACTCGTTTGACCAAAAAGGAGTCGAATATGAGACAGAGGCGTTGGTTAGAGTTGTCGAAAGATTACGATTTCGCTTGAACTATCATCCCAAAGCTAATGTCGTGGGTCGATGCTTTAAGCTCAAGACCTTACATATGTCACAAGAATGATGGTAAAGGAATTGGAGTTGATCGAGCAATCTGGTGATTTGAGTCCGAGCTTGTGAGGTGACACCGCAGAGGTCAAGCCGGTATGTTGAGAATTGATAATGACTTCTGATTAATATCGCAGACGCCTAAACCGGATGTGAAACCGTGGATTTGTTGGTCATGCGGGTGATCAGCAAAGGGACGGGATTTCAAAGTTGATTCCCTGTGGAGTATCGAGATTCAGTGACGTGATATGTGTTCCCGATGATGTTGATACGAAGAGAATGATACTTGAGGAGAGCCATAGAGCAAGTTATATTCATCCAGTGCGCCGCTAAATGTACCATGATTTGAAGAAACTGCTTTGGTGGCCTCGTATGAAGAAGGATGTAGCACAATTTGTTTACGCATGTTCGACTTGCCGTAAGTCAAAGATCGAGCACCGTGGCTTCTGGGCTGGTCGATGCAACCGCTGGAGATTCCGAATGGAAAAGGGGACAAGATTTCCATGGACTTTGCAGGATGTGGCCGCCAAACACCGTGAGTAGGTTTGACTTATTCGGGTGATTGCGGATAGTCGACTAAGTCCGCCACTTCATTCCTATCAACATCACCTATCCCGTACAAAGTTGGCTAGAATATACATTCAGTGATCGTGAAGCTTCATGGGGTTCCGGGCGAGTATTGTGCCTGACAGAGACCCGCTGCTTACATCGTAGTTTTCAGAAGCTTACAGAGGCTCGGGGTCCAAGCCGAGGTCGAGTTCAGCCTTATCATCCTCGGGATCGATGGTCGACAGAGAAACCATCCACCTCCGGAGGATCTTCCGAGAGCTTGTGCGGCCGAGCAGGAGTGCGCGGTGGATACACACCTTTCCATCGATTGAGTTCACTTATAATAACAACAGCCTACCATTCGAGTAGTATGTGGATGGCTCCTTTCGAGGCAATCAGATGGGCGAGGTGCAGGACTCAGGTTGTCTGGCATGAGTCCTGGAGAGAGTGTCGCTCTGGACCGGAATTGGTTGTGAGACTACAGAGAAGGTTAAGATGATCAGTGAGAAAATGAAAGAGTCCT